>JARYHS010011408.1:81484601-81621342 GCA_031002005.1 Vandiemenella viatica | reverse complement strand
GTTGATTTTTGACATTCAAATGAGTTGTGTAATTCTGTGTGGTGTTAAAATTGAGTGACAAGCAGTAATTAAATTTCTTACAAAGGTAGGGACTCCTGTGTTAATAAACAGTGCTCAGATGGGGTGTACAGTGAATGTTCCTCTTCGTTTTCACTTTGAAAAATTTCATTTGTTTACTTAGCAATGACCAAGAGACGTAGTGTGCTAGGCCATGGTCTTCATCAAAATTATTTATTGTAAATTGTTTTAAAACTAATAATTCACTCTTTATGAAAATTTTTAACTCTGAAGTTTCTTTTTTTTAAATTTCTGCTGCCTCCTTCACTTGTGGTGTTTACATCACTGAGACAGGTGGAACTGAGGAAAATAGACTTTAAGACATATCTGCCACTAGGAAATAAAAAATAAAAAAACAATAGCAACAAATCCACCATACTTTGCCATGCCAACAACCCTGAGAATGAAGTAAAATTTGAAGACACGCTGCTGCTGTGTAGAGAAGACCAATGGGGTCTTCAATGGGTGAAGGAGGCAGCAGAGATTTTGAAGAAAATTAAAAACTTCAACAAAGACGGTAGCTAATCCTCTCTGATGCTTGGTGCTCATATAACAAATATAAGATCTCTGATGAAGGCTGCAGCATGTCAGGCAAAAGCTGAGAGAAGAAAATGACAAACCAAAACCAAAGGAACACAAAAATCACACTGTACACCAAAAAGATCAAAGCAACCATTTTTGAAGAAATTTAAAGGGATATAAAATCATCGTCTTTGATAAATGAGGAGACCGGTGTGGCAAGTTGTGTTGAGGTTTTCTACTGTTGTCAAAGTTATTATGAAAGAGCATGAACTCAAGCAACTTTCCCACTCACTTTACATATCATATCTGTCCCTACCCTTGACTGAACCCGCAGCCCTAATGACTTTGTAAGAACCTAGCTTTGCCTTGGGGTGGGGCAAAAGTCTTTGTCTTAACTCTGACCGTGCTAAGCCTTGGATAGTCCAGTTATGATTATGCTACAATATACAGGTCACCACTCAGCTTCTTGTATACCTCAAGCTAAGGAAAAACATATAAGTAAATAATATTGAAGAGTCGGTTGTTGTTTAAACTCATTATATTCTGAAAATCTTGCACAGGCATTAACTGAATAGGCAATCAGACAAAGTCTCAGAAGTAAGGTTTGCAAGTTCGATTAACCATTCAAGCCAGACCACACCCCAAAGTTCACAGTATAACTGATTATCACTTGAACGTATACAAAAGTTCGTCACACGCTTCTACTGTTCCAGGTGGTTTGAAATCGACCGACACTTAAGTAATCCTGAGGCCCTTCATGGCGTAATACTATTTTACTGCAACATTATGATAAAATTGAATGAGCTAAGCTGCATGTTGACGAGCCTACTGTCTCTCAAACTGATTGCTACTGCGCGAGACTGCATCTTGTCCCGTGCGAGTCTCTGAACGACTTGGGGCGACTGACTGCTGCTGCGAACAAGGAAAGTTCTAGGCATCTACCTGCTCTCTCACGAACCATGGGAAACGGCAAAGCTATCGCTTCACATGGGTAATTTCTGGAAGGCTAATCAGAGATCAAATCTCGCATCAAAAAGGTTTTGTCATAAAATTTTGACCTTGACAACAAAAATAATGCTATCTCGCTGAAATTTTAATAAACCCTAGATCTTGTAGCAAATGTAAAATTTGGTTATTATAAAAAATCTCGTAACTTTAAACGTTTAGCCAAAAATAAATAATTTAAATATGAACTTTTAAAATACCATTCCAGGCGAATGCTGAAGGCTGATACAATGCAAAATACTATCTCAACAACTGTAAAACTCTGCTTTCTATCTTGAATTAACATAGTAACTGACTTCAGAAATAAAATACAATATTATACAAAATAACTCACGGTTCTGAGAAAAAATTTTGTCACACAGTTACAAAATTTAATAGATACCTGACAGACTATGATCTGTTTTGCCAAAGAAAGAGGTTATAATAAATGTACTGCAGTCCACTGATATTGTGCTGTTTTATTTATATCAGCCCTGGAACATAGCAGGGCTGGAAACTTCGAATTTCCAGTAAAAGAATACTTCTGTACTACAAGAAACATTTGTACATATACACCAAACTTTTTTACATGTTTTATCTGTTTCCTAATAATGTTACACTGTTCTCAGCAATCATCAAAATTTCATTTACAAAAGAAACATCACTCATATTTGCTGTGTACAAACCAAAAGATCCCGAGTTAATTGCCTTCATCTGGTATTTGTTTCATAACCCACTGTTCCCAAGCCTCTAGTTCTTTTTCCTTAAGTTCATGGTAGGCATTATTTACTGTGTGGAATTCTCCTTTAACACCATATGCATGGAGATTCTTAAATGTTTCTTCTCCCCATTTCATGGGAACCAGCTCATCTCGATCACCATGGGCCATGAAGAGAGGTGGTAGTGACATTGCAGACCCATAGCTCTGCAAATGCTGAAATTAAAAAAACATCATGCATTTATCAAAAACACTTATTAACACAATAGTTTAACTAAAGTAACGCAAATGCAGTTCATTACATCATTTCTAGTCATACAGAAATGAAACAAGCCAGAGAGGTAGATGCTTTGCATGTAGTATTTGTTTTGTATTTTCTGTACTTAACTAATTATAGATATCACAATTATTACTAAATATGAACTTATTTGATGAGAAACCCTGATGCAATATGAAGTATAATGTATATATATGAGCTCTTTAAAAATGATTTTCACCTCTGGCAAAGATATGTCTAGTTAATGTGAAGTACTCTATGACACTCCTAATTCCACATTGGACTATAGGCCCTCTTTACCATGTAGTATTACTGGGCTAGGTAAGGCAGTTAAAGCAGGGATGGATTGTAAGAAAATTTGTCAGTAGGTCTTTAAGACCACATGAAATGATTATCACTGAGCTTTACATAAGCTCTGTGCACTGAATGCAGGGCTGCACCTTGCCAAATCAAATATTTCCTGGATACCTAATGAGTGATGATACAGGATACAGACAACATAACAGATGTACTTTTGATTATGCTGTGATGGTAAATTCAGTTAATGACAGAAATATTAATGTCTCTGTGGATAGCATAAGACAGTGTTTCTCAACCTATGATCTGCAAAGATGACGCAGGTGGTCCTTGGGCAGAACAATTATAAATTTAGATACTGTATAAGCCTCTAAGTGAGTACAGGCTATAAACCCAATGTTATAAAGGCTATAAATGTTTCAGTGACCAGGCAAAAATCTGGCATTTCCAGGATGAGGACAGTACAGCATTGTTCCTATGATAGTCTATTCATTTTCATTCAAAAAGAGCACCATATGTCCAAGGATTCAGTAAATCACTGTTTTCTAAGGGTTTTGTAGTAAGTGTGAGGAATGCAGTATGTGGTAGGGTTGATGAGGTAAACAAAAATAAAAAGTGTCAGGTCTAGTGTATTTTATTTTATTTTGTGCATGTAGGTCAGTGGCATTAAATAGCATCCACCATATAGTAACAGTATTATTCATTCAGTTACCAAATATTAAGTGTCTGGCCAAAATGTAATTAACATTTAATAGTCCACTACCAGTTTCATAACTGTGTAAATGTAGATTTTCAAAACATGCTTATAGATTTATTTTGTTAGAATGGTACAATAAAATATATCCCAGATGGTAATAATATATACCTAGGTAAACAAATAGGTCCATATAAGCTCTCCACAGCATTATTTTTGAGAATTCATGGTTGTCAGGTTGGAAACGGTTGGCATAAGACATTCAACCATAGAATTCATCACTATAGTTGCCAGATTGACATGACATATTTCACTTTTATTTTATTTAAAGAACTGTATCTTCTTTTTGTTTATATTCTTTCACTTTGTTCACTTCACCTCCCACCCCTCAAATTCCCACCTTTCCCAAGGCAGGTATTTATATTTTGTTTTATTTCTATTACGCCCCTATAAAGTAAAATATGTACAAATGAAGAAATGCATACAGACCTTGTAAACAAGGGAATCATTGTTAAGGAATGATGACAATCCAAAAATGCCAGACAGCTGTGGTTTTAACCTATATCCAACATGAAGTGCCATGGCTCCTCCCATTGAGAAACCACCTGCAGCATAAAAAAAAGAAATAACTGTCATTTAATCTTGAACCATGACAATGGCATTAACTATGTCTGCAAAAGCCTAAATTTTCTGTCATAAGCAAGTATTGCTTTTAAATAGTAGATTTTGTAATTTTAGATAAATATAGTGTTCAGTATTAATTAAAATTAATGTTTTATACATAGTTTATTACAGAGCACAGGTAATATTCCAAATACTACTTCATACTAAACAGGTTCATAGAAAAATTTGCTAGAAAAAATATCTTTTTAAAGTAAAATCTCTCCATACTGATTCACCCTGCTATCTAATGAATACCACATCATTGAGGAAACTATGCAGTAAGATAAACAATGGTGAGATTGTGGCACTAGCCCTGTCACCTATTACTTAGTAGTTCTGCTCAACTTTCATTTTTAATGCTATAAATACTTTTAAATCAATCTCAAAATTTTCCAGATTTTTTTAACACTCAGGTGTGGATCAGTGTATATACACAAACAAACAAACAATTAATTATGTTCCAAGTGAAAAGATAAAATCATTGTAGCAAGATATTCTTTACTAGTATTATAGTTCTCAATAGGTAGGCCTGAGTTTACTTCATTTTCTATAAGATTAACTATTTCCTTTCCCATTGGTTCAATTGTTTCCAAGTGTTCAGGCACTTCAGGTGAAATTTCTTTACGATCAAAGCCAAACATTACTTGGCTGAAAATAAAGATTAACAGCATTTATACTATTGATTTTATAGGAAGGAAAAGATGCTTAGTCCTCTAGATGAAGAAAAAGCTACTTGTGAATCACTACAACAGATAGTACAACAAAACTAAAAATACAAAAATATAATGACATCTAATAAATGATATATAAGTGCAAGATCCTTCAGCAGTAAGATTCAGTGAGTATAAATATGTCTTATGACAAAGTAAGTAAAATTGGGAAACAGGGAAGTCTACTTTTTGGGCAAGGCAGTGTCATAATTTAGTTGCGATGGAGCGCATGCTTTAGTGGCAATTTCCCTACACATTAATTCATTTTCTTTTTGTTTTATCTCAAATTAATAAAATGTAGTTTTTAAATCTTTCATGACGAATAATACCAGCATGAATATGTTAATTTATTCACTAAATAGTTTAGTGAAAATTTTAATATCAAAATTCCTTAAAAGTAACAGGGGTAGGGGTGGATGGGAAAATAAAAACAAGAAATGGGAAAATATGCATGAAAGAAAATTGCCACCAGACCACATGCTCCATTACAAAAAATTAAATTCCTCTTAACAACAGTTTTGTATATTCAAATCTTAATACCCAACTTGGTAGTATAGTTCATTCTGTTTTTTTTTCTACATATTTGTACATGTTTTCTTATTTTACTTTTATTTCTCTCCTCTAATATCTCTTGGTGTGGATACTACTTACAAATATGTGGGTGCAATAATTTTTCTAATTCTTCTGATTTAGCTATTAGTTACATTTGTTTTGGTATCAATATAGAAAACTGAACACATAAAAAGCATTCCTATAAATTTATTCGACATTTTCGGTCCATAATAATTAGGTAAGAAAAACAATCCTATCCAGTAAATAGTTATCTTTGGATGATATAACTAACCATATAGCTACAAATTAGTGAAGTTAACTGAAGTTAAATTTCTTGATAACTACCGCACTTATTTTTCTTATTTTTAAATTACAGCAGCCAGTCCTTACATTGGGCAGATACACTGATCAGCCAGAACATTATGACTACCTACCTACTATTGATATAAACCAGTCCAAGTAATAGCAGCATTACCTGATGAGGAATGACACCTAGTCAGACACACGCACGGTGCCTGTAGTATCAATGAGCATGCTATCCATGTTTACAATGGGGAAGGCGCATGATATAACTGAGTTTGACCGAGGGCAGATTCTGATGGCCCAGAGGCTCAGCACAAGCATTTTGGAAACTGCACAATTTGTGTTCGAGGAGTGTTGTGGTGAGTGTCTTCAACAAGTAGTGAAACCAAGATGAAACTACGTCCAAACATTGAGGGGTTGGGTGGCCACCCCTCTTTACAGATTTCATAGGCAGGGCAGATGGTAAAACAGGACGGATGGCAAACTGTGGTGGAATTAACATCAGACTTTAATGCTGGGTATGTGCAAGTGTGTCTGAACATGCCAACGTTAATACCATGACATCAGTAAGTAAGACTGGAATGGGACACGTAACCATCATCACTGGATGTGGGTGCAGTGGCAGAGCATTACATGGTCTCATGAATCCCAATACCTTTTACATTGTGCCAACAGGAGGGTGGGAATATGTCATTTTCCAGGGGAGCAGCTTCTTCACACATTTACTGCAGGACGGAGAGAAGCTGGCGGTGGCTCAATTATGATCTGGGATACATTCACGTGGACACCCATGGCTCCAGTGCAGCTCGTGCAAGGCACCATGATGGCCAATAAGCAGGGCCACAGTTAAGCTTTTTGGGCCCTTAGGCTATACATGTTGTGGGCCCCTGGTGGCAATGGCGTAATATTTATTTTTATGGGTGACCTTTTTGCTAGCTCCACTGCTGTCCCAGGCAAGGGGGACTCCAGCTGTGGTGTGCCCCCCCACATTTGTGGTGCAGGGCCCCCATTTGTGGTGCAGGCCCCCTTTGTGGTGTGGGCCCTCAGGCTACATCCTAGGTAGCCTGTGGTTAAATGCAGCCCTGCCAATAAGTATCATACACTGATTGCAGACCGTGTACACCCCTTCACAATAGCCATGTTTGATTTTCATTTTCTGTATATTTTAACCTACAGCAATTAAGAAAAAAATTGAGAAATTTACTAATCAGATATTTCTTAAAATTTTCTCTTTTATTTGATATACATATTTTCCCTTGTGATGTCTTGCTAAAAACTAAAAATCCAAAATCTCACTAACTAAATTTTACTTTTAAATGAGATTTAAACATACCCCTTATAAAAAATGGCTCTATTTTCTGATAACTCCTTTAATCCTTTATTTCTTATTTTAATTTCCGCCCTTGACATCAATCTGAACTTAGATCAAACAAGGAAATTTTGTAACGAAGCTTAATAATCCAAATATGAAAAATCTTACTTTTTCCCCATAAATTTTTAAACTTTCTGCAAAACCAGTATTATATTATTGTTCTATAAATTTTTCTCTATTTTCTGAACCTAATTTTGCCTATTAATGATTTTATTAACAAAATTCAAATTCTTTATCTTACTAAAAAACATACTTCGAATTTACTTATATTTTCAAATTTTGGTTAGACTGTATCACTCTATGCCGACAACACAATATGATTTTTTTTCCAATCAAATGCTTTTTCCCTTGTTCACACTTGGTACAAAACTCTTTAAAATTGATATATCTCTGTTGGTAAAATTTTTAGGATATGAAGACCGTACATCAAAATATTCATTGACCTCAACGTCAACGAGGCGTAAAGCCTTAAGTAAAGTAAAATATTCATCTTTAAGAGCTTTACCTGTGGAAATGAATGTGTAAGAGTTCCTTAACTTTGAAATTTTGACCTTATGATTTTTATGTTTGTTTAAAATATTTGTTTATTTTTTAGTTAGAAGCAACTTTATTCAGTTCTGTTGCTTATTAACTGCACTGAATCCTTTGACTTACCCCTCTCTAACTAATTCATCCGTAACAAGATGTGTTAAAAATAGGTTGAAAAGACGTTATACCATACAAAGAAATACTGTTTAGGTGTTTCTGGACTTGTTGCATACCGGTACCATAACAGTGGAAATGCACCACACTAGTAACAGTACATTAAAGACCTGAGATGAAATGTGTTTGATTGGTTTGGTATAAGTGATCAATAAATTGATGATAAGCTTGATATACAATCATATCAGGACTATCTTCAAGGAAAGAAATAGGTCTGTAAATAAGAAACATTGGTTTAGGAGGTATTATTGATGTGAATCTCAATTAGTACCCCATGTGCGAGACATGTAAGGTGAAATGGATTTTAAAAAAGCAAAAATGTCACACTGGTTTTCTCCAACACATTTTACAAAATATGTAATAGATTTCAGTGATAATGTCTTAACCATTAGGGAACAATTATGTGTGTCAAAAGGTCACCCATAAATTTTTAGGGATGAATTTCGAAATTTAAGCATCCATAGCCAGAGGCAGTCAGGGCCACTGCCAGACAGGGGGTCCCCGCACCACATGTATAGCCTAGGGGCCCACAGAGCCTAAATGCAGCCCTGAAATGAAGTATCACAAGAGGTGGAAGTGAGAACAGGAGTACTAGAGCTTAGTGAATTTGGACATTTGCTGCTCATTGTTCTAAGGAATGATTCTGTTGTTGGAATGTAGTCAGAATTTCTTTTAACTTTATATAGTAGTATTAAAATGGGAGAGGATTTGTAAACAACTACAGGGAGATGTAGACAGGATATCTAGTTATGTAGATGAACATTGAATTAAATGAATGCAAAAAATAATACGCTTATTAGATACATAGGAGATACATTTTTGTGACTGTAGGAAAATAGTTGTTAAAGGCCCTTAGTGTGAATATCTAGGCATAACATTTGATATCACTGCCAGTGTGGCTGTATGTGTTTAAGTGCAACTGCACTGGATCAGGAAGATACAACAGGCCCCTGTACTGGCCATCTATTTTTAAGGCTTTTTCCTCAATTGCCTAGGTGAAAGCTTGGTCAGTCTTCAATCTCATACACAACACCTTTCACAAACAAAAACAGTTGCCACATAAAATTCAAGTTACATGTTTCACAGATAGATTGCAACACATCCCTCCCCCTTTTTCCTCCATCAAACCTATGAAACGTCTAGCTAAAGCAGTAATGGGTGGAACCTTACTTTGAAACTAAGTACAGCCTTAGCAGAATAATTGTCAGACAACCTGCAAAAGTGGAAAGATTAAAAAAATGATAATAAAAAATTAACATTTGATAGCAAACACAATTGGGCAGAAGGCAGGAAGAGATTTCAAACTGCTGCATTTACTGGAGAGAGTAATGAGGGGATGTACCAGGGAATTGAGATGCAAAACCTTGGTCAGTACATTCCTTCAGTACACTGGGGTAGTATGGAACTCACAATATGAGTGTTAGATATAGGAGTTGCAAGGGGTGCAAAGGAAGGCACGTAGATTTATTTGTGAATATTACTGCAAACACCGTCGCCAATCACTTTATTAGGAAAAAATTACATATATAGCCTGCAGCCAAGAATGCCATTTCTGTCCTACTCGCTCATTGGTTTGATTGAAATGATCATAAATAAAAGACTTTTTGAAAAACTTAACAACTTTCCGTACTTTTTAGAGATTGAAACCAAAGCTTTTTTGACTAAACTGCATGAAACAAGTATTCTAGGCAAGCCAAAATTAAAATGTGTTTCTTTGGAGTAAACATATATGTTCAAGCATTGGTGATTTTTTCAGAATGGCCGCTCATCAAAAATCCACAAAAATCTTTGTCATTGTTTCTTAAGATATTCAAACCGAACAATCATGCCAACTTTTATGGTACAATATGAGAAATATTTGTGAATATAGAGTTTATAATATTAGCAGAATTAGAAATTTGAAATCCACTTCTTTAAAAATAGATAATTCAAAATCTAATCAAGTACAGAAAAAAATTATTGTAGAAACATTTTTGCAAAGCATTGTGGAAACCATTTATTCCTTTGTAAAATATCTGTCAATAGTTTTAACCTTCCTTTTCTATTATTTCTACTTCCTTCTCAGAAACAATTCCAATTGTATCATTTCTTATTTGTATGATCTGGGAGCTAATTTTGCAATATAACTCAATACATTGGACAATATAACTCAAATTATAGTAATGCATACAAATGAAATGAACTGGAGTACTTACAAAAATGTAGAAGTGAATCTATTTACTTACAAATCACGAAGGATGACATAAACACTCATTTTTTGCTGCCAGTCAAACATCAGCTTGAAGGGTAGAGGCAAACGAGGCACTACAACTGGCAGAGACTGAGTTGGGCCGCAAAGCAACAACAGGGAGACAAGGTCACACAGACTGAACCACATTTTCACCCAGGGGCGTAGCTACTATGGGGCTAGGCGGTGCAGTGCACTGGGGCCCTACACTCAGAGGGCCCCCAAGCACACCTCAGGAGGGCCCCCAGGCGCACCTCTGGGAGCCTCCAAGCTGAATTCAGAGGGCCCACAGGCCTTCACGTCAAACTGGCGACCTTTTTTTTGTTTTTAGCTCTACTGTCGTCTAAGGGGCCCCTAAGACACAGGGAGCCCTTCACACTAACTTCTCAGGGGGCCCCCACCCCCCACCCTTTGCTCAGGAGGCCCCCAAGCACAACTCAGGAGCCCCCAATCTCAGCTCAGGGGACCCCTACCAGCAACACAAAGCAAAAAAAGTATTGCCCATCTGGCCTGAGGGCCCAAAATAATTTTTTTGCACCGGGGCCCTTGTTGACCTAGCTATGCCACTGTTTTCACCCTACTTTGTGGATTGCAGATCCACTTAATTTTGTATGGGTCCTACACTTGTTTGAAAGAGTGATAAAGAAATGTACTAGAGAAGTAAGGGAAATGGGTTACAAAACTTGGCACAAGGGTGTAGGAAGATTCTCTTTTTTAGGTAAGGGTGGCAGGGATTGGAATAAGTTACCAAGAGAAATGATGAATAATTTACCAAAAATGTTAAAAGAATTTAAAGTTAAAATTTGTAAAGGGTAAATGTAGGTGGATGCAGAAAAGGGGGAAGATGGGTGTTGTTAGGGAAATTGCCAGCCACCAGAACATGCGCTCCATTGCAATTTAATTTAATTTTTTTTTAAATAATTTAACTTTGGTTTGAATATGGTAGTGTAGTATGGGACCCACATTTTGGGTACCAAATACAGGAGTTGGAGGATGTGAAAAGAAGGGCTAGATTTGTCTTTGATAATTACCACAGATCACAACCAGTAAGTGATATGATAAAGGAGCTGGACTGGGTTTCACTGGAAGATAGGAGAAGGTGAAGAGGGTCATGGGATTGTACAAGTTGTGTATTGGTGATGAGGCATGGAAAGATACGTGTGGAAGAATTAGGAGAGGTGCATGGAAGGGAAAAAATGATCATGACCAAAAATTGGCACTTGATTTTTACACATAAGGGTGTGAGAAGATTTTCTTTCATACGTCTGGGGGTCAGTGATGGGAATTAATTACCAGGAGAAATGATGAATAATTTACCAAAAATGCTAAAAGAATTTAAAGTTGAAATTAGTAGAGGGAAAAAGTAGTTGGGAAAAGGCAAGGGGAAAAATTATTGCCACCGAGCAAGCGCTCCATCACAAGTAAATTAAATTATGATAAATAAAAAGTAGGCTTATATAAATTGTCTCAAAATAAAAAGCCAAAATCTAACCAGATCCAAAAATGTATGTATTACCATGATTATTATCCTGTGAGTCAATACATTACAGATATCATTATGAAAATGCTCAAAACAATTTCAGGTACTTCCAGAATGAGAAGATCCACTGACATTTCAAAATAATAGTTTTATATTGTTACAGTATATTCTCCATGGTTTCACGTGCTGAGAAAGTAAAAAAAAAAAAAGAAAAGTCAGTAAAAACAATAATCTGAGCTACATACTTACTGCTCCTCCTAATGGTGTATAATTTCTGACTGGAGCAGTAGGGAATAATACTTTTAAATGTGGAAAAGCCCACTCATTTCCCAGAAGGAAAGTAAACCATTCTTTCATGCCTTTGCCAGTATCACCTGGAAAAATAATGATAGTAAAAATTTGTGAGAAATTTGTGGTAAAAAAGCATAAAACATCATTAAAAAAGTAAGACATCACATTTAAAGATTATTTTCCATTTCAAATTCTTCAAGCCAAATTCAATTCAGAAAGAAGAAAATAACAGGGAGGACATATCTCTTAAGTGTAACAGAGATTATAGCTCATTATTAAAATAAAATATAAGTAAAGTTTGTAAATTTTTATATGGATACAAAACACATATTTTGTAAACAGTAAGGATTCTAATTTAATTTAATTTAATTTCAATGGAGCACAGGCTCCGTTGGCAATTTCCCTACACACCCATCTTCCCCCTATCCTCCACCCACCTACATTTGCCCTCTACAAATTTTATCTTTAAATTCTTTCAAAGTTTTCGGCAAATTATTCATCATTTCTCTTGGTAACTCATTCCAATCCCTGACACCCTTACCTAAAAAAGAGAATCTTCCTACACCCTTGTGCCTGAAATCGAGTGCCAGCTTGTGGTCATGGTCATCTTTTCCCTTCCATGCACTACTTTTCATACCTATTGCAATATCTTTCCATTCCTCATCGCCAGTATATGCCCTGTACACTCCCATGACCCTCCTCAACCTCCTCCTGTCTTGCAATGAATCCCATTTCAGCTCCTTTATCATATCCTTCACTGATTGCATTCTGCGATAATTTCCAGAAACAAATCTAGCAGCCCTTCTTTGCACCCTCTCCAACTCCTGTATTTGATACATAAAATGAGGGTCCCATACTACACTGCCATATTTGAGCAATGGTCTCACCAAAGTTTTGTAACCCACTTCCTTTACTTCTCTCGTACATCCCCTCATCACTCTCTCCAACAAGTGCAGAACTTTGAAACCTTTTCCTACCACCTGTCCAATGTGTCCAGCCCAGTTAAGCTTGTTATCAAAAGTAATGCCAAGATATTTACATTTCAAGTCTTCAGCAAGCAATTCTTTCCCCACCTTAAATTCATAATTAACATTTTGTTTTTTATTTGTGTATCTAATAAGCTGACTCTTCTTTGCATTTATCTTCATCCCAACTAGATATCCTGTCCAGATCACCCTGCAACTGTATACAATCTTCTATTGTTTTGATTATTTTATACAGCATTATGTCATCTGCAAACAATCTAATTTCAGATAGTAAACAATCATCACAATTATTCATTAGAATAGCAATGGTCCCAATACGCTACCCTGTGGCACACCCATTTTTACTACCACTTCTTTTGATACTACATTTCCTACCCTAACTTTCTGTTTTCTACCTTTTAAAAATTCTTCTACCCAGCAAATCACTTTCTGATCCAGTCCAATGGTTTTTACCTTATTTACTACCATTTTATGGCTTACTCTGTCAAACGCCTTTGACAGATCTAGTGCTACACTATCAATTTGACCTCCCTTGTCCATTTCATCTGAAATATCTTGGATATATCCCACCAACTGAGATTCGCATGAATATCCTTGCCAGAACCCATGTTGCCTGCTTGAAAACCACTTACGTTCCTCACATATAGTAATTCTGATGTGGTTGCATATCAATCTTTCCATTAATTTACCTACCACTGATGTTGAACTGATTGGCCTGTAATTCTCAACTCTATTTCTCACCCCTCCTTTATGTACCAGTACTACTATTGCACTTTTCCAGTCCTGTGGTAAGCAGCAAGTATCCAGACTGAATTTAAATAATATTTCAAGATAAGGTACAATGTTACATCCGGCTATCTTTAAGATATCTGTAGTAATATTATCTTCACCAGCCCCTTTATGTTTTTTCAGCTTTCTTATTTCCTTCATGATTTACTCAGAATGAATATCAAAGTTTTTACTATTGTCATTTCTAATTGTGTTGTTAAGCTCGTTCTCCGAATTAGACCCTCCTGTTTCTGATTCATTGTCCCTAATGCTTTCACTGAACCAGTTACTTAAAATCTCTGCCTTTTTCAAATCGTCAGTAACTTCTTCTCCATCCTTATCTATAAGTGTCTCTACACCTTCCCTTCCCCTCAGTTTTTTGATATAGCCATAGAAATTTCTAGATGCATCAGTCAATGGTCCTCCTGCACTGACAATGCTCTTCATAAACCCATCTTTAGCCATTTTCTTTGCTGTTATTAAGTCCTTGTTTAGTTGTTTTAAATATTCCCTACTACCCTGCTGTCTCTTAACTCTGTTATGTTCTTTTCCTACCAACCTCTTTAACCTCCTCACTTCCCTATTATAGTACATAGGTTCTCTATTTCTCTTTATTTTCTGCCTTGGAATAAATTTTTCTTCTCCCTTTCTTATTATCTCCTTGAACTCTTTCCACCTTGACTCTACTGTACTTCAGCCTTTCTTCCATTTGCTGAATTGTTCTCGATCTGGCATAAGGAAAAATCATAATATAATTGTTTACATGTACAAGAATTGTGTAAGGATTTGATAAGAACAGAAAATATCCATTGAAAGAAGAAATTGTAAGAAGATAATCATAAAGGAATATTTAAAAAATGGGAAAGAAATTAGAGCAAATATGTACTGGTGAAAATTTATCTGAGGCAAGCAATCTTATCACACGAAGATAAGGCTTATCTGATAATAATGCTATGGGAAACTTGAAATAGTGCCTAGCAACTTTAGCGGGTGGCAACTTCTTATGTGACGGACTATGAACTTTTGCTTCACTCTCTTTAAACCTCAGTTCTTTTCTGAGCTGACTCTTATATAGTCAGGACCAGATTAAAACAGCGCGGGGCCCGAAGCAAATGTGAAGAACAGGCCATTGATTTTTGTCGTCCGGGGGAAAATGGTAGGAGCTAAAAAAAATGTCGCCCATCTAGCCTCAGTGCGGGGGCCCCCCCTAGGAGACGCGAGGCCCCCTAGAAGGTGCGAGGCCCGTAGCATTTGCTACCTCCTGCTACATGGTTAATCTGGTACTGTATATAGTTAATGTTTGGGAAATAACACACTTTCTGTAATCTACTTGTTCATAAAATTGATCAGAGATACTTTGGTGTGTTTCTGTAGAATGATTTCACCAACATTCAAATGAATTAACTTTTTTTCCCCTATTTTCAGTGTTAAAAGTATACATACTTATTACAATTATCAATTGCAATGGGTGCAATGCTATTATCTTACAGTGCTACTTATACACTATGTGGATTTTTACTTTAAATTCTTGGTTTAGATAAATTAGTTAGCACGTTCCACAATAATTTATACCATAACTTCACTTCATCACCAATAAATAAAAAAATTCTCCTCCCTTCTGTCTTCTAATTCTTTTCTCTACATCCATCCAGGCCTAACTGCATACATAAATTTATATCAACCCACAATTCTTTTAACCTACCTGTTTTCTCCCAATGACGCCCAATCCAGATACTTTATCCTGTTAGTTCCTGAGTGTGTTCTACAGTAATTTACAGACAATTACATACTGACCAAGATTACATAGCTCAGGTCTCCTACTTCTCTGTTTCATCTCCTCATCACCATCTTTAATAGGATTTTAAAACTTTTCCTCATCACGTCCCAACTCCCCAGTGTCTCCCATCCATCTGAGCTTTTTATCAACTTATATGACACGATATTTACTGTATATTATCTCTTCTACTAGAAATTCTATATCCACAGAAAAATGATACTAATATTTAATTTTCTATTTATGTAGCTAATAAATTAATTTTTTAGGCATTTATTTTAGAAGTCATGAAAGTAGACTTCCCCAACTAAATTTACTATTGGCACACTAACCAAAAGTAAAAGAAAATGCTGGCATCCCTTTGAAACATTTCATTAAATGTAATGGTTAATAGTTTCACCACCAGGCAGTCAACAAGCATTGCAGTCAAAGTGAATGATAGTCATCATGTCAACCACAATAAATGTGAGTTTAAACATCAAGAGAATCAATAAGATTTGGGTCATATTCTGAATCCATAATACCCATAGGGACAAAGAGGTAAGCAGGGTAAAAAGGAACAAAGCTAGCAGTGTAGATAATATTACCACAATGTATAAATGACAGCAGTATAGGATATTGTACCTTTCCTAGAAATATTATTCAAATTGAGTCTTGATGCCTACTAGAGGACTGAAAAAGAGTGATACTAATA
Organism: Vandiemenella viatica; assembly: GCA_031002005.1. Taxonomy (NCBI): domain Eukaryota; kingdom Metazoa; phylum Arthropoda; class Insecta; order Orthoptera; family Morabidae; genus Vandiemenella; species Vandiemenella viatica. The sequence goes on along the minus strand of JARYHS010011408.1, from coordinate 81,605,271 downwards.
CCAGTCCAAAAAGGAAGGGTGACACATAGAGTTGAAAATTACAGGCTGATTAGTTTGACATCAGTAGATAGATAAATTGATGGAAAGAATGATATGCAACCTTATCAGAGTGTCTGTGAGGAGGGAGACTGGATTTCAAATCAACTATATGGCTTTAGGCGAGGATATTCATGTGAATCTCAGTTGGTGGGTTATTTGCAAAATAATTCAGATAAAATGGACAAGGGAAGCCAAGTTGCTACCATGACACTAGATCTTTCCAAGGCATTTGACACAGTGAGCCATAAAATGTTAAAGAATATGGCAGTAACTATTGGAATGGATGAAAAAGTGACTTGCTACAAAGATGAATTCTTCAAAGGTAGAAGGTAAAGCTTTAGGCAATGCAGTATCAAAAAAAGTAGAAGTCAATATGGGAGTGCCACAGGGTAGTGTATTGGGACCACTGTTACTCATTATGCTAATGATTTATTCTTCCGTTATGTAGATGATACATTTGTGGTTTGGCCACATGGCATTCAGAGTGTTTATGAATCCATGGACCACCTCAACAGAATTCATCCAAACATCCAATTTGCGATGGAACTAGAGGAAAATGGCAGCCTGCCTTTCCTCAACATTCTTATCAGATGGAGACCAGATGGAACCATTTCACATAGTGTTTATCAGAAGCCAAAACACACAGACCGCTACTTACATGCCAGCAGTTTCCACCAACCAGCACAGAGGAACACCGTTCTGTACACATTTGTATACAGAGAGAGAGAAATTTCCAATGCTGACAGCCTGTCAGTGGAACTTTAACATCTCTGCCTGACCTACAAGAGGACCGGATATCCTGACTGACTGATAGAGCGGGCACCTCGGTACAGGCCAAAGAAATGCCCAGTGGAGCCACAGAAGTGGAGTCAAAAGTGCTGACCTTCAACCGTTATTCAGACAACCTCACCAGCACGATAGGCAGGATACTGGCTCGACACAGAATTAAGAGCATATTTTGTCCTACTAAAATGTGTAACTGGCTCTGACCTGTAAAGGATGGTCTGGTGTTAAAGACACCAGGAGTCTACAGCATACCATGCTAATGTGGCAAGTCTTACATTGGTCAGACCATCAATAACATCAAGACTCGTGTGGCTGAGCATGAGCACAACATCCGGCTGTTTCAGTTGGAGCAATCTGAAGTCATGCAACATGTAATCAAAAATGGCCACAAAATGGACTTCAACAATCTGAAAGTGCTGGCAAAGTGTTCTTTCTGTTGGGATTCAATCATTAGGGAAGCCATTTAAATCCAGCTGAATAATGACATTATTAACAGAGACTGGGGGTCTGTGGCTCAGTGATGCCTTGGTACTTGTTAAGACAACCTCATTTCAAACAAAAGGAAAGAGAGTCAATATTGGCCACCCAGTGTTACAGGCGCAATACAGAGCCACGGTTGGTGGGAACTACATAGTGCAGTGGTGGGCAGGGGAGGGGTACTAGCCTTTAAAAGGATGCATCAGCGCTAGAGACTGGCATTGCAGCTCTCGTCATCACAGCATGAGCACCAGGCCTGAAGATGGCGACAGAGTTCATCACCGGAAGCTCGTCTTTCACCCACACAATCCGGCAGCAAATCCATGAAGATTATATTTAATGACTGTGTTGATGGATAAAAGTAACAAGTTATGTCATTTGTATATGACATAATGACACATAATAAAATCAAAATGGGAAAAGACTCTGGGCAAAATATCTAGCAGGGTAGATCAACATGGAATGAAGATAATGCCAAAAAGAGTCAGACTATTAGGAACACAGACAAAAAAAAAAAAAAAAAAAAAAAAAAAAAAAAAAAAAAAAAAAAAAAAAAAAAAAGTTTTTTGTGGTTATAAGGTGAGGACGGAATTGCTTGTTGAAGACTTCAAATATACAGTAGGAAAAGGTTGCAAAATTGTTCATTCAGTGTAAAGGATGTACCAGAGAAGTGAAGAAACTGGATTACAAAATTTGGTCAGACCATTGCTTGAATATGGTGGTGCAGTTTAGGATATCAAATACGGGAGTAAAAAGGTGTGCAAACAGGGGCAGCTCCATTTATTTGTGGAAATTATCACAGTGTTCAGTCAGTAACTGTTATGATAAAAGAGCTGGATTTAGAGTGCCTGGAAGATATGAGGAGGTCCAAGAGAATGGTGGAATATCCTAGGTGTATGTTGGTGATAAAACTTGGAAAGATATTGGTTGAAGAATTGAAAGTAGTACATGGAAGGGAATAGATGACCATTATCACAAGCTAACACTCAATTTCATGCACAAGAGAGGGGGAAAACTTTCTTTTGTAAGTATTTGGGTTAGAGATTAGGGAAGTGATGAATAACTCTGTGCTACAAATTAAATAGTCACAAAAACTTTTGTTAAAAAAATATAAGTGTTCTTTACATATTCTGATCTCCTGAATTCGAAATCGTATCACCCACAATTTTTGTAAAAATTGCATACATTTGAAGTTAATGATAATGCAATATAATGAATGATATTATAAAATGGATGAAACCACCATATGAAACTCAGAAGCTTGCAACTCTTGTGGCACACAGCCAACTGTCACATAGCGAACGGCACTGCCTATTCGTCACTGTGTCGTTTTTGTGGAAGGAAGTACGTGTTGTGTTAGCATACAATGTCTACCCAATACTGTGTAAACTCTCCTAACAGTTTCTGTTATATCTGTGATGAACTAGTGGTGGAAAAGAGACAGAAGAAAAATTACTGCTTTCGTAAAAAAGATTTTTCATGCTTATTTCGGGGTGAATCTAGGTGACATCAATAAACCAAGGGCTCTCTGGGTTGTGTGTGTAGAAGATTTATGACAATGGGTGGCAGAAAAGAATAAATAATTACGATTTGGTATTCCTATGGTCTGGCAGGAGCAACAGAAACATTTCAACGACTGCTACTTTTGCTGTTGTAAGATAACTGGTTTCAACAAGAAGGCTATTGACTTCCCAAACATTCACTCAGCAATTCATCCTGTTCCACATGGCCTGGATTTACCTACATCACAGCTTACACAGAAATTCGATACAAACGACAGTGATGACATAGAAACCATGCAAGAGACAGATGATAATGAATTTGAAGTAGGCACAGATGAGGGACCTCTTCAGTCCACTCAGCCAGATCTAACTGATTTAGTCCATGATCTGGGACTGACAAAGGATTAAGCAGTGCTCCTAGGGTCAACATTGCATGAAAGACATTTATTAATTCCTGTTATGTCCCTTTTATTTTACAGAAAAAGGGAGTTCATATTCAAACAATAATTTTCTCAAAACGATTTGTTAGATATACTGCAGTGATATACAAGGTTTGAAGGGTCAGTTCAACATTCTGTATGCACTCACTGACTAGAGACTGTTCATTAATTCATCTAAAACAAGTTTGAAGGCAGTTCTGCTGCACAATGGTAACATGCATGCCTCAATACCTGTCAGCCATTCTGTGCACCTGAAGGAAACATATGACAATATAAAAGATCTTCTTCATTATGATAATCACAATTGGATGGTGTATGGTGATTTTAAAGTGTTGGGTATGCTTCTAGTACCACAATCAGGATATACCAAATCCTCCTGTTTCATCTGTGAATGTGACAGTTAGGCTCGTGACAAACACTGAGAGGAAAAACAGTGGCTCCAAAGATTGTAGTTGGTTCCAGAGGAAAAAAGTATCAAGTGTGACCCTCTAAGACAGAATGCTCTTGCCACCTCTGCACTTCAAACAGGGCATAATGAAGCAGTTTTTCAAGGCATTACCCAGATGCTAAGATGAAAGAGGGAGAGGGTGTGTTCACTGGTCCCGACATTCGGAAACTAATGCCATATGAAGATTTCCTTCATTCAATGAATGCCTTGGAGAAAAAAGTGTGGAATGCCTTTAAGTGTGTGGCTTAAAACTTCCTGGGAAACAATCGTAGCTAAGAATATATCAACATGGTTGAGAACATGCTGACAAAATTGAAAATGCTGGGATGCTCAATGAGTTAGAAGTTACATTTTTTTTTTTTTTTACATTCACACTTTACTTTTTTCTCCAAACCAGGGTACTGTAACTGAAGAACAGAGTGAAAGATTCCATAAGGATATCAAAAACATGAAACAACAATACCAGGGAACTTGGGATGTTTGGATGATGGGCAACTACTGCTGCATGCTTCATCGTGAGCACACAGAAATCCCCCATAAGAGGACCCACACAATGATAAGTAAGAAAGCACGGAATGAATAAGGTTAATGCATGTTTTGTACCACATTCTCTATAAGGATCTGCTCAATGTGAGCATATTTCAATATTTTGTTGTTTTAAACTTGTATTCTACTTCAGCATGATTCATGTGCTATATATATATATATAGCCATGTAACTAGCTTGTAACTTTATTACAGGAGATTTCAACTGTCACAGTACCAACTGGAGATACAGTTAGATAGGTAGCAATGGAGTTATACTGGAAGAATGGGCAGAGGAATACAACTTTTCCTTTCTACATGATCCTAAGCTCAATTGTACATTCAAAATAAAAATTTGGAAGTGAGGATACAACCCCGATAATTGTTTCATCATAAGCAACGACTGCATAAAAGCTCTATTTTAGCCAATTCCCAAAACACAGCACAGATCAATAGAAATATCTACACTGCAATTAAAACAACCGTATTTCAAGAAAGATGCAACTTTACGAAACTCAAATGGGCAGAATTCATTGAAGAGCTGGAAACAGCCATCAAAAGTTACAACTCAATTCCTGAAGACAACAAAACACATGTAGACATATTAAAGAGAGTCTCCAAGTGACATCTTCCATGAGGCTGCAAGCAACAAACCACTTCAAGTAACTGAAGCAATAACAAGGCAACTCCAACCAAGTATGGACAACTATATGCCAAAGATCCATTAGTGCATAAACCATGACCATGGAAAAGATCTAGGACTGCTCAGCACATCATGCAAAAAATTATGAACTGAGACTTTGGAAGAAAAACACTAGTGAAGCAGTCTGGAATCACCTTAAAAAAACTTAACTGTGGCTTTAAAAAACCCAAAAAGATCACAGATGTAACACCTAACTATTTCATCAAATTTCCCGACATCAATATAAAAGGATGCAGAAGAAGTTACTGAGGATTTGAAAAAGGCAGAAATATTAAGTAACTACATTGATGCAACAATTACGGACTATGATTAAGGAATGGAAGAGTGTAAATCAGAGTATGAATATGTCAGCACAGTTAAAAATGAGCAGATTAAAAAAATATATATGAAATTCATCCCAAATATTATGAAAAAACTAAGAAAGCCAAAAAAAAAAAAAAAAAAAAGAAAAAGAAACAAGAAGGGACAGGTGTAGACAATATTGCCATCAAATTCTTACAGACAGCAGGATGTGACACTATATCTTATGTTGAAACGTTATTTAGATTAAGACCAGACATTTACCACAGGACTGGAGGTTTGTAAACATCATGGCTTTAGAATAGAGAAAATGACTCATCACTCACCAAAGCTGAAGCTTTCGGCGAGTGAAAAACATATGAGACGAACAAAAACATATACAATATTTCAGTTTTACACATTATTCATGTTCTAGAGATTGAGTCATGTGGTTTGCGAGGTGTGCACATACCAATGTTTACCATTGATGAATAATTTACCAAAGACAATGAAAGAATTTAAAATTAACATTTGCAGAGAACAAGTAGGTGGGTACAAAACAAGGGGAAAAATTGATGTGGAAGGTAATTCCCACTGGATCATGTGCTCCATCATAATTAAATTAAAAGTTGAAAACATCAGTACGTATGATTATGGGAAGTGGACAATTTAATTTTTCTACTTGTGTTCCAACAAATGTACAAGTTAAATCTGCCATTAAGTATTAAAAACTCTGTTGAAAATGTCAACAGTTGATGGTTCTTAGTAGACACAGAATAATAAATAAACAGAGTCTTATGGTCTACTTGATGTCTAATGTTCTCCCTATATGGGTCTACTATAAAACGCGATACTGCGAGAACAACCCTCCTCCTCCCCACCCCCCGCGATGTAATTATGTCATAAAGCATTATTTTCAAACAGTAATTGGGTTGAAATGCACCCTGGACAAGCCCGACATCGCTAGAACTACTTTCTGAAGAAGTTCTTAGCGAAGGGAAATTGCCACCGGAGCCTGTGCTCCATTGCAATTAAATTAAATTAAATGTTATGCCAATTCGGAAAGGAGTTCTAGTGATATCAAACTGATCCAGGGAGTTTTACATTTGAAATGCAAATATCTTGGAATTACTTTTGATAACAAACTTAACTGGGCAGGACACATAGGACAGGTGGTAGGAAAAGGTTTCAGAGTTCTGCACTTGTTGGAGAGAGTTATGAGGGGATGTACGAGAGAAGTCAAGGAATTGGGTTACAAAACTTTGGTCAGACCATTGCTCGAATATGGTAGTGTAGTATGGGACCCTCATTTTACGTATCAAATACAGGAGTTGGAGAGGGTGCAAAGAAGGGCTGCTAGATTTGTTTCTGGAAATTATCGCAGAATGCAATCAGTGACGGATATGATAAAGGAGCTGGAATGGGATTCATTGCAAGACAGGAGGAGGATGAGGAGGGTCATGGGAGTGTACAGGGCATATACTGGTGATGAGGCATGGAAAGATATTGCAGTAGGTATGAAAAGTAGTGCATGGAAGGGAAAAGATGACCATGACCACAAGCTGGCACTCGATTTCAGGCACAAGGGTGTAGGAAGATTCTCTTTTTTAGGTAAGGGTGTCAGGGATTGGAATGAGTTACCAAGAGAAACTATGAATAATTTACCGAAAACTTTGAAGGAATTTAAAGAAAAAATTTGTAGAGGTCAAATGTAGGTGGGTGCAGGATAGGGGGAAGATAGCTGTGTAGGGAAATTGCCACCGGAGCCTGTGCTCCATTGCAATTAAATTAAATTAAATTAAAATCCTAATTACTGCTTGCGGTTGACTACTGCAGTAATATAATGTCATTAGCTCTCATGGCGGAAGGTAGATCCAACACCACTCGGTGGTGTTGGTAGATCTAACAGTATCGCGATATTCAATAATTCCAAGAACAAATAGTGCGTATATATTTGAAGCTCCGAAATACTTTCGTATTTATAAGTATGGACTACGGATGTTTTTGATGAATTTTATGAACCCAGCGTAAAACAAATTGAATTTTCGAGACGAAATTTTGATATTTTAAGATTAAACAACAATCATAAAATGGGAAAGTGTAAATGCAGAAATTTTTCACCGGGACATAAGCTCCATCGCAAAAAAGAGATAACAAATTAAACAAGTTAGTTAAACGTTCACAAATTAACCCGATACATGTATTCAAATCGTATTCTACCGCTGAAACAAATGCAAGTTGTGTAGAATAAAACTAGACCTATGAAGGGTTTATAACCGCTAATAATCATAAAAATAATGCAAATCTACATAATTTTTCAGCATGACAACACATCCCCAATATCATGTATGATTCCTGCTTAATGCGTAAGTGTTGGATTTAGGTTAAGTGTGCTATAATTCCTTTACAGAAGTATCGCGGAAGAACATATAAATCAAGAGGGAGCATTAAATATTTAAAGCTGTAATGCAGTGAATGCTTCACAATTATTTCTCGACAGAAATATTTTTATTTGTTCCCGATTGCATCTTAACGTTTCCATCTTTCCGATTAGTTCGGAAGTAGTACCATATTGGCTACTGAGTATTGAGGTTTCGTGATATAAGTTGAAACTGCTGTGGTTCTTAATTACGTCTACCTGATCCGTGTAAAACAATAACCGTGCCTCTGTTCACACTGCTTTTCTGTGCAATTGAATATACTTTCACGATCTTCGAAGACATTTCGAAAGCGAAGTGTTAACTACAACCAGTGTATCAACCTGCATCGAAATGAGTTTGTATTATTTTCATTTATGGTGGAGATTCTTAATATAAAGAAATCATTGTTGGACCGCTGGGGATGAAACTCTTTTAAAAAAAAAAAAAATTAAGTACATTCCTCGATTTTAATGCTTAGTTGTGGGTGAGGTTATGATCATTTGTAAACGGCTAATATGAAACAGATGGTGATAAATGAATCGTCAGTGACAGTAATCTAGTTGAAACAGTGTTCCGAATTTGTGAAGGATATCAGAAGGTGGTTAAACCAATTTGAATGGCTAATGAATACTTGATTTTATAAAAATAAAAGAAGTGAAACAAATATGCCTCCTGGAAAATCAGTCGCTCGTACTGCCCGTACAAATGGCACTGATGGAGGTGGCAAAACCATAGCTGAAAAGTTAGGACTTGACCAAGGAGTTAAAGAGCTTCAAATGGGACGCAGCTTCACGAATAGTAGAGAATCTTCATTTCACACTTTGCGATATGATTTTAAGCCAGCAAGTGTAGATGTAACAAAAGCTGCTTCAGTAACTGTAGAAGATAATCAAAAAGTCACGGTTACTGTTCCCCATGTCGATGGTGCAGGTACTCCACAGACAGTATATAAGGGTTCTCATAGGCCTTATCAAAAAGAATGTGTGTTGATAATTGACAGGAAAACTGGAAAAATTACACTGGAAAAGTTGAAGAGCAATCTACAGCTTAAGAAGACTCGTTCAGAATCAGGCGGCTTCAGTAAAAGAAGCAGCTTGACACGGGCCCAGCAGATGGCTTCTTCTTTGTCTACAGTGATACCCAGGCACTCTCCACTTCACCCATCACCTTCTCATCATTCTCGCAGCCCAACCCAACAGCCAAACCAGTTCTCGTCAATACCAGGTAGCCTCCCCCTAATTGGGGTAGATGATACGCCATACACTACAGTCGGAGCTTCCTGCTCTTCTTCCCAAATTGATAATGCAGGGCAACAATCTTTGCCATCTCTCTCTGAATCATCATCTGACAGCTCACCTTGTCCCTCTGACATAGAGGTGGAGCAGAAGCCTGTGAAAAGTGCTCAACCATCCTTTAATAAAAATTATAATAGTAATGGACAGTACCCAACATTTTCAAATCTGTTAACAGAAGACCTTCAGCTTTCAGAATCTGGTTCAGATGATTAGACTGCAATCCTACCATTCACATTTTTTAAAATGTATCAGAAATGTGCAAATATTACTGTACAACATAAGCAATCAAAGTCAGTTTTGATCTTGAATAAATATAACAATAAAGTTAAATTTTTAATCTTTTATTTCTAATTATAACAATACTATGATATCTAATCCAATTCTAACAATAAAATTCTGAGTCCAAGCATATGAAATTGCCATTAATAGCTAGTACTGTATGATATTTAGTTCATAAACACTAGTAGCAGTTACCGTGCGTAAAAAAACAATTTGTCATTACAGTGTACTACATAAAATCTTCACATGTAATATACAATTTTTGGGTAATATCAAGATGGCAATACCATTGCGGCCTCGCGTAGTAAACACACAGAACACTTGGTATATATATGACATCATTGTGATGTATTCAGTCTGCATGTACCAACACAGTGACAGCCATAGATATGATCCGAAAATTGGGTATCTGCACTGTGTGCGTTATGGTTATGTTTCACTTTGATCCAGGCTGCATTACGACCGAAATGCATATTTATAAAATATGATTTAGTCAATCATCATTTGAGTTTATGTTGTAATGCAGCCTGGGCCATACATCACAATGATGTCATATATACCACGTGATCTGTGTGTTTACTACGCGAGGCCACAGCGGGATCCCCATCTTGATATTACCCCAATTTTTCTACAGAGTTTTTTTGCCAGTACTTTCACACATGTATTGCTCTAAAAACCATAAACTGAATTCGCAGTAACATAACAGATGTTTAAAAGGATCATCCATAAGTAGCAAGCTCATTACGCTTAGAAATAATTGTGGGATTAGCAGTAGAACCAAATTCAGAGAGCTATTCAAGAAGTTAGGGATTTTAACATTTGTGGCCAAGTGAGTATACACATGTATGTCCTTTGTGGTCGCCACTTATACTCAGAAACAATTACCAGGGGGGAGGGGGACCAGTTATTACAATAGAAACAAAAATGATCATCACAAGGTTTACAAGTCACTATCATTTTCTCTTAAAGGAGGCATGGATATATATATCCAACAAGCATGTCTGGCAGAGTATAAAATTAAATTCAGGAAAAAAATTGAAATAATTTTTAATTGATAATTCCTACTCCACATAAGAGTTCCTTTGAAATGTATCTACAAAATAAGTACCATTATTTTAAATATGATTGCATTTGTTACCATTAATGTACAAATTATACTGCAGCACTGCATAATGTTGTATATACATCTAATACGATTTTGTTGTAAACTGATCCTTTCCGTATCCCAGTCTCTAATACTGGGATCGATGGAAAATTACTGTATTGTATTTGATTCAGCATAAGTATTCATAAAGTAGCCATACAGAACTTTTTGTTCAGATTGTGACTGTTCTTCCATATTGTAAGTTCACATGAGAAATAGCTTAATTGTTGGAATGTATATAATATAACTGTGATGGAGAACACCCTCTGTGGCAATTTTCCTACACACCCATTTTTCTCCTTTCCTCTTTCGCCTACCTTTGCCTTTTACTAATTTAAATTCTTTCAGTGTTTCTGGTAAATTATTCATCATTTCTCTTGGTAATTTATTCCTATCCTTTTGAAAGAAAATTTTCCCACATCCTTATGCCTAAAATCAAGTGCCGGCTTGTGGCCATGGCCATCTTTTACCTTCCACACAATTCTCATAATTATCTCTTCAATTACTTTCAATGCCTCATCACCAGTATGGCCTATACACCTTGTACAGTCCCATAAGTCTCTTCACCCTCCAACTGTCTTCCAATGAATTCCATTCCAGTTCCTTTATCATATTAGTTACTTATTGTATTCTGTGGTAATATCCGAAGACGAATCTAGCAGCCCTTCACTGCACTCCCTCCAACTCCTGTATTTGATAGCCAAAATGGGTCCCATACTACACCACCATATTAAAGCAATAGGCTGACCAAAGTTTTGTAATCCAATTCCCATGCTTCTCTCCTACATCCTCTCATCACTCTTTCCAACAGGTGAAGGATTTTGAACCTTTTTTTTTTTTTTTACAACCATCTGTCCAGTGTGTTCTGCACAGTTAAGTTAGTTATCAAATGTTATGCCAAGGTTTTTTTTGTTTTACATTTTAGGTCTTCAATAATCAATTCCTTCCCTCACTTTGTTTTCATAATCAATCTGTAGCTTTTTATCTGTGTACCTAATAAGCTGACTCTTCTTTGCATTTATCTTCATCCCATGTTGACTCACCCCGCTAGATCTCCTGTCTAGATCACCGTGCAGCTGTTTAGGGTCTTCTATCATTCGATCCTAGTCATCTCCAAACAATCTAACTTCTGATAGTAAACCATCAATACATCATTAGAATAAAGAATAGCAATGGTACCAATACGCTACCCTGTGGGACTCCCATGTTCACTTCCACTTCTTTTGATACTGCATTTCCTACCCTAAATTTCTGCTTTCTACCTTTTAAGAATTCTTCTGCCCAGCAAATCACTTTTTCATCAACTCCAATAGCTTTTACATTATTTAGTGCCATTCTCTAGCTCAGTCTGTCAAAAGACTGTGAAAGATCTGGTGCTACACTATCAATTTTCCACCCCTGTCCATTTCATCCAAAATATCTCGCATATAGCCTACTAACTGAGATTCACATGAATGTCGTTGCCTAAAGCCATATTGCTGAATTGAATACCACTGAAGTTCCTCACAGACACATCTGATATAGTTTCATATCAATCTTTCAATTAATTTACCTACCATTAATGTCAAACTGATTGACCTGTAGTTTTCAACCCTATTTGTCACCTCACCCTGCTGAACTGTTACTACTATTGCACTTTTCCAGTCGTCTGTTAAGCAGCAATTTAAATAAAGTTTTAAGATAAGGTGCAATGTCACATCCTACTATCATTAAGATATCCGTAGTAATATTATCAACACCAACCCCTTTATGCTATTGTAGATTCCTTTGTTCTTTCATTATATTGTCATATTGAATTTCGAATTTTCTAGGCTGTTCACTTCCAACTACGCAGATAGGCTTGTTCTCTGATTTACCTCCTATCATTCCTGGATCAAAGGACTCACTAATCCCTTATCATCTATAACTGTCTCAACACCCTCTCTTCCCCCTAGGTTTTTGATATAGCCCTTGAAATTTCTAGATACATCAGTCAAGGGCCCCGTGCACCAATAATGTTCTTCATAAACTTATCTTTAGCTATCTTTAGCTTTCTTTGCCATTATCATTTACTTGTTTATTTGTTTTATGTATTACATACAGCCATGCTGTCTCTTAACTTTGTTATGTTCTCTTGTCACCAACCTCTTTAACATCCTCACCTCCCTATTGTAGTATGTAGGTTTTGTACTTGTCTTTATTTTTTGTTTTGGAAAAAATATAGGGTTAGGACTGAGCCTTTTTCATTGTAGGGGCTGCAGGTAAGGTGAGTGAAATAGATGATCAAAATGATACTGATCGTAGGTCCACGATGGGAAAAATTACAGCTGCAAAAGAAATTGATGAAGCTGCTGAAACAAGTGACTGGGGCTGAACTGGGAAGGAGGAGGTTAATGCCAGAAATATCACAAAGCCTGTAATAGGAGTTACTGGTGAACTTTTGTGAAAGTTTCAGCAAATGGAAGGATGGCACAAGTACAATAGAGTCAAGCTGGAAAGAGTTCACAGAGATAATAATAAGGGGAGAAGAAATATTTATTCCTAAACAAAAAATAATGAGAAGTAGGGAACCTAGATACTATAATAGGGAGATGAGAAGGTTGGTAAGAAGAGAACATAACAGAGTTAAGAAACAGCAGGGTAGTAGGGAATATTTGAAACAATATTTTTTTTTTTTTTTTAACAGTTTAACGTCCCTTTTTAACAACGTGGTCTTTAGAGACGGGAAAGGATGGGGGCAAGGAATGGGAAGGAATTCGGCCATGGCCTTTTGAAGGAAGCATCCCGGCATTCACCTGGAGTGATTTGGGGAAACCATGGAAAACCCAAATCTGGATGCCCGGACGGGGATTCGAACCACCGTCCTCCCGAATGCGAGGCCAGAACGCTATCCGTTACACCACCACGCTCAGTTTGAAACAATAATAGCAAAAGGTGGCTAAAGATGGGTTTATGAAAAGTATTAACAGCATAGGGGGACCATTGACTGATGCATCTAGGAATTTCTGTCGCTATACTAGAAAACTATGGGGAAGTGAGGGTGTTGAGATAATTATGGATAAGGATGGAGAAGTTACTGAGGATTTGAAAAAGTCCAAGATTTTAAGTATTCCTAATTGGTTTAGTGAGACCATTAGGGACAATGAATCAGAAATGGGAGGAGGTAAATCAGAGAATGAGCTTAACAACACAATTAGAAATGAGCAGACCAAAAAAATTTTAATTCATTCTGACGATATTATGAAGGCACTAAGAAACCTGAAAAGACATAAAGGGTGCAGATAATATTACTACAGATGTCTTAAAGATAGCAGGATGTGCCATTGTACCTTTTCTTGAAATATTATTTAAATTGAGTCTGGATACTTGCTGCTTACCACAGGACTGGAAAATTGTGATATTAGTACCAGTACATAAAGGAGGGGTGAGAAATAGAGTTAAAAATTATAGGCCAATTATTTTGTCATTGGTGGTAGATAAATTAATGGAGATATTGATATGCAACCACATCAGAAATATATCTGAGGAGCATATGTGGTTTTAAAATTGGCTTTAGGCAAGGATATTCGTGCGAAACTCAGTAGTATATATGCAAGATATTTGGATGAAATGGAAAAGGGAGGGCATTGATGGTGTTGTACTAGACCTTTCAAAGGCCTTTGACAGAGTCTGCTAGAAAATGGTGGTAAATAAAGTAAAAACTAATGGAGTTGATGAGAAAGTAATTTGCTAGGTAGAAGAATATTTAAAAGGAAGAAAGCAAAAAGTTAGTTTAGGAAATGCAGTATCGAAAGAAGTGGAAGTGAAAATGATAGTGCTACAGGGTAGTGTATTGGGACCACTGCTATCCATTATTCTAATGAATGATTGTGTTGATGGTTTACTATCAGAAGTTAGGTTGTTTGCAAATGACATAATCCTATATAAAAGAATCTAAACAGCAGAGGACTGTGAACAGCTACAGGGTGATCTAGACAGGATATCTAGTTGGGTTGGTAAAAATGGGATGAAGATAAATGGAATGGAGAGTCAGCTTATTAGATACTCAGATAAGAAAACTAAAGGCTGATTATGAATACAAGATGGGAAAAGAATTGCTTGTTGAAGAGTTGAAAAGTAAAGATCTTGGCATAGCATTTTATAACAAGCTCAAATGGGCAGGAAACATTGGACAGGTAGTAGGAAAAGGTTTCAAAATCCTTCACTTGTTGGAGATAGTGATGAGAGGATGTATGAGTGAAGCAAAGGAACTGGGTTACAAAACACTGGTCAGATCATTGCTTGAGTTTGGTGGTGTAGTATGGGACTCACATTTTGAGTATCAAATACAGGAGTTAGAGGGGGTGCAAAGAAGGGCTGCTAGATTTGTCTCTGGAAATTACTGTAGAACACAATCTGTAACCGATATGATAAAAGAGCTATTGGGATTCATTGGAAAACAGGAGGAGGGTGAAGAGAGTCATGGGAGTGTACAAGGCGTATATTGGTGATGAGGTATGGGAAGATATGGTGTAAGAATTAAAAGTAATGCATGGAAGGGAAAATATGACCATGACTAGAAGCTGGCACTTGATTTAAGGCTCAAGGGTGTGGGAAGATTTTATTTCGTGGGTAAGGGAGCCAGGGATTGGAATAAGTTACCAGTATAATTGGTTAATAATTTACCAAAAAAGGTGAAACAAATTAAATTTGAAATTTGTCGAGGGAAAAAGGTGTGTAGGTAAATTGACACTGGGTGTGCACTTTATCACAATTAAATTAAATATTTTTTTCACCCTTTTTATTATTTTCTTGAACTATTCCCACTTTGACCCCACTGTACTTATGTACCTTGCATTTTCTGAAACTATCCCTGAAAGATCTTTTCAGATCTGAAATTTGTGCTTTTTGTAATTATATTTACTTCCTCCATTCAGTTGTGGCCACTGGTTTCCTGAAGCTCCTAACACCCATCAGAATTGCATTATGATCACTTATTGCTTGTTAGTTGACACCCGATATTAGGAAGAGATCCAACATATTTGGTCCCCTTGTGTTTTGCTCTGCCACTTGTGTGAAGCCTCCTTTTCTTACTAAGGTGCTTGAAAATCTCTGTTCCCTTGCATCATTAATCTTATTTCCTACCTGTTAAATTTAAATCCCCACTAACAATGACAATTCTACGCTCACTTCTGAAGTCTGAATTTAGTTTCTCCTCCAAGAGTGCCATTTTTATCATTCACTTTTCCACTATGGTATGTAGCCAACACACTGACTTGTTTTCATTACTACAGAAGTCTATCCCAAGTAACTCATGGTCATGATCTTTGAACACCTATGAACTGTAGTAGTATTTGCTAACCAGTATGAGTATCCCTCCAGCAATTGCTCCTCTGTCTCTCTGATACACTCAGTAACTATCAGAGAAAACCCCTTCCTTTAACCAAGATTCCACCCCTATAATTACTTGAGGTTCATGTTTCTCTCTTAGGCCTGAAAACTCTTATTACTTTGTTCATTATATTTCTGCAGTTCACCAGTAACACACTCATCACTGGCTTTGCCACATTTTCAGCACTAAAATTTGCCTGCATAGTTCTTAGTTCTGCCCCCCCCCCCACTCTGTTGCTGTTTCTTAAGCGTCATCTATTTCTTTAGCATTAGTGATTTTTCCTGCTGTAGATATACACTCACTATTCCTTTGATTTTTATCCCCTCAACAGCAGCTGCTAACCTAAAAAAGGCACAGTCCTGACCCTATCATCACTGGAAGTGGGCTCCATTATAGCCTTAGCTAACAACTCAGAAAGTATTCCCTTGCCCCTTCTGTTTAGGTGTAGCCCACACCTAGTGAAACTACCAAAGGCACAACCCGCAAAGCAGAACTAATGCCATTTTCAAGTAGCTGTTTCAGTTAATGGTATGGAAGTGACCTAAAATGATTAATAACACTCATTTTGAATTAAAATTTAATATCTGGCTACTAGCCACTGAAGACTACAGTTTTGTTTCACAGAATATTCAGATACTTAATTTTTTTAAATTTAATTTAATTGCGATGGAGTATATGTTCCAGAAGCAATTTTTCGTACACACCCATTTCTCCCCTTTCCCATACCCACCTACTTTTTCCTTCTACAAAATTCAACTTTAAATTATTTCACCAATAATGGTTTAATCTTTGAAATTACATTTCATTCATTACAGACAACAAATAAAATGTTTTGTTAAATAAAATATGTTACTATCTGGTTATAGAGCAGAATGAAATGCCACAGGGTAATATTTATTTAAGAACTAATGATGAAGGCACGAGATCAGCAGTAACAGCCCCACAGCCCGCTAAGTCTGGTCAATCGCAGAAGGGGGATGCTAGTTGTCGGAAGCTCCAACGTGAGGCGGTTTATCGAGCCCCTTAGGGAAATGGCGAATAGGTCGGGGATGAAATCCAGTATCCATTCATTGTGTATTCTGGAGGGTCTGATCCAAGATATGGAATAGGCCATCCCGGATGCCATTAAACGGACAGGGTGTAGCCAGCTGCAGATTGTAGCTCATGTCGGCACCAATGATGTTTGCCGCCTGGGGTCGGAGGGTGGCGATAGCTCGCACACACTTGCAGCGCCTGCCAGAGGGCAGCGTGAGAGTTCATCCTATAGCGCATGCTGTCCAGCAGGAATAGACTCTAGTTGCTCTAGTCAGGGTCATCAATTATGTGAGCAGGAGATTACATTTCTACTACCATGGGAATCAGTGATCACAAAAGCTGTAATAGCTACAGTAAAATTAACTACCATGCCCAAAAAGAAAGGATTGGGTACAGATTCAAAAAGGCTTCAAAAGAGTGTTTTAGAACGTATTGAGGCATAATTACCATACCTCCATAGTAGCAACAGGTACCATTGATGAGATGTGGCATCGATTCATACTTTTAGTCAGGGAAGGTATGGACTTGCATATACCGAAACGGACAATCAGGGAAGGGAATGATCCTCCATGGTATACACGTGACATTAAATGGTTACTCAAAAAGCAAAGGAAGATACATACACGATCAAGAAGTACGATGCAGCGTACCAAATTAGATGAGATAAGAGGACATGTTAAGAATGTGATGCATGAGGTCTTTAATGACTTTCGTAGCAATTCCCTCTCTAAGAGCCTCACCGAAAACCCTAAGAAATTTTGATTGTATGTAAAAAAAAATTTAGTTATAGTGACAACAATAAACCAGTTCTAATACAAGACAGTTAGGAAATTGATGACAGCCGCGACAAGGCTACCGTATTTAACACCGAATTTAAAAATTCATTCACATGTGAAAACATGGAAAACATTCCCACTTTACCACATCGGGTAGAATTAGAGATGGATCTGATAGAAATTGATGGCGCAGGTATTGTAAAGTAATTAAAGCTCCAGGTTCTGATGGTATACCGGTAAGAGTATTTTCAGAATACGCGGAGGAAAT
Organism: Vandiemenella viatica; assembly: GCA_031002005.1. NCBI lineage: Eukaryota > Metazoa > Arthropoda > Insecta > Orthoptera > Morabidae > Vandiemenella > Vandiemenella viatica. The sequence continues at coordinate 81,587,506 of JARYHS010011408.1, read as the reverse complement.
TGAACCATTTCTGTCACATATATTCTGTAAATTTATAGAAGAGAAAAAAGTACCTCTTGACTGGAAAATAGCCCAGGTAATTCCTGTTTTCAAGAAAGGAGATCGGAGTGATCCTAGGAATTATCGACACATATCTCTAACAACTGTATGGAGTAGAATTCTGGAGCATGTCACATGCTCTAACATTATGAAGTTTCTAGATGTGAACGATGTAAGGGGCTAAACCAGTATACTGAGGTGTAGTATCAGTTTAGTCACCTTAACTGAATTTTGACTTGTTGAAAGTTCTACTAAATTTGCATTAATAAAATTTAAATGACCATGTAACAGCCTGGATAATTCAACTGTAAAGCCTTTTGGTCACCACAAAGCTTATTTAAACCAAAAGCTGAGGAAAGGTTAATGTACATTACAAAAGCATGTAAAAGTCCACTTGATGAAAAATTTCGAATTTGCTACAGACCTTATGAAAGCGTCACAGAATTGATACTTAGATTGGACTGAGACCGTTTGGAAGACTGACTGTGTCATTTTTGTTGGAATTTATTGGAGAATATGCAAAATTCTATGACCTATGAATGCAGTGAGATACTTTTTCCGCCAACCTATTTAGGTCGCAATGACCGGAAGGATAAGATTCGTGAAATAAGATGCCATACTGATGCTTTTATGTATTCTTACTTTCCTCGTGCTATTCGGGATTGCAATGTGCAGAATTAAGATTGGTGCTTAGCACCTTCTGCCACCTACAGTTTGTTAACTGCAGAGTATGGATATAGATGTAGAACAGAAACAAAATATTATTGTAGCCTTTAAACCAAGTATGGAACAAAATTGTGGTAAATATCTCTACCTACAGTAAACCAGACCAAGCAGAAAAGAAAAGAGAATGATGTACCTAGAAAACTATCATCCAGTTTGACATATAATACTAACTGTAATAATAATGAAACTGAGGAAAATGGAAGGGGCTTCTAGGTGATATAAACAATGAAGGAAAGGGAAATTAAACCACCACATACCAAAGTTGACAGCTGTGATGAGAGAAAACACTTAGGTGGACAAACAAATACACAATATTTCAGCAACTGCCTTTTTCAGTAGTAGGTAAACGGGCCATTAGGCTCCATACCTGCTCACACAAAGAACATCACCCAATGCTAATACCAGGTGCGTAAATATGAAACTGGAATTTTTTCATAAAAATACACCTTTATTGTGTAAAAATGGTACTAAGTACCTTATTTGCAATATTGTCTTTTGATAGATATACATTTTTTCCCATCTCTCTGGAAATTTATTAATCCCAGGCCGATTTTTTTTCTCTTTTGATGCAAACCATTCATTGAGCCATTTTTGTACATTTTCATAAGTAGTGAAGTGCTGCTCAGCGAGTGCATGTCCCATCAATGTAAAGAGAGAGTTATCAGATGGAGCTTAGGTGAGTAAGCCTCATGATCAGTATCTCCAAACTAAGCACTTCAATCATTTCCTTGACCATTTTGCTGTATGTGATGGTGCATTGTTATGAAGCAAAATCACTTTATGTTGCCTTTTCTGGTATTATGGTCGTTTTTCCTGCAATGCTTGATTCAAATTTATCATTTGATGTCGATAAAGTTCAGTAGTAACAGTTTCACCAGGTTTTAAGTAGCTCGTAATAGATCACACCATTTTGATCTCACCAAACACAGAGCATTGTCTTCCTTCCACAGCGAGTTGGCCTTGACGTTGATGTTGAGGGTTCAGCTGGAGTTACCCATGATCTTTTATGCTTAGGGTTCTCGAAATATATCCAATTTTCGTCACCTGTCACAATTCGATGGAGAAATGACTTTCTTTCATACCTGGCAAGCAGCATTTCACAAGTGGTTTTTCATTTTTCTTGCTGTCTGTCAGTCAGTTCACGTGGAACCTATTTTCCAGTCTTCTAGATCTTTCCCATCACTTTTAAACGTGTAGAGACCACTTCCCATGTTACATTTAATTGGTCTGCAAGTTGTTCTTGCATTTGAACATCATCCTCTTCCAACAATGCTTGAAGCTCGCTTTCCTCAAACTTCTTTTGAGGTCTTCCACTGTCTTTGTTTCTCACGTCAAAATCACCACTTTTATATTTTTTAAACCACTCATAACACTGTGATTTACCAAGAGCACGCTCAACGTAAGCTTCGACAAGCATTTGATGCCATTCTGCAGCAGTTTTCTTTAAATGGTAACAGAAAATCAATGATGTCCGCAAATCATAGTTTGGAGGCTCAAAACTCAACATTATTGAAAACTACACTGTCATATGAAACTTGTATTGTTTTAGGTTGAAAATGCTGTCAGATGTCAAACAATAAAATGGTGACAATGACGCAGTCTGATGGTAACAGCATTGATAGCTAGAGCCATCTATTGGCAAATTCCGGTTTCATATTGACACAACTGGTAATAGTGACACTGAAAACGCTGGTAGGATAAAGAATGTAAACTCATCACTTGCCACAAATGAAAGCAGGAGGGTGAATAAGTAAAAACCTTATTATCTGTAGAAATGAGACATATGGCAAGATCAGATGTGAATACACTAAGACTCACCACATGACTCATGTCATGAGTCTTAGTGTATGCATATCTGATGCATCATCTTGTGTTTGTCTGTGATAAGTGATGGAATAATTTTTTTTCAACCTTCCTTATTTTTATTACCCAACAAACTTAGATGTAGCCAGTTTTTCCTTCAACAATCCATGGACTTTGATTCTTCTGAGTAATAGTTACTTTCAAAATGTTTAATGTACACAATTGAATTATTTGACAGTAAGGTGAACTGGTTTAGAAAAAAATACAGCTTCATTAATTTACCTGTTAGGATATTTGGAATTCACATTATTTTATGAAAAGAACTGGCACTACTAAATGTAAGTAGAGATTTTTTTTTATTACATTGTGTAACTTACTTTTCAGTGTTAAGTTCATAATAACTTTTTGGTGTTAAATTCTTAATAACCTGATATTATTACATGTAGTATCATGTATGACATTCTCAGTTAAGAAAAACTTCTTGCTTCTCCAATTCGTGTAGGAATTTTGTTACACTTTCACATCTGTAAAATACAACCTTCGAACCATAAATGGTGTTACTGGTAAACACTTTCATTTGTCAGATATCAGTTCATTCTCTTTGTGCATATAAAAGATTAACCCTTTCTGATTTCAATTTATTTTTACAATTTATTTACTTTAAATTTTTTCTTGCATTTAGGTCTAATATAATAAAAATATAAAAAATGCATTTCAGGGCAGAAATTCTGAAATGATTCCAATTCGCATCATTGGGTCCCAGTAATGGACTAAGAAACACAAAAGTTAATGCTTTTTTTAAAATCATTTTTATTGATCAATACACAATGCAACAAAAAAAAACAGTTGAACTTAATTCAACAATGCCTTATTTCCTATAATATACATGCATCTTGAATTAATCTAATATGGAAGATTTGATCGAGCAAAGTGAAACCTTACATCTCCAGCCAAGGGCGTATCCAGGATCAGAACTAGAGGGGGGCAGGATTTGAACTAGGGGGGGCAACTCATTTTGGTTTCGAGGAAGTGGGGTGGGGGACTGAAACATGACATTACAAAATCAAACTCAAACCTATTCAGGAAACTATTTTTATCATTGATTAATATAGTAACCCAACTACCTAATCTAAGAACCTACTATGTAGTTAATTAAGATCGTAGGTCAGTTAGTTTTTTATGTAAACATTAATTGTCTAGGATTTTCAATTTCAATAAATTTGTTTGTTAATATCTCATGGTGTTCTTTCACGAAATTTCGATGCACACTCATCAGACATAATCCAGTCAATCTTTCTCTCCCAAAGTGCTCCTGAACTAGTTCTTCACTCATTGAAGCGTACTGAAGGCAACTTAATTTTTCTTCTATGGGGGGGGGGGGGCAGCAGCCCCCTCTGCCCCTCGCTGGATATGCCCATGTCTCCAGCACGATCTTAATTTGTTAGTTAGGTGCTCTGACGAGTGACTTTCAATTGGTTCTTGACCTTTGTAAGGGGAAAGAATTTGTACTGTTTTGTCAAATCCATTTCAGTAATACAGTGTTCTCATTGGTCTCTAATCTATATTTTTAGGAACCTCAACCACTCTTTTTTTTTCCTTCACTGAAGCACTTATTTTTTGAAGAGTAGCTTTTCAATCTGTTATTTCTCAACGTTCCAACCATACATATTCCACCACCAGTTTCTACGATTCGACCCGACTTCAACAAATAATTTATGGTTCTGATGCTTAGACAAATCTTCCACTATCTTCACGAATATATTGCCACTCAAACCTAATTGACTGCCTGTAACCTTTGTTCCCTTGTCTACATAAATTTCGAAACCGAAAAATGTAAAATTTTACAACAATCTATATTTTCCACTGATATTTAAAGAGATATAACTGTAGTCAGAAGAAAATAAGTAATTTGTTGGCTTTCTTTCTGTTCGCTGATGGAATATAAAGCTGCAAAATGTACCACATACTTATGATCCAATGATACCAAATGGAATCACTACTTTTTTACTTAAAATATTTAGCTTGTATTCTAAAAATTAATATATTCATATTAATTCTCAAATTACATTAAGTGAAAGAAAACTATTTTGGAATTAGTACAAACCTATGAAAGTTTCAGTAAGGGTCGAATAGTCGGTAGTCGAGATGTCAAATGTATGTCAACAATCAATGTAAAATTGGGCACTTCAATGAGTTATTGTAACACAACAGCAAGCAGTTGTAATCTAGTGGAAAAGACAGGAACTACGAAACAGGATGGGATTTGGGTTTATTGGACATACTGTACAGGCCATGAAAGACAGAGAGTTTAATGATTCCAATTGGAATCACTGGGGCAGAAAGATTTAACTGTTCTGAAAATATCACCTTTTTTCTTTCAAATTTGTCATTTACTTTTGTGTCTGAGATCCTGCAACAGCTGTATCACAGGATGGCTTCATCATTTTTCAGTATTAAAAAAGTGTCTAGTTTACATGTTCTGCATATTACTGTTCATTGCCTTAACTGGGGGTGTAAGTGCTTGAAAGAAACGGAAATAATTCTCAAAGAAATTCAGCAGAAGTAGAATGAAATGTTCTGAGGAGAAAGAGAATTGAAACTAATAAACAGAACTTGGGCATTAGGAAAGAAGCTGTCCAAAAACCTTGCACCACAGAACAATTTTTGGACTTGACAGATTAGAGAAGATGCAGAAAGGTTCAAGATGAAGCAGGAAGACTGCAATGCAGATATTTTAGCTATCAGATAAACAGTCAGTCATATCAGTTTCAATAATTTTTTGATTTTTCTTCTATAGATTTATCAACTTTGCAAATTATTGAAACTGATATGAAACGAGTAAACGCAAACTGACAAATGAGAAAATGAAGCATATAAGTTTAAACTGCAACGTTGTACTTACTTCGGTGACAATTTCCCTAATCATCTAATTACAGGTTTCTTAGTATTTTATCACAATCATCATCTTATATACTTTCAATGTTAAATTCAACCCATCTACTTTTAATTTTAAATTCTTTAGGTGTTTTTCGTAAATTATTCATCACTTCCCTTGGAAACTTATTCCAATCCCTGGCACCCTTACCCCCAAAAGAAAATTTTCCTACTTCCTTACGAATAAAATAGATTGCCAGCTTGTGACAATGATCATCATTTCCCTTCCGTGCACTATTCCTAATCCTTTGATGAATACCTTTCCAAGCTCCATCACTAACATGCCTTGTACACTCCCAGCACTCTCTCCATGTTCCTTCTGTTTTCCAGTGACTCCAAACCCAGTTGCCTTATAATATCAGTTACTGAGTGGGTCTGGTGGTAATTTTCACAAACAAATGTAGCTGCTCTCCTTTGCATACTCTCCAACTCCTGTATTTGATAACCAAAATGTGGGACCCAAACTACACCACCATATTCAAGCAATGGTCCGACCAAAGTTTTGTAACCCAATTCCTTAACTTCTCTGATACATCCTCTCTCCAGTAAATGAAGGATTTCGTAACCTTTTTCTATCACCTTTCCAATGTGTCCTGCCTAGTTGAGTTTATTATCAAATGTTATGTCATGATATTTACGCTTCAAGCCTTAAACAAGCAATTCTGTCCCTACCCTATAATCATAAACTACCTTTAGTTTTTTTTGTTTTTTGTTTATCTGTGTGCATTATAAGCTGACTCTTTCAATAATATATACAAGAATACTCACTAGTGTGCCTGCGTGCATTAAGGCATCACAACACCGAATTGGTAAGCTACATCATACCTAGGTAAACCGCGGAACCAGCTGTCCTGATTGTAATTTCTTGTCACCTAGATGAATGCTGGGATGGCCCCAAATCTCCACCTCATGAACTGCAAATTTCACAAAACAGAAGTATGCACTTATACTAACAACACACATTTCACACACAGATGGAGCTGTGCCTTTAAATAAGTGTAGCCGTGGAAAGAGGATGTGCCAAACAACAGAGCAAAAAAAGTGCAAACATTCCATGATAATATTTAAAAAAAAATAGATTGAAGAATAGAAAGGGAAGTAGATGAAATAACAGACAAAAATCAGTACGAATTTAGGAGAAATTGGAGCACAAGAAAAGCTTTACTTGCTGTAAGATTAATTCTGGAAGAGCAGATTGAAAAGAACAATACTTTTACGTCATTTTTCAGCTGAATGAAACATTTTGATAATGGTAGAGGAGCAAGATGCTAAACATTTTGAAGAAGTAAGGTCTAAAGTATAGAGACAAAAAACTGCTAATCTCTGTTAGAATCAAATGGTCATAGTAAAATTAAAGACTCAAGACTGACAAAAACACTTAAAAAGAATGAGTGACCAGGTTGTAGTCAATCCCCCGTAATACTTACCAAAGACAAGTGCTTGGCTGGAGAGGGAAAGTTATAGCTGCAAACACTGCTTGATCTAAGTTAGTGACCATGCCTGGTACATACTAAAGCTCTATTTTACAGCCGCCATACCCTTGTTATAACTGCAACAGTTAAGGGTACTTGAAATGATTAACACAACACACTGATTGCATGCAATTTAAGAGTTTGCATTGAATCAAAAGTTTTCATACATTTTTACGGTACCAGATAATTTTTGACTAAGGCATCGAACAATCAGATCCAAATTAAGACTGCAGATCAGACACATTCACCCTAGACCCCCTAACTAGGATGAGACATTATTATGAGCACATACAGAAGAAAGTTTTTAGCTCATTACTACTTGAGATGATGTTCGGGCCTACATCATGGAGAAACTTGCCACATTCTAACCTGGAAGAATACTGGTAAAAGACTGGACAAAATTCAATATGGCTGACTCATTAAGTAAGGAATTTAAGGCTCTTAACTTTGAAATTTAATATCCAACTAACCACTTTCTTCTTCTTTCCGATTAGGCCTTCTGGGACCACATTCCAATTTCAATTCTTCATCCTTTGTTGTTGTTTTTTCTTCCGTACAATCCAATATTCCTTCATCATTTCACTATGTTAGTGTGTTGGGTAGAGTGGGTGGATTTTTGTAAACCAAACATAGATTGTATTTTGCTCTTTGTTTTAAAGTATATGTGTGCAATGTTCAATTGAGAACGAATAAAAATTGTAGCTTTGTGTAATGAACATTTGCAAAAATTAAATGAGGTAAAGGGGAGAGTGTGTTTGGGTTTTTGTAAACATATGTAGAAAGTGTTTTTCTCTTGATTTTAATGTCTGTGTATGAAAGGTTCCATCTAAATCAGAAAAAAGCTGTGGGTATGTATAAAGAACTTTGGAAATTAAGAACGCTGGGGAGGGGGGAAGTGGTTAGGCTATTGCAAAACAAATGTTTACAGTATTTTTCTGTTGACGTGTGTTAAGTTCCATCAGAATCAGATAAAAACTATGAATTTGTATAAAGAACATTAACAAAAATTAAGGGAGAGTAAAGGGGAAGAGGGGTTGCAGTTTTATAATCCAAATATGGACAGTAGTTTTCTGTTTGTTTTAATGTATTCATGTTCCATCATATTTGGATAAAAACTGTGGATTTGTATAAAGATTATTGGGAAAAAATTTAGGGGGTGTACAGAGGGAGAGGGGCATGGTTTTTGGAAACCAAATATAGTCTGTTTATCACTTTTATCTGAGAGTATACATGTGCAAAGTTCCACCAAAATCAGATAAAACTGTGGGTTTGTATAAAGACCATTTGCAAAAATTAAGGGGGGAAGGGGTGGTTTTTTTGGTCAGAAACCATCACAGGCATGCACTTAACAACTCACCAAAGTTTCAATACAATCAGTTTAATGGTGCAGGAATGCATAGAAGACAAACAAACATACATTCATTCATTTTTTTTATTAAGATTATTATGGCATCTACAGATAACCTAACTTCTGACTGTAAATCATCACCAGCATTATTCATTAGATTAATGAACAGCAATGGTCCCAAAATTCTACCAAACTGCACTTCTGTTCTCCCTGCATTCCACCTTTCAAGACCAGAAGTGAACTGGATGACAAATACAGAGCTACTATTAAATTTTTTTACTGTAATGAAATTATGTAATGAGCAGAACAGATCTGTTTTTATATAAGTCCCAGTGTTTGTGACAGCTTGTGTGTGTACTTGAGATGGATTGCACATTAGAAGCAGATGCATCTTTCCTGGATGGCTGGGTTTTACGGGATGAAATTGAGTTCTTTCCTGGTATCAAGTACATTAATCATCCTCTCATCATGGATACAACTTCCACATTCCTTCCCTGAAATGGACATCCTGCTCTCAAAAATCCTTGCCAATGTTTTTAAGGTTGGATTTTCTGCTGAAAAACATCTCAATCCACTAATATTTTTTGACTAGGAAATCCTCATGACTCATTCCCCAACAGCAGACTGCATTGCAAAACTTAAAGGATGCATCCAGTCTGAACCACCTACACTAACTTCACAACTTTTCCCATTATTTAACACATTGTTAGGGTCGAAGCGGATACCGGGGTACGTATCGGCTTGTACACCTAAACTTGAAGTCTTCCAAAATGTTACCAAAAGTTCGGGAAAAGTTCTATAACTGTGAAAAACCTTGGAGAATGCTAACTGTAATGATGAAGACGGCCGCCACTTACAGAATTAACCTCCTGTAAGTAAGGTACTAAAATAGAAATGAAAGTCGAAGTCCAAATCACTGAAGTATATATTCTTAAAATTTTCACAGAGTTTACATGAAGTCACAGTTAGCAATGGCAATCGTAGAAAATCATTTGCCGAAGATCACAAGTCATGAAACAGAACAGACCGCTACACCCCAAAATGAAAGTAAAAGTTCACATTGATGCGTCACATTTCGGAAAAGTTCAAGATTCTAAGGTTGGTAATTCCTGTTAGTCAGCCATGTTGCCAAAGTTCCGGTTTCCCATCAGCCACCGCGAGCCGGTCTCACTCAAATCCGCTTAACAACGAACTACATGTTACCTCGACCAGATACTTCAACGAAGTGCGGATGAAACCATGTCCGGGCCTACTTTTACCAAAAATGGCCTACTGACCTAGACAGCAGTCTATCTAGAAAAATTTTTGGACTGAGAACTTCCAGAAAATCACAAGATGTAGAGCGAAACGAGACAAGTGTAGTGATGTGGTTGGTTATGTTTTTAAAGCTTCCAGACCGGTGTAAATGATTTTTGAAATTTGGTTAATCGGAAAGCTCACGTTTATAGTATTGCCGAACGTCACGTCTGGAATATGGATCTGCTAAAGTTTAAAATACCAAGTTTATACTATGTTTAAAGTGTTCCCCAGCTTCTGCTGAGTTCAGTGGTGTAAAAATCTTAAATCGGTGAAGGATGTCAAAAGTTATTGAATTTCTAAAATTTGGTGATTTCTCGGTGGTGCAAGATTTTATTCACTTTTTTATTTAAAGTCGGTTGTTGCCTGAAACTATTTTTAAAACATACCTTTATTTTATTTAAGTGCTTTAGAAAAGTTTTTAGTTCATGAAATATGTTAGTCAGAGGAATCCAAATTGCAAACTGGTTGCTACGTCGTCACAGAAAAACGGATTTTCATTTATTTATATCTTCTGTTTATTAGTTGATGGCTATTGGAAACTTAAAGAATATTGACTGGCTGGTTATTTAGCTTGTATAAATCTACTTTTAAAGCTCTGAAACTACTTAGATGTGCTGGAATTTATTATTGAAATTAACCCATGTGGTGATGCTTTAAAAATCATATTTACAGCTTTAAATCTGACAGAAACTGCAAGTTATTGGTGAATTTAATATCAAATGGTGAAATTATTATTATGAAAGCGCTTTACAATGGTCAATTTAGTGGAATATCAGTGATGTGGTTGTTTAACCCAATCTGTTTATTTTACTTCAGAATTATTATGGATTATGCTCATTTAGGTAAGTTTATGGTTTATATTTTACTAGAAACTTCTTATTTATGGTTGCTATGTGTTGTTTATTTACTTTTCTGAACCTAAAGTGTTGTTATCTCGATTTCAAACTATGGTATCATGTATTGAATGTTAACCTCAAACTTTCATCGGATTTTGACTGAATATTGAAAATAAAGAGTAAGGTAACTTACAACATCTCGTATACAAACTCATCTGCCTCCACAGGCCTAATTCGTATATAGGTGTTACCATCCAAAAGCTGTCGGTCATGATAAATAATCACAAGCATATGGTGCCACCAATAAGCAAAAATATTCACATCTCCAACACCAGAAATCTGTCTCGTCTCGATCTCCACTAATATCTATAAATTTTTTTTAAAAAAAATTACCATCAGCATTTCTAATGATAATATTTCTACAGTTATTCTTTTACCACTTTGCAAGCCACCACTGTCATGTTGTCTGCAGAATTCATTTTCTGCTGATCATGTGGTAATCTCTGGTATGGCCACACCTGTGGACTTGCAATGTATTTGATCACCCTCCTCCTAAAATAAAGGTTTCCTTACGCCCATTGGACACACAGCTACTCAAAAGAAAATAACTCGATTTGTAACTGAAATTACTAACTCATAAATGACAACTCTGCACACGTAGATTACTCAGATATAGGTAGTTTCCATGTTGTTCATGGGTGGTGCATCACAATCCTAATGTAAAATAATTCGAGTCTGTGTTACTATATTATTAATAAGAAAAGAAAGAGAAATTAACCCACCACATACCAAAGTGGACGGATGCGATGAGAGAACACTAATGCTGACAAACAAACTACACAACGTACTAAAGGTAACGTCCGGTGTGCACACACGTTCCGAGCCTAATGGCCCGTTTTTTCTATTTGTGAGCAAGGCATATGCCGAAATATTGTGTAGTTTGTTTGTCAGCATTAGTGTTCTCTCATCACATCCGTCCACTTTGGTATGTGGTGGGTTAATTTCCCTTTCTTTTCTTATTTATATCGCCTAGAAGCCGCTTCTATTTTCCTTAGTTGCATCATTACTATATTATTAATAAGAAAAAGGGAAATTAACCCACCACATACCAAAGTGGACGGATGCGATGAGAGGGAACACTTATGCTGACAAACTACACAATATTTCGGCATCTGCCTTGTTCACAAGTAGAAAAACGGGCCATTAGGCTCGGTACTTGTGTGCACAACGAACGTTACCTAATGACTAACCGAGTAGTGGGCAGATGCCGAAATATTGTGTAGTTGTTTGTCAGCATAAGTGTTCCCTCTCATCACATCCGTCCACTTTGGTATGTGGTGGGTTAATTTCCCTTTTTCTTATTTATATCGCCTAGAAGCCGCTGCCATTTTCCTTAGTTGCATTAGTATATTATTACTATCATTACAGAAGAAATAGAACACTGAGAAGAATTTGTAGTCACTCATAGTGAAAGAAATTTTGACTTGCAATTATTCGTTGGTGCAAAATAATGCCAACAAACTAAAATTTGTCCTGCCAGTGGAAGAATGCTATTGATTAGTTGCAACTCCACATCTTTTCTGTTTCATTCTCCCTTAAGTAGCTAGATAATTAGGAAACTAAACTCATAATTAACCTGCACTTCAAATCACTTGAAACTTTTCTCAAACCAATTATTAATGTGTTACTAACTGGTAGTGCTGTGTGCTGCACCACTATGAATTACATGGGAAGTGACTCCCGAGTGATTGATCAATAATTCACGTCGCCAACCTGTTTCTTTTGATTAACTCTGTGTGTGTTCATGGTATATTGTGTAATCACAGTTTACTTAAGAAAAGCAGCCATGGAAAAGTATTTAGGAAGCATGAAAATTATGATGGCCCTCATGGCATTTTTTGATGTAGTAAAACCTGCTCCTAGATATGGGAGATTTTCATTTCTAAATTTTAGGGACAAATCTTTATCTGCAATTTATGTTTTAAATCACTTTGATGAGTGGAAGGTTTTCAAATTAATATTAAAAAATATTGTGAAAATAAATTAATCTGGAGAAAACTTGAACTCCATGATTGAGAATAATAATGTAAACAAATTCCTTCTAAACTTGGTCAAATCCTGGTGAAGAGGAACTTCAACAGAAGAAAAAATAATCAAAACATGTTTTTAAAGGAATGCACATGGGAATAAACAAATCTGAGATATACTAGACATTTTTGCCAACTGTTAAAAAGTTTTAGTAATTTCAATAGGCTGGCATACCCTCAATGATCTTGTGAGGTGTCTTTCTAGAAAAAAAAAATACTTCATACTTTTACCAAAATATAAAAATAAGCATAAGATTAACGCAAGATTTAGGCACATTGTTTTGTGGTAAGAAGAGTCAAAGGTATTCTGTAATTGCATAAAAGAATTTGGAAATATGATAATATAAGCATTATGTTATCAAACTAAAACTATCAGTTTAATATTGTAAATAAACCACATTCACAGAAATGTAATCTCTTCTATGTTCAGGTTTGAGTGCTGTTATGTATCTCGTAAACAATATTTTTGTATAAATAAAACACTCATTTCATATTTATACAAGTCATGCACATGTTAGAAAGATTTACTCTGATTTTAAACAATTTTCAAACAAAACATAAGAGTACAATAAAAATTATTTCTGTGTATTTAGACAAGACGTTATAAATTACTGAAATAGTATACAAATGTTTTATTTACATTAATAAATAATACAATATTTCACAGTGAGTTTTACATTCAAACAATTTTACTTACATTCTCTCTTATTCATAAGAACTTTTGCAAAGAAATACAAGACAGCTTGTAGATTCGGTAATATTTCACACAAAATATCATTCAACAATAGTCATAAAGGACAGAATGCTGGCTAATTTTCTTTTCAATTACAGTTTTAATAAGTTACCACCACATACACCAATATAACATTCTAATTAACAAGGTTTTCCATCTCTCATATGGAAATACCTGACTTATTCATCATTATTCAGTGCCAATGAATATCAAAAACAATTTTAATTATTTCCAATAATAAACAATAATACATATATATAAACTAATTATTTAAGTAATTTGTGAGTTTCACTAAGTCCTTTGCACTTGGATGTGAAATTTGCAGGCTGGCATTGACTGAACTTCAGCTGTGACCATGCTGTTAATACCAAGATTTGAAAGAGCACCACGAATCAGTCCGCAAGTGAAGGCTACATACTGCAAATAAATATAAAAAATTAGCACTAAATAACATACTTTGGAAAAGAAGGGTTGTGCAAATTTTCCTTTCCAATCTCACAAAATTTGCAATATGACAAGTGATTTGAGTCTAAAAAAAAAAACACGTTTAATCTGTGAAAAAACTTTTACCCCTTAACTTAGGAATACAGGGATAAAATTTCATTATTTCATAAGTAATTTACTTTGATAAAACAAATGCCGTATGGAAGGATGGAAAAAAAAGAAAGTTTTCACAATCCAGTGGCCCAATATTCAGATAGTGAATGAACCCCCTCTCATTTGTTTTAAAAAAATCCCATGTGAAAATTGTATATACCTAAAGAAAAACATAAAAACAGTATGCTTGTCTAGATTAGTTTCTATTGCATTTCTTCAAAATATCAAACTCTGGGAGTAGCTACCTCACATGTCAATCATACTCTCATGAACCACAAACATGAATCTGCCCCCATCAATTTAATAATTTTTCAATAGATCTAAATCTAAGCCTGAAATATTTCTTTCTTTTTTGCTCTATAAAAACTTTTAGTTGTTTCATAAAGGAAAAAAATATTCAGTTTCATAAAATACAATATCCATATTCCTGTTACTCTTTTTCAAAATTCCAGCCGAAATGTAATAAATGCTAGCAGAAAAATATAAAAGAAAGGTTTCAAGTAAAAATCTTGTGTGTGTTGTGTTTCTTCGGGCGGGGGGATGAATGAAATTTAACCCTTTGACTGCTGTTGACGTCTATACACGCATGCTGCTTGCGGGCCCCGAGTGCTGATGACGGGTATAGCCGCAGCCGTCGGATTTCCCTTGAGTGCTGATGACGAGATAAGCCGCACCCGCCTGCCGCTACCTGTGTGCTGATGACGAATATAGACGCGCCGCTACCTGAGTCGTACAGCGGACTTCTCGCCACATTTCTCAATAGCCTTTCGCAGTTTTGGTCGCTAGCTTATTGTACGAATGTTTGTCTGCTGGGAGCCTAGGCTTCGCTCTACACTTCACTGTCCAACGAAAATTAAATCAGTGTTCTTTGTGTCCTGTATTTTATAAAGAAAATTGAAAGACGTCGTTGGTGCATTGAGGAATAAATCATGGAGATTCTTAAGATGAGCGACACTGAGGATGAACTACTTCATTTTGATGGAAGTGATAGCTTTTCCAAAAAATCGGAAAGCTGTATTCCTAAAACATACTCGTCAGGAGGGGTGACAATGCAGTCTCATGTTTCAACAAGTTAGTTGTTCTGAAGAATCAGAAAGTGATAGTGAAACGGCTACGAAGAAATTACGTCTTGGCGATAAATCTAACTAGAAAATCACTTTCGTCCAGTTAGTCACGCATTTGATGTTACACTATTGGAAAATGCGTGTCAAATAGCGAATGTGTCAAGTATTCTGTCAGTTTTCATGTTATTTCTTACAGAAGAACTGACGAAATATATAGCTGATGAAAAGAATCGGTTTTGTGTAACCACTATGAAGAATACTCCAGAATCAGAGCTTTCTCGAATATCAAAGTGGAAAGATACTGGATATGATGAAATGTATTGTTTCAGAGCTATTTGTCTTCTGATGCCTAGCGTGAAAAAAATTGAAAATTAGGGAATATTGGACCAGAGATGTCCTTCTAAATACTCCAATTTTTAGTGAACTTATGTCCAGATACCGCTTTTTGTTACTCTGGTGAGGTTTCGTGCGATTTTGCCGCAACCCGCCCCCCTCTCTATTTCACATCACGTAATTAATGGACAGACACTTCATAGCTTACAAATGAAAAATCTGTTGAGTACTTATGTGGAACAAATTTCATCAAAGAAACAAAATTACGTATAATCGGGTAATTACAAAGCGCAGCAAACATTCACTCAACATCGAGATATTTTGGGTGTCTACATCTACAAAGATATTCCGGAAACCAAATTTCGGTGTGTGGGGGAGGCTGCTCGAACAATTATCATTTTAAGGTCTCTTTCTATGGTATTCGTGAATAGCGCGAGGAAAAATCGGATGGCTTTAACTCTCTGTATGAGTTCGATTATCTCTAATTTTACAATCGTGGTCTGAACGTGGTATGTAAGTGTGGAATAGAATATTTCTAGCATTTTTTTTCGAATCAACAATAACACTCTAATACAGTAAGGGACCTACAGAAACTGCCATGAAAGAACTGTAAACTATTGACGTAAATTTAAGAATCACCACGCTTTCGACAAAAGCTGCAAAAATCGAGAGAAAAATGCAAGCAAGAAATAATTATTAGTTATGAAAAATAGGGTTAATGAGTCAGTTTTATTCTGTAGTAATTTATTTGCAGAGAAACTATGTAGTGAGAGCATTTATTCTGTATCAGTCGTGAGAGGTCACAGTGCTTCGCCAGAAACATTCAGCACAGGGCGGTGGAACCGCTCGGACGGCTCCGTCCCCGGGGATAATCACTTAGCGCAGGTAGCCGGCCACAGCGCAGCAGGTACACGATCAGCCGTCAGCAGTCAAAGGGTTAAAGGTAACTAACTACCCATGCAAATCAATTCATCACACATCATGAATGTCATTCTGCACTTCTGGGTTCAATAACTATGGGGTATGCTACAGTAGATCTAATCTGAAGACAAAACTATATAGGGGGGATAAATAGCCATCTCCTCCTTCCACAGTGAGGGGTGTCAAGTGAAATGGTAGAAGATAATAATAATGGATTTATACTTCTTCTAATAAGAGAGCTATGTGTATGGTGGAAAACTGTAAAACAGAAACAAATCAATGCATCATGCATTCTACAGTGGCTGCTATTAATTTTCTGTTTATCAGTTTTGGGCACATACCTGAAAGGATTCAGGGTGGTTTACATAAAAGAGGAGAGAATGGACCATGGTGATGCCAGAGGGTTGGCAGTAAGATAAAGAGTAAAATGAGAGGCTACATCTACATCCATACTCTGCAATTCACAAACATTGTGGGTGGCAGAGGGTGCTAAGCACCAATCTTAATTCTGCGCATTCCAATCCTGAATAGCATGAGGAAAGAAAGAATACATAAAAGCATCAGTACAGCATCTTATTGCTCGAATCTTATCACTCCGGTCATTGCAACCCAAATAGGTTGGTGGAAGAAGTATCTCACTGCACTCGTAGGTCATAGAATTTTGCATATTCTCCAATAAATTTAATTGTAAATGACGTCGTCTGTCTTCCAAACTACGCCAGCCCAATCTATGTATCAATTCTGTGATGCTTTCATAAGGGCTGTAACAACCAGTCACGAATCGAGCGGCTCTCCTCTGTACCCTCTCCACTGAGTCAATCAGCCCCTTGCTATACAGATCCCAAACTCCACAACAGTAATCCAGATGCGGACGCACTAGTGTTTTATACACTATTTCCTTTTTATGAGCATTACAATTCCTCAGAATATGACCTATGAATCGTAATTTAGAATTAGCTTTGCCTACGACGGAAGTTATGTGCAAGTCCCATTTCATGCTGCTTTGTACTATTACCCCCAGATACTTCAGGGAATCAACTGTGTCAACAAATGAATTGTTTACTCAGGTATAAAGCTGTCACACCCAGTAGCTGGTAACTATAGGTGATAAATTGTTTCTCCAAAGTGAAAAATACAAAGACCTTCCTAGTGGACAACTGTTCAACCTAAAATTTTCATAACTATTATCTAACAATTAAAATCAGATTTTTGTGAACTCTGATCTAGAATAAATTTTGAAGTGAAGATAATATTAACTAAGACTTTTAACACATTATTTATAAAGTTTAACTGTAGCTTTGTGAAAAATTCAGCTTGTTTGGAATTTTTCCAGGATGTAATCTAAACTTTTCAGGTTAGTAAGCTTACAAACTGTCTGCTGCTCGCTAGTATTTCCTACAAGCACACTCGGATCCTACATCAGGTAACAGTTCGCATTTATCACCATTTATTTTCTTCCTATATCCATATCCCCACCTCCCCCTTTAAACTTCAATGTTTCATCCTTGAATTTTGTTAATACTGTCTGAAGGACACAAATTTTTGTCTCTTGCTCATCTCAAACAAAAGTAACAAAACGATGGGGGAGCCTCATTTATTTTTTCGCTACAATCTCCCAAAAGAAACCACCCACTGTACTCTCCATAAAATATTCCTAAATTCAGTTAATCTATGGCAACAACTATACCTTTCACATGTGACAGATATTGTAGCATAACCGATTTAATTTAAAATAAAAGTTGTGATTTATATTGTGAAGAAAAGGACTAACAAATTAATTATTTGATTAAACTGCAAAAAAGATATCTTCAGGAATAATATAAATAGAAGCACATTCTTAAATACAACAGGGCGTATTTCTTAATAAGTAATATCAAGCAAATGCATATAAGAAATGCGACAATATTCCATTTATTACTAGGGTAGATTGTAAAACAAGGTTTCCTTATTTCTTTAAAATAGATAGCACCATTTATTTTAAAAACAAAATACATGAATTGAAAGCTTAAACATCATTATATTTGAATAAAATTTTCTCGGGTAACTAGCCGAGTTAGTCCATCGTTTGACCACGACGTTTCGGCGGTCACAATCTCTGCCGCCATTGTCAAGTGTCACTTGACAATGGCGGCAGAGATTGTGACCGCCGAAACGTCGTGGTCAAACGATGGACTAACTCGGCTAGTTACCCGAGAAAATTTTATTCATTTACAACGCCGAGAAAATCTCCAGTCTTACATCATTATATTTGATCCAAGCTCCAGCTTTTGTAAGCCCATAACATAAAATTCCACTGCCAAACCTTCTTCTGTAACTCTGTCATCAGTGTTGAAACGTTGTCCTAAGTGTTCCCTAAATTTTGGAAACAAGTGGTAATCACTGACTGCTAAGTCTAGACCACAAGGGAAAAGGGGTGGGATGAAATACAGTCCATTCAAACTGCTTTAGCAGGTCCTGTGTTTGACAAGAGACGTGAGGTCGAGTGTTATTGTGAAGCAGCGTGACATCTGTGCTCAACATAAATGTGCATATGACCCATTGTAAACTTTCTACACCATTTGTGGACATGTTGAATGGCCATGAATGTATACAGGTGGAACCCCGTTTGTATTTAAAAAAACAAATTACTGCATGAATTTCACACTTGGCAGCAGTGGTGATCGGCACCTCCATCACAAATGGTTGCTGAACCAACACTAAGTGGCATAGCATAACATAGGATTGAAAGTGGGAGAACTTCTGCACACGACAGTGTTGCTGGATTTCACCTAAAACCTCTCCCTGCAGATCCAGTGTTTTGGGAACCTTACTTGACGGTCTACCCTCATACGTACTACAAAACAGATAAAAGTTTACAAGATTCTTTTACTAGAATTGAGAAAAAAAATCTGGACATTTGATTAATTGACGAGTGAAGAATAATTAAATTGATAGTCAAAAGAAATTAGAACAAACAATGTTGGAGTGTTTTTTGTCACTGGTACTCTCCATTCATGATAGGTGTATTTTATCATTACTTTCCATGTTAGACAACCCAAATAAGACAACTAATAGTAGAAAGGAATAATATTAGAAGAGAAAATTTAATACTAACAAATTGTATTTTTGAAATATAAAGTCTAATCTAAATGTAGACATACAGATATTTAATCACAGAGTTCAAGAAAGTATTGATTACCTGCAGTAAAATTTGTATGTATATATATAAAACCAGAATGTACTTACATTAACCGCATGACTTTTCAAAATTCAATGTATTTTTAAAAAGCTGTTTTAAAAAAGTCAGCAGTATTTCTATGCTAACAACACACAAAATTAACACACCTACAGACCAAATACAGTTATTTCAACAACATATATTTACATATAGAAGTATTTACCCTTGGTGCTAATTCAAGATATTGGCGGCCTGTAGAGAGTCTAGTTAAAAAGCGGAATGCATTGTCCTGTAAAACATAGACACCTTGATGATTAGTCCTCAAATTATCTATCTGCTTCTTGTTAATAGAGGACCAGAAATCAGTACAAATAAACTTCATTGTATCCAGCTCATCTTTAAAGCGTGGCCATTCTTTAGTTAACCTGAAAAATATTTTTTCTGTACATTTATGACATTTTCTTCAGTTCACAATTTTTTAAAATTATTTTTAAAGATTTTCATTATGTGTATTTTAAGTTCACTGTCTGAGGTAAATTGTTCAGGAACCCCTCAATAATTTATTCACTACATGAATCCACCTTCTACAAACAAAAACTTTCTAACTTCCTCATGTCAAAATCAACTGTTACTTTATGAACAAGGCAATATCTTCCCTTCAACATATTCTAATGGAATTGGTAAAAAAAAAATATGTTTTTCAACAATTTTGAATGTCATATGGACCACATATACTACCAACACTTAATTTCTTTATTCTGAAATTTAATAAGTTAACAATAAAATTAAATATTATTTATTTTTAAAAATGCAAATAAGCATACCAAGAGAGTTTGTTGAGCTGTCATCACTAGGTGTAGTAGAATCAATTGATACTGATGTTATAGGTACAAAAATACATATAATTTTATCAAATCTGAAGCTGTCCACCATTTCCACAGCAAGGAGAAAAAAATCTCATTTTACAACACAAATATAGCAGTATACTAGCTATTTACCACTGTCCTCTATCCACCCTCCAACTCTAGAGTTAACACCTCCCCTCCCCAAGAACATTTTTAATGTCACCGCTTAATCATCCTTATATTTTACACTTTAAATGTGCAATATACACCATGCCCCTACCCCCTTCACCAGGAAAAGCTTTCCCATCAGAGGATATGCCACTTGCGAAATGTTCCAGGCAATATATCAGCTAACAGGCAACTACTGTCCAGCCTCCTGTACATAGGTCAGACTATGAATCAACTATCCATTAGAATGAATGGCCACAGAAAAGTGGTGTTTACCAAGAACACTGAGCAACCAGTAGTTGTTCATACCACCCAGCATGATACAAACAAATTTCATTCTTGCTTCACTGTCTATGCAGAGTCCTCCCAAAAAGCAGCTCCATTGAACACAGAAGGTGGGAACTGCCCTATCAGTAAAAATTGAGTACCAGATAGCTACCAGCTCTCAAGTTAATACCAAGGAATCCTCCTTTTCCAACCTATTCTCTACTGCCCACTACTCTTCCCAACATGAACCCCCACTCGCTACAGCTGTTGTTTAAATTTGTGTGTAGTACCTTTTTATTTGAGTTTCTGCTCATTTACTTCAAGGCTGTTTTATGATTTTTATTTTTTATAATTCTTATAGTCAGACAAAAAAAATTAGCTGTACAATATTTGCTGCCAAATTCTTTTGCCTTCACATGAGGTGTTTCTGTGATATAGTATCCAATTTTACGATACTCAGGTGTATGCTCTTCAACCACTACTCCATTCTCCTCTCCACCATAAATTTTCTCCAAAACATCGTACCTGTGAACAGTCTCTGAACCATCAGTTAGCTGCCAACCACTAGCATACAGGTACCTTGAAGATCCAAAGACTCAAAAATTTCACTGCTTATTGTATATACATGTACGTCCATGTTTCAACACCATTCTGCCTTCAACTGTGGTAACTGGTGTTTATTCTGCTATCCAAATGTCTAATTTATACCTACTTTAAGCAATTATTATTTCCAACAATATATATTGGTATTGAACCTATCTTACTTTCACAAGTAGATGAAATACTTAATAAGGTCAGGTTTGATTACAGGGGGGAATCCGCAGCAGCACACCCCAGGCTGCTGGGGTGGTAGTGGTGGAGGGAAAGAAACTACTGAATCAATAATTCTGAAGAAACAAGGGCGTATGAAATGGGAAAACGTCAGCAAAGTGATTAATGTGAAAAGATATAAATAGTAACAAAAAATTTAAGTAGAAAATATTAAATTTAATATTTATAAAATATGAATAAATAATAATAATAAATGCCAAATTTTATTGGAGATCTAGGAGTCTAGTATCAAGGATATTTTGGCACACTAGTTCCTATTTGCAGCGTTCAGGGGAACTTTTGGTTTGAGGGAAAACTCACTAAAAAACAGTTGTTTAAATTGCTCAACATAATGGTACTGACTTGTTCTGCAACTGGTGGGATAAGTTGCTGCTATAAACTGTTTGCCTGTGGCCATTCCTTCTGATGGTGAAAAGGTTAATGGCAAGTTGTTGTATGAAGTATGTTGTGGTGCACGTGGCACGCCCAATGATAGGAAAAGTTTTCCCTATGGTCAGATTGGAGGAAGTAATCACTTCCCCACTCAGAGAGCACATATGACATTGTTAAGTATCTCATCTACTAGCAAGAATAAGGTTCCACACAGAAACATTATGTTACAAGTGTTTGTTGTTCCCAACTACCGTCATCTATGGTGTTGTGTTGAATTTTCCAATCCTTTTTTAGTTTCACTACCTTAAAGCATTTTCCTGCTCATTACAATTGTTTTATGTATTTATATCTTACAAGGAAATAAAATAAGCTATGTAGCAAAATAAAAATATGGAAATAAACCATTGGTTGCCGCAGAAGACAGAAGCACAGCATCAACACATACAAAAACATAGAGAAATCTGAAATTTTTTATATATACCTTTTCTCAACACAAGAACATGCCATACACTACCAGTTAATAAGCATTAATTTGTATGAAAATGTAGGAGTAAACGCCATAAGTAATGATAAAAAGGAATATCAATTTACAAAAATATAAATACAACATCATCACCTCCGATGAGCAGTGCTTCATTTTAGGCGAAAGAATAAAGGGGGAGGGGATAGAAATGCAAGAAAGGCAAGGAAAATTTAAAGGGACAGCTGAATGTTATCTTAAGTTGAGACTCTGTAGTTGCATGGAGACCAGATTTACTGGTAGGTCAGTTCTCCCCTCTACATTTAGAGGGTTTGCTGATGTTTGGGGGATAGTACAGATGGTTAAGCATGAACTGAAATAATCGGTACCATATAAAGGTGTCACTGACAGCCACTGGGTGATCTGGATTGTGTATGAAAAACAGTTTGTGTCTATTCATTCTTTTTGAAAAGATTTTGATTAGTGTTCATACCTATGTAGGTAGCAGGATTGTTGTTTCAAGTTAACTGGTGTATGACATGGCAGATTTCACATCATACTGAGCCTGAAGGGTGAATGGCAATGCTCAGGCCTGGCATCCGAGATGATGTGCATTGGAATCCTTGACAAGCCATCCAGATTTTGGTTTTCCCTGGCTTCCCACAATCACTTCAGGCACATGCAAAGATGGTTCCCTCAAAGGTGTCAGGGCTTGGAAGCAGTGCACATACAATAGATCCTGCATCAGTCAGTAAAATCCATGAGTATATATACACAAAACCATCTGCACAAATTGCCCAAAGTATAAAAGTCCCATCTCACATCTGACAACCGCAATTGCAGCCCTTCTTACTTCCTCCAAAGCATCTACTATCCATCTTCTCAGCATACCTCATCCTTGCCCTTTAAAACTCAGTCCTAGTCCCCCTATTTTTAATCCACCAACGTCAAAATTGCTGGTTATGGATCTGTCATCTACTCTTCTATCTGAAACCCAACTGCATGTAATCTCAAAAAGTCGCACCCTTTTCCCTACCCTAAAATTTGACCGTGTCACCATATTCTGCAACTCTGTCATTTTGCTGCATGCTTATTTGGCAGTACCACTTCACAGTGTCACGGGGCAATGAGCATGGACTGTGGAAAATCTTGAGCAAAGCTTACAGAAATTCCAGCTCCCTCCCCTGAACCATCTGCTTTGAATGTTTCAGTGCTTTACTAAATTTCTTGGAACTCCTATCCAGTTCTAGTGTTCTTAGTCTTGCCAAACCCATACCATGACACATAAACACTGGGTAAGCATTATTTTACTAGAACTATGATGTAGTTCTAGTAGTCTTGCTGGTTTAAGGTTTATTTCACACTAATTACTGTTTGGGAAAAAAAAAGTAAAGAATTGACTACTGCAGTATTATGATATCATTACCTCATTAGGCGTAATGCAGTTACACTGGTATCATATGCTCCAATTGACCGGTAGCACCTTTAAATCGCTAGTTGTTATGGCCTGTTCAGCCTTCTCTGCAGATGGTTTATGAACATACATTTAGTTCAGTTCTAGGTCGCGTTACAGTTACAACATTGTTAATGCTTTCCACCAATACTATTGTCAGTACAGGGATCATTTCAACCTGAACTGTTTTTTACTGTCCCTAGTGACTGTGATTAGGTTGAAAGGTGACCTGGATTAGGAAACTTTAAAAAAAAAAAAAAAAAAAAGCCAAAGAAATGTGGTATTTGCATACAGCCAAAACACTTTATACCTTTTTATCATCTCAACATAGCAGAACACATCAATCATTAATCTGTAGAAAATATTTTCCTATCGTAAATCATTTGTGACCTTTTGTATGGTAGAGAACTGAAATGTCAAGAACACATTACAACATAGGAATTACTGAACATTTCAAGAGATTTGTACCAATTTTGTAGTCCTGGTGAAGGAGCAGTATCGTGATCTAGAATTATACCCATTTGTCTTTCCTGAAGTTCCTCTTCATGTTGTGGTTGATCTCATTATAGCGTAGTGTTAGTCAGTTTCTCTTTTCTCATGATAGTCTTGTGGTGTTAAGTCTTTCAGTTATCTTATTTTGTTAATCTTTTGCCATTTATCAACTACAATCCATATAAATTTTCCCTTTTCAGGTTTGCAAGTGTCAACAATTTGTTAGGGAAAAGCCGCATATTGGGGTTGGTATCGGCTTCAGCACCTGAACTCGAAGTCTTCCAAAAGTTGTCAAAGTTCTGAAAAAGTTCTATAACCGTGTTAAAACCTGTAGAATGCTAACTGTAATAATTACCGCGGTCACCACTTACAGATTAACCTCCTGTAAGAAAGGTACTAATATAGAAATGAAGGTCTGAATCCTGATAACTGAAATATATTCTTGAAAATTTTTACATAAGTTACAAAAGTCACAGTTAGCAATGGCAATCGGAGAAAAATCATCAGCCGAAGATTACAAATCATGAAACAGAGCAAACCACACTACCCCAAATGAACTTTAAATCTTCTATTAACACATGACGAAAATTGTTAGTCTGATATGTAGGTTATGCTGAATTTTGAAAATGGCGCCAGTCAGAAATGGCTCCGGTCGGCCATCATGCCTAACTTCCCATCATGTACCACGCATTCCTAGCCCGTCTTGTTCGAACTCGTCAACCGGAGCTCTACATCTTACCCTGACCAAGACTTTCGATATACTGTCCAAAAACATGGCGGCCGAGTTCCTTTTTCAAACTGACCTACTGGCCGAGACAATAGTCTATCTGGAAAAAGAACCTGTTAACTGTGTACTACCAGAAATTCACAGAATGAAGAGCGTAACAAGACCAGTGTAGTGATGTGTTTGGTTAGGGTTTTAAAGCTTCCAGACCAGTGAAAATAAATTTTGAAGTTTGGTTAATTTAAAAGCACATTTGGATCGCATAATGTTAAATGTCCTACTACGTCACAGGAAAAATGCTTCACCTCGAGACCTTAAAATCTGAAGTTAATACTATTTTCAAATCGTTCCCCAGCCTTTGCTGAGCTCAGTGGTGTAAAAATCTTTCAAATCGGTTAATTCTATCGGAAGTTATGGAATTTCTAAATTTTACTGTTTTCCATTGTGCAACCAAATATTCTGCTTTTTATTTAAAGCCGGTCGTGTCCTGAAACTAAATTTAAATTGAACCTTTATTTATTTTAAGCATTTTAGAAAAGTTTTTAGTCTGCTAAACATGTTAGTTTATGAGTTATTAAATTTTAAAGTTTCGATTTTTACGGCGCCATTACCAGTTGGCTGTTATTTACTTATATTTTCTATTTGTTAGTTGATGGTTACAGGAAACTTAAGGAATATTGACTGGCTGGCTATTTTACTTGTTTACATTTACTTTTAAAGCTCTGAAACTGTTTAGATGTGGTGGGATTAAATGTTGAAATGCACTCCATGTGGAGATGCATTAAACTTCATATTTACTGCTTTAAATTGGTCTAGAGCTGCGAGTTATTAGTGAATTTAATATCAGATGGTGAAATTCTAATTATTAAAGTGTTTTACAGTGTTTAATTTAGTGGAATATTAGTGCTGTGGTAGTGTAAACAAACCGGTGTTTTCTGCTTCATGGATTATTACGGATTATGCTCATTTAGGTAAGTTTATGGCTTATATTTTACCTGAAACTTCTTATTTATGGTTGCTATGTGCTATTTCTTTACTTTTCTGTACTCAAAGTGTTGTTATCTCGATTTTGACGATGGTATCGTGTACTGAAGTTAACCTCAAACTTTGTCGGATTTTAACGGAATCTCGAAGATTGAGCGAAGGGTAGCTTACAAATTACCCCCTGAATGTAATTTGGTTATGCCAAACATGCTGTTCCTTTTTAAACTCTATATATCTCTTCACTATTTCGTAACCACAGGGCACTAATGACCTCACTGTTGGCATGCCCTAAAGCCACAGAAACAACATACAACATCCTAACCACAACTTGGTGACAACAACCACTTGTTTAAAAATAAAACTCTGGTATGGATATGGGTCTTTCTCTCTTTCCAAAATCAGCTTTTTTGTTTCCATTGATGTACACATACCTCTTTCTCCATTTTAAACACAGTGTATGTCAACAAGCATTTCTGCCTACCACCTATTCACCAATATTTCTCATCTACCAGTTCTATCATCTCAAAATTTCTTCTGTTATAGTTACCACAACCATATCTGCACTTTATTGTGCCTACTTCAATTTATTAATTTTTTAAAATCTTTAAATATATATTTTACTCTCTGCAACTGTTCAACATAAAATATAAATTTAAAGCATACTATCTATCCCTTCATGCTCCATTTATGGCAGTGGTTCCCAATTAGTTTTCCCTAGTACCACTTCAAGAAAGAGCTCAACTGCGAATACCCCTAGTACCTGAAATTATAAAAAATGAAACATGTTTCTCACGATTTATTAAAAATTTTCAATAACAAACATCACAAAAAATTAATAAATGCCCAAAAAATATATTCTGGCAATTGTAATGTTTCTGTAATTGTTTTCTTTCTCCAATTCTCTCAGTGATTACATTAGTAAAGCCATGTGTAGCCCTTGAAGCAACCTCATGTACCCTTGGGGTATGCGAACCACTAATTGGCAACCACTGATTTCAGGGATTCTATAATAACCATGGCACTGCAGTTTGATAATGGATTCTTATGTAAATTGATGAAAAAAATCAATAGTAAAGAATAATTATTTTTGATATCTCGCTTAGTTCTTGAGATGATATATTTCAAAATTAAGCTGGTTAGATTGAAGTGTAGTCTGGACCAGAAGAAATATTTCGCTAAAGCAAAATTTGATGATGGTTGCAGAGGCAACTCGAGGAGACAAATCGAATGTAAAAAACACTTTTTTTTTTTTTTGATACCTCACTTAGTTCACACGATATCAAATCTCAAAATCAAGGTGGTCAGGTTGAGATGCGGCCTGGGCCAGGGGGAAAAAAATTAAGGAAAGCCACACAAGGAATTAGGCCTACATGGTGGACATGTTCAACAGGTCTTCTTAGTGGTTATGTATAAGTTGAAATGTGGCCTTGACCAGATGAAAAATGTTACCAAAAGCACAAAGAACTCTACCTACAACAGATTTTTGAGGTTTAATGTCTCGAAAACTAAGTGAGATAGTAAATAAAAAATTCTTTACTTTCGATTTCAATCCATCATCAAACTACGACACCGTGGTTATGACAGTGTTTCCCTCCATTTATGTGGGGAATTCTATGATAACCGTAGAACCACAATTTGATGATAGATTCTTACGCAAGTCAACGAGACAAATCGAAAGTGAGGAATATTTTTTTTTTTTTTAATATATATATATATATCTCGCTCAGTTCTCGAGGCATACTGTCTCAAAAGTGAGATGGTTAGGTCGAAAAGTGGCCTGGATCAGAAGAAAATTTTCGCCAAAATTAAATTCGATGATGGATAATTTTTTTTGGATATCTTGCTTAGTTGTCAAGATATCTTATCTCCAAATTAAGGCAGTCAGGTTGAGATGTGGCCTGGATTAGACAAAAATTCGCCAAATCAACAAGGAATTACACACAGGAAACACACAATAGATGTTTTTTTTTTCATCCTGGAGGTTGTGATTAGGATGAAATATGGCCTAAACCAAAAGAAAAACGTATCTAAGAGCTCAAGGAACTATACTTATAACCGATTTTTGACATTCAATATCTCGAGATATCAAAAACAAAACAAAAAGTAGTCTTTACAAGTAATATCAAGATGGGGATACCGCTGCAGCTTAACGTAGTAAAAACACAGATCACGTGGTATGTATGACATTGTTGTGACATATTCAGTCTGCACGTACCAGCACAGTAGTGCGTTATGATTATGTTTCACTTTGATCCAGGCTGCATTACGGCCGAAACGCATATTTATAAAATATGATTTTGTCAATCATCATTTGGGTTTATGTTGTAATGCAGCCTGGACCATACCTTACAATGATGTCACATATACCACATGATCTGTGTGTTTACTACGCGAGCCCACAGCGGTATGCTCATCTTGATATTACCCGTCTTTACTTTTGATTGGTTTTGTAGAGTTACATAAGAATTCATCATTAAATTGTGGCACCACGATTATGATAGAGCTGCCTTTATGTGCATTAGAAAACCTAAGTCTACTGGAGATCGCGATTCCGCTAAAACAGCATTCAGTAATATTGTTGGAATACTGCTGTAGTCAGTTGCAAGACATATTTTCATGCAATAATTCAATTGTAATACAGCCGGGACCATTATTTTCAAGCAGAAATTAGGTTGCGATGCAGCCTAGACCAGCATGAAACCGTTAAATGTACTTTGGAAGTCTTGTGTTTGACCACTTCAGTATTATGATGACACAACTCCTGATGAAATCGCGATCTCCAGTAATCCCAGTTTACTCAAATTTAAACACAGCTGACTTTACATTTTAAAGAATAAGCACACTTGAATAATTTTCATTGAAATAATAGCCTTATCAATGGTTAATTTACTTAAAGAGATTAACAAATGTTAACTACAGTAAGTGATGAAAAAATAAATAAAATAAAAGACAGAATAAAGAGCTATATCTAAGAAGCAGTATTTTACTAACACCGAACCCCAGACAATTGGTGAACTTACCTTTCAATTATTCTATAGCCAGAAGAGAAACCTATGTACTCTAACGTTGACAAATCAGCGCCCTACAAAGGAAATTGATTTTTTGAATTCTGAAACACAAATTTCGGTTTAATCTTCTCCTATTTAAAAACATAGGTTGGATAGAGATTGCAATTCCCTTGTAAATACACCACTCCACGCAGACTAACACTACACTAGAAAAATTGCAAAACGTATTATTTTCAAGCAGCACTTACGTTTCAATCCACCGTGGACCACGAGAATGGTTCAGGTTGAATTATAACCTAATTAGCACTATAAACCATTCTGTTCCAGGGTGTATTACTTCTTAAAAATAATAGTCTCGCGATTGACTACTGAAGAATTAATACACCAGGTGGAATATAGTTACAAGGAAACCGCGATCTCCAGTTAACCCTAAAATATTTACTAGGTATACCTGTTTGTCTTTGTCTGCATTTTTGAGTGCATAATTAACGACTTCGGAATGTAAATATTCAAACAGCGCTTCGTCAGCCATTATTTTAACAAAACATACTAAGATCAGGAATTACATAGTCACGAACGAATTTTCAACCAAACCTCATTTTCAACGTTTTTAATATACACCACAGCTTTGCCACCCACCCTACACAGACAGCAGAGACAATACAAACAGACAGTTACTTCCAGAGACAATACAAGTTACTTCACAATCCGCACCATGGAGGAAGGAATACCTCCATGATTCGCACACATAAAAACAAATACATAAATATAAGGCCATCAAGTGGAGGAAGGAATATGTGGAGACGAAATAACGCCAAATCGGTGAAACCTCATTAAAAAAGAAAAAACCTCATCTCCTACTGCGCGGCCACTGGCGACTATAGGAGTCCCAAAACATTGGGCTGTTTGCACTGTGTATGCTGCTGAGAATATTTCATTTTATAATATTCTATAGCTTTTTATAATGCCAAATTGTGTTGCATATGGTTGCACAAACAGACAAGATAAGAAAAAACCTGGAATAGAGTTTCATAAGTAAGTCACATTGTAATTATCGTTCTTGAAGTATCTGACAGGTTACTGCAACATTAGGGCCATTCGCTATAAATTTATTCATTGCTCTCAATAGGATCATATCGTTCTCAAATTTTTGTTGGTGTAGACAATTAGCATATGTTACTATTTTGTACCTAGCCTCATTGTAGACAGGTGTTAAAAATTTAATTTAAGTGGGTTATGTTTAAATCGCGACACAGTGAATATGGTATTCTGCAGGCTTCAGCATGCCGTACCGATCGAAGACGTAGCCAGAAATGACAGCATGCCCTTCCCGCTTATCTTCAAAGAAGACTGTTCCGCGAAGAACTACTGGACAGAGGTTAAGCAGCGTATGCCGCGACCGCCAGCAGAATCGAACCCAGCTGCAGATCGGACAGAGGGCAGCACAGAACCATCTGTCGGCGAAAAACCCGTCGATTGCAGCGACATCGAGGCACCAATCGTCGCTGGCCCTGTGCAACAGCATATCGTCCGCTCATCCGTGGACTATGGAGCCTTATCCCTCAAGCTATGGGAAATCACCGAGCTGTCCATCTTCACGTGGCCAGCGGCTGAAGGCCTACTGGTCAACTGCTCGTGCCCGACCAACCTCGTGACCGTAACTGCACACCTGGACGAGCAAGGACTCAACTATGCAGTTACACAAGCGGGCAAGCCACGCCGCCTGGTGGCCGTAGGCTACCGGAAACTACAACGACGGAGTATGTCGTCAGGGGCTTCAAAGAGCACGGAGTAACTGTGAGGGACGTCGTCCCCACGGTGATACCGGGCACCGAGGAGCTGCTCCCTCTCGTCGCCTTTACAGTAGATCCTCCGGCCACGGTAGCAGGTGAAGGCGCTACTCGGCCGGGACGTCCAGGTCGAGCCCAAGAAGCGCACTTCAACAGTGCTACCGCTGTCAATGGTTCTCACACCAAGCCAACGATTGCTGTGCAGTGTCCGTTGTGGGGATCAACACAATGTGAAACAATGCAACCGCCCATGAGACCCTCCACCACTCCCGCTGCAATACTGAGCACTACTGCTTCTGCAGTTTCAAGCTGCAACCAATATGCCTCCCTCCAAACGGAGGGACAACCAGAAAGCAGTGGCGGCAAAACTTACAGGCCTGCACCACTGATACTGAACTATGAAGATAGCTACATGAAACTGTACCAGCAATTGAAGACCCTATCTGGTGATGGGTTATCAGTCAAAAAAAAGCAGGTAAAGACCTGCACAAGATTCAGACAAATCTATCTTCCGTTCTTTCCATTCTCTCCAATTCCTGTATTTGATACCTGTAATGTTGGTTCCGTCTTCCGTACTACACCACCATATTGAAGCAGTGGTCTGACCAAAGTTTCGTAACCGATTTCGCTCGCTTCTCTGGCAGATCCCTTCCTCACTCTCTCCAATAAATGAAGGATTATGAAACCATTTCCAACTATCTGCCCAATGTACCCAGCCCATTTGAGTTTATTATCAAATGTTATGCCAAGATATTTACGCTTATTACGCAATTATTAAGTCTTATTATTATATATTTCTTTATTCATCAATCTTCTTTCATGGATCTCGTTGAGGAAGGACCTCTGGGATTTGAAACATGTCATGATTAATACACATTACACATACATACAATACGAGTCATATTCATAGTGAAAACTATTATATGTTACAAAGACAAATAAAGAGAATAAAAATAAATATTAATTTTTACAATTGATTTTTCCAAACGTCATATTGAATATAATTAATTATTTTCTTCGAATTCTTGAATGGAGTAGAAGGAGTTGCCAAGAAGATAATCTCTCAGTTTTTCTTTAAATATATCTTAATTATCTACAAACTGTTTTATACTCTTGGGAAGTTTATTAAACAGATGTAACCCAGAATAATCAACTCCTTTTTGTACCAATGACACAAATATTTGTATTTGTGCAAGTCATTTCTGTTTCTTGTATTGAAATTGAGTACCTGTTAATTATATGTAAACAGGTTAAAATGTTAAATAACAAAGTACATGAGAGAATATATATACTGAGAAGTCATTGTAAGAATATTAAGTTTTTTAAAAAGTTGTTCATGAGAAGTTCTTGGTTTTACCCTACACAGCATCCTAATAGCTCTTTTCAATGCTATGAAAACTTTTTTACTTTGTGAAGAGTTTCCACAAAAAAATATGTCATATGACATAACTGAATGAAAATATGAGGAGTACACTTGTTTCGTTAATTTTAGATCTGATGCTAGAGAAAGTGTTCGATTTGCATAAGAGCACTACTTAACTTCTTCAGTGAAGTGACATATTCGTGCCAACAGAGTTTCACATCTATTTTAACATCAAGGAATTTTATGCTATTTCTTTTTAAGGTTGTGTTATTTATATAGCTTACTTGTAAATCTGAATGTGCATAATTTTTTGTTTTAAACCTACTATAATGTGTTTTTTCAAAATTTAATTTTAATGAATTTGCCTTAAACCAATTTGCTACTTCACGAAGTACTTCATTTACATTAAATTCTAGATTACTGTTTGGTGTTTTTCTCACAGTCAGGTTAGTGTCATCTGCAAATAAAATAATCTTAACTCTTAACTTTATCAGATAAGTTTCCAGGAAGTTCATTGATGTATAACAATAAGAGGAGGGGTCCTAGGACAGATCCTTTTGGAATTCCATGTGTTATCTTCTCCCAGTCTGATGAAGCATCATATATATTATTTCTATAAGGTATTTTTTTGTCAAAAGCCTGTATCTTCCTTTATACCTAACCGAAATCAATGAATGAGGTGTCATTTTAAAGCTTATGGTTCCCACTTTGGGCACATCACATTATATGAAAGGAATTTTCGAAATTCGACCCTTAAAGGGTAAAAATGTCAATATTTCTAAAATGCTGTTTTCTGTGTTACGAGTCATTTATCTCCCTGGAAATCGATCCGAAATCGTTTAATGAGGTATCATTTTAAAGATTAAGATTTCCGCTTTAGTGACGTCATATATTAAGATAGAAATTTTTCGGAATTCGACCCTTAAAGGGCAAAAGGATCAATATTTTTGCAATTCGTTATTGTGTCACGAGCGATTTATCTCCCTTAATATCTAACCGATATAGATAAATGAGGCATCATATTAAAGACTAATGTCTCCGCCGTGGTAACACTATATTTTAAGAAAGGATTTTTTTCTTAATTCGACCCTTAAAGGGCAAAAATGTTAATTTTTCTAAAGTGCGTTTTTTGTATCTTGAGCCATTTATCTCCCTGGATATCTAACCAAAATCGATAAATGAAGTAGAATTATAAGGAGTAATGTCTCAGCTTTGTGAAATCATATTTTAAGAAAGAATTTATTTGGAATTCAGCCCTTAAAGGGAAAAAGTATAAATTTTTCTAAAACGCATTTTTGTGTCACGAGCGATTTATCTCCCTTAATATCTAACCGATATAGATAAATGAGGTATCATATTAAAGAATAAGGTCTCCACCATGGTAACATTACATTTTAAGAGAGGAATTTTTCGTAATTCGACCCTTAAAGGGCAAAAATGCTCATTTTTCTAAAATTCTTTTTTTGTATCTCGAGCCATTTATCTCCCTGGATATCTAACAAAAATCTATAAATGAAGTAGGATTATAAGGAGTAATATCTCAGCTTTGTGAAATCATATTTTAAGAAATAATTGTTTTGGAATTCAACCATTAAAGGGAAAAAGTATAAATTTTTCTACAACGAGCGATTTATCTCCCTTCTTATCTAACCGATATAGATAAATGAGGTATCATATTAAATAATAAGGTCTCCGCCACGGTAACATTATATTTTAAGAAAGGAGTTTTTCGTAATTCGACCCTTAAAGGGCAAAAATGTTAATTTTTCTAAAATTCATTTTTTGTGTCTTAAGCAATTTATCTCATTGGATATCTAACCAAAATCGAAAAATCAAGTAAGATTATGAGGAGTAATGTCTCAGATTTGGTGACATCATATTTTAAGAAAGAATGTTTTTGGAATTCAACCCTTAAATGGAAAAAGTATAAATGCTTCTATAACGCATTTTTGTGTCACGTGCCATTTATCTCACTTGATATCCAACCGATATAGATAAATGAGGTATCATACTAAAGATTAAAGTCTCCGCCGTGGTAACATTATAATTTAAGATAGGAATTTTTCGTAATTCGACCCTTAAGGGCAAAAATGTCAATTTTTCTAAAATGTGTTTTTTGTGTCTCTAGCCATTTATCTCTTTGGATATACAACCAAAATCGATAAATGAAGTAGGAGTATGAAGAGTAATGACTCAGCTTTGGTGACATCATATTCAACCTCACTTTTCACAGAATTTTTGTTTTCGCGAAATTTTCGCATGGGTCGTCTAGTATTTAAATATTTTAACAATGTAGTATGAGATTTGCGCAGAACCCCATGGTTTTGCACTCAGTCAGTGGTTCTGAGAAGATAACTAATTACTCCAACAAACTATGTTATAGTAGACGAACAACGAATCTTGTCTGCCACAGTCACTTTACCGAAAGGACTCTACTTTCAATACTGGCACAGCAAGCAGTTTGCATACTTTTCAATCAGACATAATGGCTTATCTTTGATTCCAGACTTACAACTAGCCTCATTGTCTCTTGTAATGATAGTGTTGTGCATTTTAAGTCTGTAATCTACTCTAAGATCAAATGCTGAATGTTAAGTACTCAACCTAGAAGTCTATGCCAGCACGCTGAATTTTTCCATAATAACCTGAGGAAAACCAGCTATAGTCCAAGAGCTAATAGACATTTTTGGTAGGTATTTGAGGCACGGTGAACATTTGTATAACACTTCTTTTGAAAAGTCTAAGTAAGAAATCGAATACCTGGCTGATGGATAGTGGGGCCTTAAATTTTTTTTCAAAATTGTGTTTCATAAATATCGAAAAAATATATTTGAGGCATGCTGAGGTTCGCACAGAATAATATTTACACCTAGAAAAAAATATTTTTGAAATGCAGGTCATTTTGGTGGAACTTTTTAACATGCTACAGGATCGGGAATATTATACCTTAGCGGCAGAGGTATATACTTGATTGTGCTTGGAGCACCATCCGAGCAATCTGTAATGTTTTTTCCCTCTAAGATTGGCCGAGTAAAAAAGCAAAGTTTAGTAATAATTTCTGTGAGATTTTGTAAAGGTAAGCTCGTAAAACTTGTACTATAAATAATGTTTTTATATTTACAGAGTTGGTGAATAGAATAATGTAGCTTGTCGCTTACATATTCAAAGAAATAACATAGTATATACTAAATCTTAATTGACAAATTATTAGCCACATAGCAACTTTTGATTTGTTTATTAACGTCACAAAAATTCTGCAAGTACTGTAAATTCAGAACGAACTGGTTGTTCTTCACAGTCACTTGTATCTCTGGAAGATGGAGACTGTATAGAAAGTGGACGAGATAAATAACTGCTTGTACACGAGGAAGCAGTCTCCATATTCCCCTGATATGAAGTGGATGACTCATCAGTGTATTTTCCCATAGCTGCTTCAAACAGTATATTGTTGATAAGATATTTTACAATGGTCCTTGCTCTAGGCTGAAGATCATACAGTTCATTAGTGACATGTACACAATTAGTTGTTCACTCATCCTTCTTCATTGTTTGTTGTAAAACAGCATATGCTTCTTCTTCTCGTTTAGAATATGGTGATGCGCGTTTACTCCTTTTAGCTCTCTTTTTGGGTGAAACAAATTGCTTAACACTCCCTTCATTGCTTAAAAAATTCGTTGCATCATCAGATTTTAATTGTTGGCTGGGAATTGGTTGTATAGTATGCTGACTCTCAGATGTATCAGACGCCAACTCGTCTACTTCCGACAAAAGGAAGAAATTGGAGAGGGTGCAAAAAAGGGCTGCAAGATTTGTTTCTGGAAATTATCGCAGAATGCAATCAGTGACGGATATGATAAAGGAGCTGGAATGGGATTCATTGCAAGACAGGAGGAGAATGACGAGGGTCATGGGAGTGTACAGGGCATATACTGGCGATGAGGCATGGAAAGATATTGCAATAGGTATGAAAAGTAGTGCATGGAAGGGAAAAGATGACCATGAACACAAGCTGGCACTCGATTTCAGGCACAAGGGTGTAGGAAGATTCTCTTTTTTAGGTAAGGGTGTCAGGGATTGGAATGAGTTACCAAGAGAAATGATGAATAATTTACCGAAAACTTTGAAAGAATTTAAAGATAAAATTTGTAGAGGGCAAATGTAGGTAGGTGCAGGATAGGGGGAAGATGAGTGTGTAGGAAAATTGCCACCGGAGCCTGTGCTCCATTGCAATTAAATTAAATTAAATTCAAAATAGAACTAATTCGCTTCCGTAAAATGTTTGTTACAGATTCCACAAACTGAAGATGAGTGGAAGGTAATAGCTAATGACTTTGAGAATACCTGGAACTACCCACACTGTATCAGAGCCGTGGATGGAAAACACATTGTGCTTCAGAGTCCGAAGAACAGTTGCAGCTTTTGCTTTGATTACAAAGGTTCATTCGGCATTGTTCTAATGAGGATTGCAGATGCTAACTATTATTTCTTATATGTCAATATTGGTTGTCAAGAAAGGATTTCATACGAAGGAGTGTTTCGCCAAACTTCATTTTACCAAAAACTAGTGAAAAATGAACTCGCATTACCGACTTCGCAATCTCTCCCTGCAAGTGATGTGTTATATCCTTACGTTTTAGTGGCAGATGACGCATTTCCCCTACAGGTACACATAATGAAGCCTTATTCAGGACATCAAGAAAAAGGTTCGAAGAATAGAATTTACAGTTACAGACAAGCACGCTCACGAAGAGTAGTGGAAAATACTTTAGGATTATTATCATCAGTATTTCGTGTGTTTCGAAAACCTTTAATGGTAAAGATTAAAAATGCAGAAACCATCAAATCTGCGTGTGTATATCTTCACAATTTTTTTAAAAGAAAAAGAAATACCTCAAGAACACTTTATGCACCTTATGGAACCTTAGATGTAGATACAAGAGATGGAACTGTTATTCCAGGATCATGGAGGATGGTGGTAGAAGATGACACAGGCATGGTGAATTTACAACGCAAACCACGAAAATCAGGTGAAGATGCAAAAGACGTTCGGGATGAATTTGCAAGGTATTTTGTGTCAAAAGAAGGAAAACTATCTTGGCAAGACAAATACTAAGACAAAAACATAAACTATGTATTCGTACGTAAAATAATTTATTTACCATTACATGACAATTTATCCCTATCATACACAACTGTAAGAGTGAAAGGTTGATTCAAGAAAAGTTTTTTACTATTATTTACCACAATCTAAATTTGGAAACACTTTTCTAGATAAGCTGTAAATACAGCCTACCTTAATTATGTTTAAGTCCTTTTGTAAAATTTTAATTACGACAATTTTTAAAATATATATATATTTTTTAAACCCACCAATAAACTACTTTTATTTAATTGCATAACTTAAAAGATTGTATATCCAGTATTCCGTCTCTGGATCTGTCATTGGTAAATTATTCTGTCAAAAATAATTAGTTACATATATTAATTAACAAACCTCATAATTTTCAACTGTTGAATAAGTTTGTCTTGGAATGTCAACATCTAACAAAAATGTCAGGAGTTTATAAACAAACCATTTCTCTTCTTTAGGAGATGAGCCGCTCTTTTGTTTAGTAATCCTTTTATGTTCACGATGAAAAGCAGACCTCAAATTCTTGATTTTCTTTTTTATTTCATCTAATGGACATTCGTACTTGTTAGCAAGTAGTATTAATTTGTCACTTTTCGCTTTGCTGTCTTTATATGGAGCACTTTTGTTATTCCACAACTCCGGTGAAGTATGGTAATCTTCAATAAATAAGGTTGTTTTCTGCACATTCCACTCCATGTCGCCCGTTTTCTGTCGTACTCATCCACTACCTCTTGGATACTGGCGACATCATGCTACACGCTACATTTATGTCGCACAGTGGCCCATACGACCGGCGACAAGGCCCAACCTGTAGCATGCGTCATTGTTGCTTGCTACATGTCGCAGCGTGTTGCTTCGCTTGAAATACTCCTTGTCGCATGCGTCAGTGCCGCATGCCACATGTTGGCCAAAAGTTGCCTCAGTGGAAACGCACCTTTAGATTTCACAGCTGATAGAAGCGGTAAGGCAAGCAGATCCGTTACCGTTGACACTTAGACCAGAAGAATCTTTTTCCCTCTACTGACTAGCTTCGGGAAGACATTGTCTCCCACCTGGAGATGTCGTGTCCACCCACCGCACAGCCCCTTCCCTTTTCTTTCCAATTGATTTCCTGGTTCACATGAAAGAGATTAAAAAAAAATCATCGGATGGGGTGTCACGAGCTTTTTCATAGGCCCGCTGTATCCCTCCTGTTATCATATGGGTGGAACTGTGTTTCTTCTCAAAATCTAGTTGTAACCGATCATAATGCTTTTACATGTCGCTACTTGCCTACAATTTATCTTCCATGACGCCGACCTGAAAGCGTTAGGCATTTAGGCAACACACTGCTTCCAGGCTCCTTACCTAGCTTTCCTAGTGACGATATCTCACCAAGACATGTGAGTATGAACACCATACTGAATGAAAACAAAACCTGATAGTCAATAGTCCTCAGTACTGCCTCCAATCCTCAAATTTGAGTTCATGTGCGAACATTGCAGCATCCAGTTCTCAGTTTAGACATATGACCCAACACCAGATTAGGAAATTCCTATAGCTGCCAAACAAGTAGTTCCAAAAGCTTTCCCCTCCCTTCCCTCTTGCACTGCAGCTTATGATGATAGCAACTATCAAATATCTCAAGCTGGAAACCAAAATCTTTTCCACCAGACAACTCTGAACAGTGGCCCAAAACATAAACTTACCCCAGACTTTTTTTTGGATATGTGACGGTCCTTTAGGTCCAATAATAAGTAACCATCAAGTCAACAAACACCATTAGAGTCAATCTATAGTCAAAAGCGTACTGTAGTAGAACTCTGTTTATATGCGTGTGGTGCAGGGTTTGAGTCCCGCAGACAGTGGCGTAGCTAGCGTGGGTGACACCCGGGGCGGATATCGATGGTGTCACCCCTCGAAAATTTAAATTCAAAATTAAGTAAAATATAATATCTTGTAAGTGTAAAATATCATATTAATAAAATATAATTAAATAAAAATTTATTGTTATTAAAAATTATAGTTAATAAAATTGTAATATTAACTTCATTTTAAAAAAACACAGTAAACTAAAAACAATCTTCTCTTTTTAGCTTTAACAGCTGCAAACTCGTAAATCACATCTTCAAAATTATCAATTTTGGTTACTTCATGTTCAATAGTCAATATGGCAAGATTTTAGCCACGTGTTGTTCACCGGTGATCGAAAGTGGTTTTAGAGAGGCCTCTGGAGATCGGGTCTCAGTTCGACACTCGGCCGTCATTGGATTGGTTTCTGTTTTGACGGTGCGGATCAGTATCGGCCTGCTAGATGTGGAGAAGCGCATCGAGAGAGTTCGGAAATTTACCTTCCCTTACGACTAAATGTTGTTTTCATGTTATTATTTGCCTTAAAAAAAGTATTTTTTTTTCATCCATGTTCATCAGATGTTCGTAAAATGTAGGAAAAGTCCTAGCATCTTCGCATTAAAAAAATCAGAGCTTTGCCAGAGTTGAAGACCAATTTTACTACCCACAAAAATTGCAGCCGAAATCCGCATTTGTAACCGAACCTCCCACACCCGAATAGCATGCCGTAACCAGACGCAAGACTAATCTAGAAGTACTGAAAAATATGTATTCAAACACATAAAAGTGGATTCGTGTCTTTTGATAACAAAAATATATGGTATAGAAAAAGAATATGTTTATTTTATCATGTTTGAAAACTTATTTTTCATCACACCTATATTCGGACTGGTGACTCAAATGATTACTGCGTGCGATTTGAAAACTGTAGGTCAGGGTTCAAATCCCGGTCTCGACTGTAATTTTTGCGGGCCTTAAAACTGACTTTTACCAATGGCAACGCTTTTATCTTTTAATGCGAAGGACGCTCGGTGGTTTGAATTTCACTTTAATCTGTAGGTCTTCTTTTCAAGTTAGGTGACTACGATATAGGTGCACTGCGAGTTTCCAAATAAGAAACTCTGTGGCTAGAACATTGAGATAACATGAAATTATTATTTTTACACAATCTTTACGACTTATATTTAAATTAAAATATGTTATAATCTCGTTCTTCACTAACAAAAAGTATTGAGTGAATCGAAAAGAACCTCAGACAAAACAAACACGTCAAGTGCGAGTGATTGACATTTCATTGAGATTGCGTTGATACTGTTAATACTGCGCTGGGATACTATTTTTGTACATAAAATATCAACCAGTTAGGTGATTACGTGAGTCAGATAAAAAAGTATTTTAATGTACACACTTTGACAATAAATTTGGCCGCCACTGAAAAATTCTATCACTCTTATCTTGCACAATCTGACATCAATGTCACCCCAGAAAACAGTAATACAATACTGGCAAGCCAGTATTGCGTTGCTGTTTCTTAGGATGACATTGATGTCAGATTGTGCAAGATAATAGTGATAGAATTTTTCAGCGGCGGCCAAATTTATTGTCAAAGTGTGTACATTCGTACCAAAACTGTGCAAAATAAAGTACAGTACTCTATTATAAAGTAGGGTGTCAAACCTACCTGTCGTTCCCAACACTGATTCCCTGAAAGAATCACTTGTAAACGTTAAAGGAGACTAAAGACCGGGTAGGAACACGGGCGAGCTATGGAAAAGTGTGGACGCGAGGGGGCGAGCCGTCACTCGGCCGGCTGTCGTTGCCGTTACTGTACAGGCCAGTATTGGCAAAGTGCAGTTCGACCTTTACACTTAGCAACTGATACACCAACTGGTGCAAATTAAAATCCCAGCACCCAGACGGTGTTGTGATTAAACGAATGAAATTTGGCCCCAAATATGCCCGCATGAAGAGTTTAAATGATTTAACATTAAAAGTTTTACATGTAATAATGTGAGAATTACGGTGCTATATATTATTTAAATTGCATTTTTTTTTTTTAGCGTATAAGTGGCGAACAGTGTGGTGTCACATATCACGTAGTTGCCCACAAGTTTTTGTTGTCTAAGTATGCCAAGGCGAAGAGTGACAACTCTCTACACCCAAATGTTTAACAGTGAGAGAGGTCGGAGAATTGACGTGTTCTGAAAGGGTGCATCATATCGTGAAATCTCCAGAACGATTTGCCGCAGTGCAATGTCAGTATACAGACTTGTTACACAGTGATGAAAAAAGCTCTAATACTCCTAGAGCAGGCACAGGTCCATACAGAAGGATAACAGCACGTGAAGACTGCCAAATGGTGTGGGTGGCTGTTGCTGGCAGATGGTTGACTGCAGGCCAGATCCAAGTAGTGGTTACACACAGTCACACCCCGCCTCCGCCCCTCCCCGGATGATTGTAAACTAATTGCTTGAAGCTGGGTTACACTCTCTGGCCCCTGTGCATTGTGTCCCATTAATCTAATTTCATTGCCATCATCATCTACTCTGGTATAATGCGAAACACAAATGGACATGTGAATGGTGTACATTTGTGTTTAGAGACGAGTCTCGATTCTGTCTGTGGCAAAGTGATAATCGACGACATGTTCGCAGGCGTAGTGGAGGAACGGCTTATCTGCTGTGATTTCAGAACCTCACGCAAGTGCCGTCACCGGTGTCATGTTTTGGTGGCAATCAGTTTCGATAGCATGACTGAGTCGGCTGTTGTTGAAGGCAATGACAGCCCATCACTATGTGGACGGGGTACTGCATCTTATTGTGATACCCTACATGTTCAACATCCGAATCGTATTTTCCAACGAGACAGTGCCCGTCCTCACATTGCGGCCATCGTCACACAAGCCTTGCAAGGAGTTTCGATCACAATATGGACAGCACGGTTCCCAGATTTGTCCCAAATAGAGCATTTCTAGGATACCAGAAGTAGACACTTTAGATCACATGGTCACCCAGCACAAACTCTGCAACAACTGACTGCAAAAGACATGCACGCGTAGTGAGACATACACCAAGAAGACATCCGAACACTTGTTGTGTCAATGCCGGCAAGGATCCACGAATGTATTGGTGCTCAAGTTGGGCGCATTTCTCACTGACAACTGTAA
Organism: Vandiemenella viatica; assembly: GCA_031002005.1. Taxonomy (NCBI): domain Eukaryota; kingdom Metazoa; phylum Arthropoda; class Insecta; order Orthoptera; family Morabidae; genus Vandiemenella; species Vandiemenella viatica. The sequence goes on along the minus strand of JARYHS010011408.1, from coordinate 81,545,273 downwards.
AAGGTAATAACTTAGCCTGATCCATTTCCATTTGTTATTATTTCTTTTAGGTATGGCCCTGGATATATTTTCAAAGTTTCCTAAAATTCTACCATTCATGTATGCGTGTTGTGATTTTAATTTCCGCCAGTGTAACTATAGGGCGACCATAAGATTTCGCTATAAATTTAAAAAAGTCGAAAGCTACCCATTTGTTATTGAAACGTTAACATAGGCTGTATTTAAATGACTTCACAACCTCGGTATTTGGAGGACCAAGGGATATTGAGAGGAAAGTTAACAGAAGTGGCTTGATCCAAGTAGAAGCAATTCCAGACCCAGATGGGGTCCCATTGGAGCAAACCCAGGATCCGGGTCCCACAAGTTGTGAGACCCTGGGGGATACTGTATAGTCAGAAAAGCAACTCTACATTAAGTTCCTTCATAAAAATAGAGGAATAAATAAAATATAAAATCAAATAAAAAAAAACAACGGTCAGGTAATAAAAGAACATGCCTTTGAGATATCTGCCGCCTTTACATGAAGTACTTAATAAGTGAAGTATTTTACTACCCGTCTAAGAAATAAGTAGCTACAGACTCCTAAATATGATATGTATCGAGGCCCATCTCCATGTGTAAATTTTATATTTCTAGCACCGCTCAGTAGCGTATAAATAAAGATGTAAACGGCTCGAATGTTCGTTCAGTTTATGATTAAAGCTCAATTTTTGTTCAGGAACAGAAGTTCGACATCCCTGTCGATTTAAGGAACCCATAAGAATGTAGGTACGTGTATTCGACAAAGAGGTTACCCATAATAGAAATCTTCTTCTGTAAATTTATGATGGAAAATTTGATCGCGATCATATTTGTATATTCTCAATCAGTAGAAAGCATATCAAACTTACATGAAACTAGTAAGTGCTTAGGGGGCATCCATAAATTACGTGAGGTGAAATAGGGGCGGGGTGCAGCGAAATCTCACCAATTCTCACGTGAGATTTTTTAAAATTGTGTTGGACTGTAGAGCTAAAAAAAAGTGTTTACAAATGACGCGAATGTCGATTTTAGGGAGTATTTCGTCGAAAAGTGTGGGTGTAACCGGCTTTGGGAAGGTGAGATCTAAAAAAAAAGGTCTCAAAAATTTGCGAGGGCGATCCGTAGGGGGAGGTGGGGGGGGTCTGACGTGACCAGATCTCTCAAAGTCTCACCAGAAAGGGGGGGGGGGGGTCCGAAAATTCGGAAAAACACCTCACGTAATTTATGGATGTCCCCTTACTAATGTTACGATTTCGTTAGCAAGATACGCGGTTCCGACTGTTTTAAACACATGCCTTACAAAAACTGATTACCGACAGACGATAACACTTGGACTCGTCCGGATTGACTTGAAACCTGACCGTATTGCTAGTTTAATGCAGTTTTCCGAATCATTTTATTTGCATAAATTCGAACATGATATGATTTCATGTCGAGTATAGGTGCACTGTCGACAAAAGGAAGGTACGCAGAGTGTATATCGGATAACACGAAATGTACTCAATTCGAATCTGTCAGATGATAAATTCAAAAATTACTAGAAAATACTTCAAGTCACTTGTGCATCTTAGCTAGAAAGCTAATAGAATTCTAAAAAAGCAAAACAATTTTGAAGCCTAGACTACGCTTATTCCAGCATACGCTTGGTTGCTTTTTTTTTCATTTTCAAAGGAAAATCTATCATTTTTCTTGAAATAATTTCGAGGAATTACAATTTAACTGCCTAATTACCATGATTTTAACAATTTTAGATATATCCTTTAATTTTAAAACTTCCTCTCTTAATACAAGAAAACTTACATTATATCCACCGCCGCTCGTAACAAACCAAACAACTGTGACTGGACGGCAAGCACAACGAGTTCCTGTGATTGTTGGAGCAACCGAGCGATGCTCTATTGTTTAAGGGTGCGGTGTAGCCAATAATACTGTATTATTATACTCTACTGGATCGTATTTGAAACAGCGATAGATCAACTTAAAAAGAAATATTCAGAACATTAAAGGTAGACGTGTTTCGACACCAAAGGATAAAAGAAGTCTATCAAAAATATATATATATATATATAAATTTTGTATCACACTAATTTCGATTAGTATTTTCGAAATGTGGGTGTCACCCCCAAACGGGTGACACCCGGGGCGGACCGCCCCCACCGCCCCCCCCTAGCTACGCCACTGCCCGCAGATGACGCCAAAGTTCTGTTTTGATGGCTGAGTGGATATTGATTGATTGACTGATTGACTACTAACCTGCCTGTGATTACTAACCTGCCCGATGATGATCTTCTTCTTCTTGTCAGGACGACGGCCTTCTGCTGACACCAGCCGATATTGATGACACAGATCAACAACTGCGAAGATGATAGCTGCCGAAACAACTATTGTCTAATAAAGATATTAAATATTTTAAATGGAAGGCTGCGTAGAGTTCTTTGGCTTGAGTGTTGTTAGTCTGATACGGATTAGAAAGGTTTTACGGAAGGAAACAGAAGTTACAAATAGTTCCGGTTTATTTGCCGTAAATCATACACAGACAGTTTCACAAACACAAGAACGTAATTTCTGTCCCACGCAATATGTTAGCAGTAGCCCCGCTAGCTTGAATTTAGACTCTTATTGCCGAAATTGGGTGCAAAGCGATAATGTTGGTAGAAAATCACGAAACACTCACTACATCGATGTGTTACATTCAGAATCCCGAGGCACACTGCTTGCGTGTAGCTGCCGGCCAACGCCTGTGCTTGTCTCAGCACATACCGTATCGTCTTACAGCGCACGCTTTGCAGCTAGGCAGACGCATATATTCACTTCGCTTTTACACTATGTTTCGGGGATTTATTTGGTCCCCTTACCGTACAGAAACTATCCAATCGTCCAATAAATCCTCTCCACTAGTTGAAAATCTCTTGATCTTCAGTATTTCTGTTTTAGAAGAAACTAAAACTAGTGGCATGATCGATCCGACCCTATCTGGTACTAAATTACAGGAACTATTAACTACCATCGGAGTTTAAATCCTCCAACAATGGGAAACATCTTATGTAACACTTCAATCTCCCATCAAATAAAAATACTGCAATGAAATTGAAGGTCATCATGGCCAAACAGAGAAATTCTTACTACAGAACCTATGTCAGCGACATCTTCTAATTGGTTGGAACTAAATCTATTCCTGAAAATTGATGGCCCGAGGACGACAGATTACAATGGAACGCCCATTCACTAAGATCTAATAAGGCTCTATTATCACACGACGTAGACATTGCTACAGTCGCCGAAACATGGCTAAAACCAACAGACAGCATTAGAATTAAAAGCTACAGTATTATTCGTTGCGATCGTGAAGACAGCTGTGGGGGAACTGCTATCTTAGTTAGACAGGAATGACGTACAACGAAGTGCAACTAGATACCACAGGACTACCGATCGGAGCCTGCGCCATCTCTCTAAGAGTTAACAATACCTGGCTGACAATAGCGACGGTATATAAATCGCCCAACACGGCCCTAACAAAACCCCAAATATTAAGGTTACTACAACAACTAACTAATCCATATATTATCACCGGAGACACAACAGTGTTTGGGGGAGCGATAAAGCAAACCATCTTGGCCAAATCATACTAGATATAACAGAAGAAGAAAATCTAGTTATGCTCAATGACGGTACAACCACAAGAATTTGTAACCCGACTAAACGAAAATCAGTAGTGGACATTGCACTGGCCTCCTCGAACATTGCAGCGTTGCTCGATCACAGAGTGACCCACGAGCATTTGGGATCGGATCACTACCCGATTTTGATCACTATGAGACTAAATCAAACCAGCAAAAAACATCAGGCAACATCAGGTTAAAAAATTATATATCAGGAAGGCAAACTGGAATATATACACAAATACTGCCGAGATACGGTTAAACAAACTTAACGGTAGTAGTGAGATGGAGGAAGATTATAATGGCCTGATTCGGATTATAAACCACGCCGTCAAACAAGGCATATCTCAAAATAAACAAAAAATGAACACTGCTAGGAACCACCCACCATGGTGGGGCGAGGAATGCGAGAAGGTTATTCGAGAGAGGAAAAAGGCGCTCCAAAAATATCGCAGATGTAGCAATATGGAAAATTTCGTAGAATTGAACAAAGTACAAGTCCGTACGAATAGAACATTGAAATAGACGAAGAGAGAAGGAAGTCCTAAACAACGTCTGGAATAAAAAACAACAGATCGCGAGATTGAATACTTTAAGAACAATCCCAATCCTGGAGCCAGAGAAAAACCCGTTACCCGAAATCAACCACAGTCTACAGACCAATTGCACTACATGCATGCCCATATAAACAACTGGAGAAGATGGTGAGGAAAAGGATTGAGTGGTTTGTCGAACACAATGGCCTTCTATCAGATCACCAGTGGGCGTTCAGACGCGGAAGAGGCACAAACGATCTCCTAGTAAGACTTATGACTGACATTCAAACCAGCCTAAGTGCAAACCGCTATCTCATGGCCCTCTACACTGACATCAACAGTGCCTACGATAACGTCAACGTCAACCTACTGGCTAGGAAGATGCAGAACATGGGCTTCTCCGCAACCTTTACGCACAACATCATGTCACTGATGGAAAACAGAATATTGATCAGAATACACAAAGGAGTTATGGTAGGACCGCGACAAATGTGTAGGGTCTGCCGCAAGAATCGATACTATCACCTGTTCTCTTCAATATATATATACATGTAACCTGGCCAAAATACTACCCAGGGGAGTATACATATTATAAATACGCAGATGACATATGCATATATGCAGAAGGGGTAACCCTGAGGGAATGTATAAACTTGCTCACCACAGCGATGGAAAGATTAAACAAATGGTTACAGACTAATGGGATGCAGATTGCCCCCTATAAATCGGCGGTCGTAGTATACACGAGACACCGAATACAAAAAATGGAATCTGTACTACTCGGTCCATACCTATTTCCAAATAAAAAGGTAATCAAATACCTGGGCATGCAAATGGATTCTAAACTCAGCTGGGGTCCACATATAAAATACGTAATAAACAAATGTGAGAAGGCTATCAATCTGCTGCGTGCAACGATTGGCTGCTGGTGGAGAGCAGACCCGAAAATACTCCTTCTCATCTACTTAGCTCTTGTGAGTTCAATAATTGACTATGGGTGCCTCTGCTACAGCTCTGCATCTGAAACTCTGCTCTACCAAATAGACAAGGACCAATACAAGGCACTGCGCATATGTTTCGGCGCAATGCGCTCTACCCCCTCAAACGCACTCTTGGTAGAAGCCATGGAACCACATCTGAACATCCGCCGATCCTACCTAATTGGGAAATTCATCTTAAAGATTATACAATTCTGACATAATCCCTTAATAGATGCATTAGAGACACTGACGCACAGAATCACTGTAGTCATTGGCGTAGGAAAAAATACCGGTATTCGTTACGACATAGTTCAATATCAGCCGATAATTATCTCCTCAAGGAAGTCTCGAAATCTCATACAAATCAACTATGATAAAAATGGAGGTAATTTGGATATACCATTTACAGAAAATACGGCACGAAACATAAGCCTTTTATCACAAAGATTTTTAGAAATATGAAAATAATGTGCACTTTTATACCGATGATTCAAAGATCGGCAGTGCGGTAGGTTGTGCCTTCGTGGATACGCACGCGCGTGTCGAATCGACCATGGAGGAAGGAATATATGGAGATGAGATAACGCGAAATCCGTGAAACCTCGTGAGAAAACTGTGACTGCGCGGCGGACATCGTAGGAGTACCAAAACATTGGGCTGTTTGCACTGTGTCAGCTGCTGAGAATATTTCATTTTCAAATATTCTAAAGTTTTCTATAATGCCAAGTTGTGATGCATATGGTTGCACAAACAGACGAGATAGGAAAAAACCTGGAATAGCATTTCATAAGTAAGTCACATTGTAATTATCGTTCTTGAAGTATCTGACAGGCAATCGCAACATTAGTGCCATTCGCTATAAATTTATTTATTGCTCTCAATAGGATCATATTATTCTCAAATTTTTGTTGGTGTAGTGTAGACAATTAGCATATGTTACTATTTTGCACCTGAAAAGCTAGCCTTATTGTAGACAAATGTTGGGAATTTAATTTAAACGGGTCATGTTTACATCGCGACGCAGTGAATATGGTATTCTGCATGCATTACTTACGTTTAAGTTTACACTGAAATTGCACGATGAAATTAATCTTGATAATTTGTGCTGTGCGAACTACTAAACGTGATGAAATAAACTTTGTTGACGGAAATGTAGTTCGCGATGCATTTCTTGTGTTTAGATGTGTCTACATAGTTTGGTTTTGTAGCGGCAATTGTAATGGAAATGTTGGCAGGTTGAAATGCGGTGTATACCAGAAGAGAAAAAAACAATTTATTTATTATTAGCTGTTAGCTTCTGATTTTTGAATGTACTGATTTTTCTAGCAAAATTATATAGGCCACTACCAGTACAATATCTTCTAAGTTAGCTCAGAAACTATGAGGTTTTATGAAGTATTAATTTTTTTAAAGCTCTAAACATTGACTTATGCTTTTTTTTAAATTTCAGATATGACTTGTTTCTGTTTGTAAATATGTCTACAAGTATATTTCTAGATTTTGAAATCTTTCTTGTTAATTACTGAAATAGAATGTGAAAATATAACCTATTTGAACATCAACTAAAATTTAAGGACTGTAGAAATAAACAGTTTGTTATTCAAGTTAAAAAGAATTACCTGCTCATTAAGTTACGTCCGAATTCATCATCAAATATGGATATGGCGATAGTTTTTTTCTGGTCCAGGCAGCATTTCAACCTAACCACGTCAATTTTAAGGTAGAATATCTCGAGAACTAAGCGAGATATCAAAAAATTTTATTCTTTACTTTGAGTTTCCCTCGTCGAGTTAAATAAGAATTCGTCATCAAATTGCGGCGCCACGGTTATCGTTGAATCCCCTCATAACCTAACAACCTCACTTTTGAGACAGTATATCTCGCGAACTAAGCGATATATCGAAAAATTTTATTCTTTATTTTCGATTTGTATCGTCGTGTTACATAAGAATCTAACACCAAATTTGACTTTGGGGACTTGTTTCTTCTGAATTTCAACCAGAAACTCCACTCTTTTGAGACAGTATATCTCGAGAACTAAGCACGAAATAAAAAAAAATTATTCTTAATTTTTGGTGTGTCTCGTCGTGTTACATAATAATCCATCATCAAATTGCGGTGCCTCGGTTGTCTTATGATTCCCTTGGGGTTTTTGTGCATATTTCCGTGTTTCTCTGGTCAAGCAATATGGCGGCCTCCCCTCCCCACTTGTCTCCACCCTGTTTCACTCCAGTATGTGGCGAAGGTCCCTTGCGTCGTCTCCATATATTCCTTCCTCCATGGAATCGACCTATACACTTCACAGCAAAGCATCGATATCGCTATTTTATTACATTTTTGGTGTGACGAGTCCTCGTGTCATCTTCTATTTGATGTTATTAGGTTTTACTTTGTATTTACTGAAATTGATATTTGGGATTGTGTACTAAACAGTTTTTGCAATTAATAGGGAGTGGAATAATTTTTTAAAAAATTTAATAAAATAGCGTTCGAAAATGAGAATAATTTCTCGAAACGCGTCACGCATATCAATAAAATAAATTAAATAATAATTTATAAAAGTAACTGTGTCGCAGAAAATTATTTGCATACCTTATTAGTGTTAGTAGAGTTCGTTAGCTGCCGCAAAAAATGTCGTTTCGCTGGAACGAAGAAACAATTTCAAAATTTGTTTCTAAATATGTAGGACATGAATGCTTGTAGAATATTAAGTCCCCAACTATAAAAACAAATAAAGGAAGCAATCTGCACGCATAGATTTGGAAAATACAATAAACATACCTGGCTTTGGTGAGAAGTAAATTGAAAATCAAAAACATCTGCTTAGAGCACAATTTTATTAAATTATTTAATTTAATTGCAATAGCATCTAGATTATACATTAAGATGTTATTCCTATTGTTATTAGAAGTACTACCTAAAGAGATAAAAATCTTTTTGGAATTATCTACTCGCAGAAGTTAAAAAAAAGTAGTCCAAAAATTTAGGCGCAGGTACTGAAACAGTTTACACTCCTTCAGTAAAATGATTCAGTTTACTGGATGCATCTCTATGAAACATTAATTCAATTCCTTTAATGTTTCATAGATTCCTTCACACTGTGATTAATTGGGAAATACCCCATTTTCCGTGTATAAATGCGAGGTGTGAGTGTCCATAAACTACATCCGGTGGCAATAAAGTAGAGCACTGCCTGTAACTACGTAGTTGCCGGTATTGCACTCCTTAAATAGGTATCTTCACGCTGGATTTCCGGTTGCATTTTCATTAACATAAATTTTGGACATTTTCAAACTATTCGTAGGGATCTTCTAATGCTAATTCCTTCAGAAGACAATTTCAGCTCCTCGTTCATTAACCCATTGCTTTTTTTCTTTTATCGCATAAACTTCTTCATATATCTCTTATAAAAGAGCGCTGTATCAGCTCATTCATTTGATTGCGATGCAGCCTGCTGGCAAAATACCACGCTACTTGTGTACTGTACTCGACCGCAGTGCGAACGATTTTTGGTCAGTGGCGAGTAATTTAGCTACTAAACTACTCGCCACTCGACTAAATTACTAGCCCAGTGCGAACGAGCCATAACGCGCAGTGGCATCAGACAAAATATATACCAAGAAAAACAATTTTCACAATTCGCAGACTGAAATTTAACCACGGACTCTTCCCCAAACACTTATACTGCAGTAATTTACTGAATACACCAAGTTGCAACTGTGATGTAATCATTGAATGCGAACCAAACCACCTCTTATTTGCTTGTAAAGAAAAATGGTGGGAGTGCACACAATTAATACATGAACTTGTGAAATTAGGATTACAATTACCACTAAACGTGACCCACCTTCTGGCTTTGGAAGATGTTGCCATCTACAAAGCAATAAGTAAATTCCTGGAAGCAAACAATATCAGGATTTAATGCGTTATTGTTTTAATCCTGTAACTCTCTATAATGATATAAGACAATAATAGGTATCAATGTATCTATAACTCTCCAGGGACAATCATGATTCTTGCTCTCTAGCCCAGGTTAACGTGAAATCAACAATAAAACTGAAAACCTAATTGTAATATGTTTGTAAATTAACACCTAATGTTAAAATTTGAATGTTGTGTCTTGAAGGAAAATATCAACTATTATATTGTAATGTTGTGTTAAATTTAAGATGTGATTTAATTCCTTATACACCTACTTCATTCTCATACGGTCATCAATCCATATATTCATAGATACAAAACATTGTTATTAGTTTAACGTAATTCTGCTGACAATCCACGTATACATTTACTGATGTTAAACCTTATAACTCTATGTTGCTGACTGGAGTAAATCCGAATGCCATTAATTAAATAAATTTGAAAAATTCTTTTACTAGCTTTTGGCGATTCGGATAGGTTGACGTCTTCCTTAGCCTTTTGTGATGCGCGACAAACAGTATCTAATTAACTGTTCATTACCAAAATAGTGAAATTGTTTCTATCCGCGCGCTAGCGTTTGATTATAAACGGGAAATAGTTCGGCCATGGCCTTTTAAAGGAACAACACCGCTATTCTCCTGGAGGACTAATGCTTTGCATCCCATTTTATTCATTTCTGTGGTTCATTCCAAAATCCTCTCCAGTAAATGTAGGAGTTTAAATGCTCTCCCAATCGTTTGCCCGATATATTCTGGCTAGTTGATTATACAATCAAAAGTTAAACAACATGTATAAACGTTTACGTCGTCAACAAGTAATTCCTCATAGAAAACCTAATAAGACTCCTTTGTTATCATTGTAATTAAATCTAAAAATTATAAAGTATAAGAAGTTTTGTGAAAATCAAAGCGTGTATTTTTTTTTTTTTTTTGTAAAAAGAGGTGCCCCAACAAAGATGTATTTGAAGAGGTGTGTAACTGTGTAAAACCTAACAAGTACGTACTCGTTGTTTTGAGGATCTTTGAAATTAATTTGTTGGATATTTGTTGTAGACTTTTATTATTTAAACCATAGTGAGTGGAGACGATAGTAAGTGAAAATATTTTCGAATTTGCTTGAAGGTTTACCGATTTTGTATACCTGAACAACGGAGAAAATATCTGTATGGCTACAGAAATAATGAAGTCGTTCGGTGCTCTTCAGGAGGAACTTGAGCGAGCGAAAGACAGTTTAAGAGGCGTGGACGAACATATTAAAAAATTAATTGGAAGAGATCCTAGCGAACCACCTTTACGGTTAGTTTTTTTTTTTTATCTAAGTTTGTTTACTTACATTCTTCATTGTTAGTGAGAACCTATCGGAAAATTGAGGTTACAAATTTTGTAACTAGATTATATACAGTTATTCAAACGGCCGTATCATAACCGTGGCGCCACAATTTGATGATGGATTCTTTTGTAACTCGATGAGAGAAATAGAAAATTAACAGTAATTTTTTTTTAATCTCTCATAGTTCTGGAAATATCGATTATCAAAAGTGAGTTCCTTGTGGCTATGTTGAAATTTTTCTTCTGGTCCAGGCATTAACCGGCAGTATGGAAACAAAGCACCCATTGTACTTTTCTAGCATGTAGTTCTAGTGGGTTTGGTGACATTATTTTTTTTGGTCCAGGGTAATGATATCTCGAGAACTAATTTGTTTCGTCACCTTGCATAAGAATCCATCATCAAACTGCAGTACCATGGTTATTGTAGAATCGCCATTTAAAGGTTTTTTTTGGCATTGATTTGTTATTAGTTTGATCTGACATTGATATTTTGGTTTAATCCTAGACTGCGATTCCGCCACTGACCGGCGTTGACGTGACGTTGTTTTGACGTATTCGCTGTCGACTACCAACATAATTAGGTTTATTCCTTTTAGTGCTATTGTGACCTCGCGTAGCTCGGTCACAATAATTTAAAACTGTACAATATCAACCTAAACTGATATCCCGAAGGTGAATCAGATGCAGGCGGCCGCTGGTAAGCGGCCGCAGATGTCCGATAACACAACCAAATGTTCAGTGTTTGATGTGTTATCGGATTTCTGCGGCCGGTCACAATAATAAATTATCTTTATGTTGGTACATCGACAGCGAATACCTCAAAACAACGTCAGTATGACGTCACATCAACGCCAGTCAGTGGCGAAATCGCAGTCTAGGATTAAACCGATATTTTTCTCTACACTCATACACAATATCCATACCAAATTTATGGAATTAGTAGTGGTTCTAGTCGTTTCCCATTCAGTATATGTCATTTAGTATCTGTTGTGTTTGTATGTAATTTGTTATTACAGTAATAAATACTAGTTTTCAAGGGCATGGCGCCAAAATCTGATCATGAATTCTTCTAGAACTGGACAAAACAAATCAAAAATAAAGAATAAATTTTTTTGATATCTCAGTTGGTTTTCGAGATACAGCATGTTAAAAATCTGTTATAGGTATAGTTTCTTGTGCTTTTGGTGACCTTTCTTCTGATCCAGGCTGTATTTCAACCTAACAACAACCACTAGGAAGAAAATGAGGGTAATATCTAGATCGCGATACCGCTGCAACCACTTACCGCCTCGCGATGTAAACACTTCCCGATGGAGAGAGAATGACGTTACTGTGTTTCCGTGTGTGACGTGTTTAGCCTTCGATCGATCACGTTAGGCCATAGAACATAACCAATAGTAATAATAATTATAAAAAATTAAGGATTGAAAAAGTTAAAGAAAATTTTACTTGCACAATTAATAGACCTAATATAGTTAAAATATGTACAAAATTCCAAACTGATAATTGATATCGTTCATTAGCGTTAAAGTTATTAGTCACAATTCCACTGATTTGTATTTGATTCCATTCTTCAATATTTCCTCGCGTGGCTGAAATTGCTATTAAAATCATTCATACTAAATAAAATATTTATAAAAACAAGATTTCGTCAATAACTGTTTGCGTTTAGGTTGAAATGCAGCCTGGGCCATACTAACAGTGATAGATACGATTTGGAAATATGGTTTCAGCAGTATCGTGTGCAACGGTTGGTTACGTTTCACTATGGTCCAGGCTGCATTAAGATGTGAACAGCGATAGATACAACATAGAAATTCGGTATCCTCAATAAGGTGTTCGATATTTATGTTTCAGTGTGTTCCAGGTTGAATCAATACCTCACTGCAAATGAATTTATTCCGGTACTACTGGTACAAAATTAACGATTTCTAGATATGTGACGTATTAGTGATTGACTACTTTCCGTGTAAGGCCCCGTTAGTGACATTTAAAGCTGCGAGCTCACCGTATACGTCGCATACAGCAAGGTAGTGACGTCATACTCTCTCCAACCGGAAATGTTTACATCGCGAGGCAGTAAGTGGTTGCAGCGGTATCGCGATCTAGATAATACCCGAAAATGAAACACCTAGGCCTATAGTGTATTTCCACCGTGCAGGTATAGTGGTTCTGATGATTTTTTTTTCTGGTCCAGACCGTATCTCACCCTCACCTGCTCTCTTTTGAGATACAATATCTCGAGAACTAAGCGATATATATATTTATAAAAAAAATTCTTCATTTTTGATTTGCCTCGACAATATACATACAAATTTATCATCAAATTTGGCTATGGCGAAATATTTCTTCTGGTCCAGGCCTCATTTCAACCTTACCACGCCAGTTTTGAGATACATTATATTGAGAATTAAGCGAGATATCAAAAAAGTTTATTCTTTACTTTCATTTTGTCTTGTCGAGTTACATAAGGATCCATCATCAAATTGCGGCACCACGGTTATCGTAGAATCCTCTTTTCAAGTAGTAAAACAACCTTACCATACATGATAATTTACTTGTTTCTGAGTAACAGCAGTTTTCAGTACAAACTAGCTATTATATAATGATGAATTAGATTTCAGGGTATCTGTGATGCCAAATGTCAGCTATCCTTATATATCATATGTGCTGCATTATGTGACACACTTTTCTGAGATTCAATTCTGAGTGTGAATTCATCAGATATGGAGTATCTCAGGGTTATATATTGGGACCACTATTGTTTTTAATATATATAAATGATCCACCCTGTGTTGCATCGAAACTCTCAAAATTTGTCCAGTTTGCAGATGTCGCATACATAGGAATTAAAAAGTCTCCAAATTTAATTTAATTTAATTACATTTTACGGAAGCGAATTAGTTCTATTTTTAATTTAATTTAATTTAATTGCAATGGAGCACAGGCTCCGGTGGCAATTTTCCTACACACTCATCTTCCCCCTATCCTGCACCTACCTACATTTGCCCTCTACAAATTTTATCTTTAAATTCTTTCAAAGTTTTTGGTAAATTATTCATTTCTCTTGGTAACTCATTCCAATCCCTGACACCCTTAACTAAAAAATAGAATCTTCCCACACCCTTGAACCTGAAATCGAGTGCCAGCTTGTGGTCATGGTCATCTTTTCCCTTCCATGCAATACTTTTCATACCTATTGCAATATCTTTCCATGCCTCATCTACAGAACATATTTACAATCAAATTAGTTTTTTTAATGGGCGTACATGACCAAATGTAAACTTTCGGGGGGGGGGGGGAAGTTCCAGAAGCCTTATTAGAAATTGTTTGGTAGCTTTATACGGTATTTCCATTTAAAATATGTTACCTTAACATGCCCCACTATGCCTGTTCGAAAGTAACTGATAGCTCTATCCTCAAGGAACGAAAAATGCCATTGGAAAAAAAATGTCCTCAAGCCCTTTCAAAAAAGGCTGATTCAATTATGTCTTTAATCTTCTTAATGAATGGTTTACAGCCAATGGCTTTTCATGTGCAATTGAGTACATAACACAGACCAACATCAGACATAAATTTGCAGGCCAGTCCATTCAGGAGCTTGAAATTTCTAGGTTTGCATATTGATCGTTTTTTAAATAGGAAGGTACATGTTACTGACTCTGGTATACATATCTTCAACAAGCTCCAGACACATCTTAAATAGCAGAAGATAAGGTTAAATTCAGGAAAAAATTAAAAGAATTTTTAATTGACAACGCGTATTCTATCGAAGAATTTATTTCTAACGTATCTACAAAATAAATGCCAATAGATCATGTAATTGCAGTTGATGTAATTAATGTACCGTGTATGCTATCTTCTAGTGTATGTATTATTTTGTCAGGTAATTTTTCAGCTGTAAATAGACAACTTTCCACATCCAACAAGGTCTCTTATATTGGGATGTATGGAAAATGAATGTATTGCATATAGCCCTAAATAAGGAGCCAGAAACAAAAGAGTTAGTGACAGTTTTAAAATTTTTGCTAGACACTCTGATGGATAAACTTAAGAGACAGAACTTATTTTATTTTAACTTAAGGAGGTATCAAAAGTTAAATTTATGGAATAGTATCAGAAGTAACTTCGTATAGTCTGAAATGTAGTCTTCACTGGTTTTCCGCCGTATGTTGTTGAAATGTGACAACGAGCTTTCGGCGGCTGACTCTGCCGCCATCTTCAGGTTGGATGTTGTGCAGGGAGAACCAGAGCTGCACTGAACCTGTGAAGACTACATTTCATCGATACGCCATGAAAGCCTTCGATCTCACTTCATATAGTCTGTTTAGTATAGGACAGGTCATATGGGGACAAGATCTGATGCATTTGCAAATATCGCAGTGTTTAATTTAGGCTGGCTTGTTTAACAATTCTGTATCTAATGAGGATAATTACTCAGGAGTACTTTTGGGCCTTTGACACATTGCAAACTTGTCATACTCTTTTTGTGGCATTTTACCAAGTCTGCTCACTGCTGACTGTGCTGATCCTTGGATTTGAAAGGCTTGGTAGGTAACAGGAGTCATGCTTTTGATACCACAGCTGGTTGCAGGGTTAGGAAATATTTATTCCAAAACAGAAAATAAAGAGAAATACAGAACCTACATACTACAATACGGAGGTGAGAAGGATAAAGCGGTTAATGAGAAGGGAACATTACAGAGTTAATAGACAGCAAATCATTAGGGAATACCTGAAATGACAAAATAAGAAATTGCAGCAAAGAGGGAAGCTAAACAGGGCTTTATGAAGAATATTATTGGTGCAGAGGTACCACTGAATGATGTATCTAAAACTTTCTATGGTTATGTTAGAAAGCTGAGGGGAAGGGAAGGTACTCAGACAATTATAGATAAGAATGGAGAAGAATTTACTGAGGATTTGGAAATTGCAGAGATATTGAGTGACTGGTTTCATGATACCATAAGGGACAATTGTCCTGGGATGGAAGGGAATAAATCAGAAGGGCGTCTTCATATATGTACAAATGAGGAAGGCACAGAATTTGAAATAGATCCTTAGGAAATTATGGAGGATATAAAAAATAAAAAGGCGCAAAGGGGCTGCTGTAAATAATATTACTACAGATGTATTAAAGATAGTGGAATACGATATTGTACCTTACCTTGAAATATTATTAACATTGGTGTCTTATACACATTAATATCCTCTGCAGTCACAAATTATACTCTGTTTAATACAAGTCGTAAAATACATATTTATGGCACTAGAAGTAAAAATGATCTTCACAAGGATTACAAGTCATTGCCATTTGTTAAGAAAGGGATCTGATAATCAGGGATGCATATCTTCAGTAAGCTCCCAACAAAGCTTAAATTTCTAGCAGGTGACAGGATTAAATACAGGAAAAGGTTGAAAGAATTTTTAATTAACTCCTTCTGTCCCATTGACCAATTTATTTCTGAAGCATCTACAAAATAAATGCTAGTAGTTTGTGTAAATGTGGTTGATACAATTAATGCACATATTATGCTGTGACAGTGCATCTTTTGATGTATTTATCTTGTTATGCTAGACTGACAACTTTTGTCATCCTACAGAGCCAGTCAGTCTCTTATATTGGGATCCATGGAAATGAATGTATTGTATCTGAAATCTTGCTGCTTACCAGAGGACTGAAAAGTAGTACTGATTCATAAAGGAGGGGCAACAAATGGGGTTGAAAATTACGGGCTGATTAGTTTGACGTCAGTGAAAGACAAAATTATGGAGAGATATTGGTTTGCAAATTAACAACATGACTTTTGGCATCAGTATTCATGTGACTCTCAGTTGGTAGTTTATATGCAAGATATTTTAGATGAATTGGACAAAGGGGGTCAGATTGATGGTGTAGCACTAGATCTTTCTGAGGCATTTGACAGAGTGTGCCTTTAAATGGCATTAAATAAGGTGTAAACTATGGAATGGATAAAAAGTGACATGCTGTGTAGAGGATTTCTAAAAAGGTAGAAATAAAAGTGTTAAGATTGGGAAATGTAGGATCAAAAGAGGTGGAGGTGAATATGGGAGTGCCACAGGATTTATCCCTTTTTTTCTGCTTATGGCCATTCTGCTTTGTAGCCATTCTGGAAAAATGTTCAAACACTTGTACCATTGTGTACCTATTCAGAAGACCAGAAATCACCAAAGCTGATCTTCGCCTACTTGTTGGCATATCCACATTGATAAATGCTTTAGCTGCAGCTGAAATTTGGCCTGGATTCTGTTGCATTGGTCAGGAAATCAGTCCTATTTTACAAAAATGTTTCTCCTCATTTACCTCAGATTAACTTAAAAAGACTAAATGATAACCTGTACAGTTCAGTAAATGACATTATGACCTCTTCCATAATAATGCACCATATTGGTAACCTTCCCACAAATGTTTACTTCTATTGTGTTGTCCCGTACATCACTTGCTATATGTTGGGAATAGTAGCTGTAGGTAAAAACACCTAATTTTCCATCATTCTGCTTCTGCTTAAACTACTTCTCAATAAAGAATAATAAAAAACCTCGTAATTTGCATGTTTCACAAACAGATGACAACACCCCCATAACCTCGTTTGAAAAATGTATATCAATATCCAAGAAATAAGTATAGCCAAATTTGTGTTGTAACTAAATTTAAGATTAGTAAATGAAGTTTTCCTGTTCCTGTTGAACCATGTATTGAATGTAACGACTAAGTAACATTAGTGCAATAACTTAAGACTAATCCTATATGACATGTTGCTAGAATTTTGGAAAAAAACTTTCTGCATTAAAATTAGGGAAGGTAACCACTTAAGACATTTCGAAATAAATGGAACGGTGCTGAAGAGGTGGCACAGAGTGAACGATAACAGTTTTTTGGTATTGGTTAACAACCGTAAAATGGTGCAAGTATGAGATATATTTCTTTGTACTTTTTTTTGCTGGATCTTAATATGGTATTTCATTAATTAATTTGATGGTGTGTGAAAACTTGTCTACAGTGTTTGCACCCTGTGTATATAATATGTTGAAAATGAAAAATTGGTCAGTAATTTTTAATTGAAAAGTCTAAGTAGCACTGTTAGCTCATAAAGTTGTATGATAAAGAATATAGCAAGATTTCACATAAAACGCTCAGGAGTCTTTATTTTATCAGATCACAGGACCGTGTGCTTGAGTTAATAAATTATGTTTACAGAGCTGGTGTAAAGAGGCCTACAGCTCAACAGCAGCAACAACAACAGCAGCAGCAGCAACAACAACAACAACAGCAAGAAGAATTTCGGGGCAGAGGCAGAGGGTATGCCCCAACGAGGTAGAGATTATTTTAATGATCACAAATTTTGGATTTAAAAAAATAACATTTCAAAATTAATGTTTTCTTGTATCTACTTATTACTACCACACCTTATTTGTCTTTTATCTTAATTCAGTTATAAAACAGTTTTATGAAGTCTAGAGGGTTATTTACTTGTCATGGAGGGTTAATTTGAAATTGGTAGTTAACTTCTGGTTTCCTTTCGCTCATGAAATAGCCTACCGCTTACTTAATGTGTTGTTGCATCATCCATTTTCCCATATTTTTCCCCTCCTGGCCATCCAATTCGGGTTTTCTGTGGCTTTTATAGTTTTTTGTTTAAATATTAGCTGTAGTAAGCCACAGGGAAGAATGAACACTTGATCTCAGATTTAGAACAGTGGGGTAAGTTATTTAAAAGGATCGGAATAAATATGTTATGAACAATGTTATATGAAAAACTTGAATAAAAGCTTCCATAAGGCCGGAAGAACCTCCCACTTAAGAATGTAGCAAGGACTAAGGAATAATTTTACATGACATTTACAGTCTTCTTATGCTTGGGGTTATTAACATAGGCAAAGCTGCTAGAAAAAGCTAGTATACCTATACTGCTGAAGAAGCTTGCAGGATGTTGATAGAAGAATTAGAAGTAGGCTGTGAAAAGAAATAGATGATCATAAACACAAACTGATACTTGATTTCAGGCATAAAGGAGTGTTTTTTTCCATCTTTATTGTTTTGATGGAGCTTACTTAAAAACAATCTTCCTCCTTCCCAATTCCACATAAACATATTTTAAGTTTTGTTATATCTATCTCTGAGAAACATTTGTAAAAAAATTTCAGCTATAGCTTGCTGTAACAATATAACCTACATTCTCTTATGTTAAATATTGTTTTCACACCAATTTTTAAAATATAATTCATTTTAATCTGTTGACTTCATTTGCCAAAGGGGACGGAGAGATCCAGGGGGAAAGCCCGAAGAGGAGGAACCTCCGGCGGCGAAAAGGAGACCAGGTGACCCTAGAACTGTTTTTAGCAGGTACAGCAGAATATTTTTTCATCTTTCTAGACTGTAATTAACCTATTGAATTTTTATAGATCTGTATGTAATATTACATGATGTGAAGCAATTGTAATACTTTTATGTTGTTACTTAGGGAGCGTGCATAAACCACGTAGCTCCATTTTGGCCTCCTGTGAACCCGCCGTCCCTCCACGTATCCCTACGTGGCTTTTGCCTCTACCCCCCCCCCCCTCCCCCATGTAGCATGTAGCTTTATTCCTTCTGATTCCAGAAGACATTTTGTACTTTTTTCTCTTGTCAGACTATTATAAATTATATACGGAGATAATTAACTGATGGAAATAAATATCCACATGCTGTTGTGTGTTCTGTACCTCATTTTAACGGTGAAAAATGTTGTGAAAGGAAAGCTACGTGGCCTGACTCAGACCCCCCCCCCCCCCACATAGCCCAACGTAGCCTTCCAGCCAACCCCTCCCCCTCTGAACCGAGCCACGTAGTTTGTGCATGCTCCCTTAGGACATTTTCGTTTGAAGAGGTTTCGGTTGGTTTTATGAGATATTTAAAGCGTAGATTCTGTTTGTATTGAAGTGGCTACTTTTTTCAGAATTAATAAAGTTTTAAGCCAGAGAGTTTTATAAAATTATCAATTTTTATTGCCATTGTTAATATATTTATGAAAAGTAGGGATATTGCTGTTGCACATCACTTCTAAAATAATTTCTTTGTAAACCTGTTATTTATCATTTTTGCTTAATAATATGAGCTACATCAGAATGTTATGTGGTTTCCATGTTTAACTCTAGGTCCAACCACGAGAGAGGCAGAATATCTGACAAATCAAAACTCTGTCACCAGATTTCAAGAGCACACAAATTTACGCAATAGTTTTTCACTGTTTTCAAGTTCAACGTATTTTATATTCTGCAGATATTTAACTTCTTGTAAGGGCTGGCCGTGGAAGAAGAAACTAGAGATCTAATTAGTAGTCTAAGAAATTAATGAGGCAAGTTATTGATATTGCCTTTTATCATTAATTAAATTTCTAAAATCTAAAGGCTGCTGAAATTCAGTTTGGTTTACTCTTACAGTTCGGGGAAAGAACCCTTTCATGGGCTCAGGTAAAACGGTGTAAAAATTATAACAAAGATTGGAGCGTGTTGGAAACATTGCCCACCTGTGCCGTCCCCACACCAGCATCACATCACAGAACACAGAGGCTGTGATCTGGAGCTGTAAATACGTTCTGCTTGTCAGTTTCCTTCAAGAACGTCAATCCATTAATGCCACCTGTTATTGTAATCGTCTTAATCAAGTTTGAGTTGCCAGTTAATCAAAAAGGTGTGGCATTCCGATCAGAAGTGTGTTGCTTCTCCTTGATAATGCCAGACAACACAATGCAGTGCACACACACACATACACACACACACACACAAAAGAAAATTGGTTTGTCATGCACTGAGCAGTACTAGACAGTGACTAGGCTCTCAGTGATCTGGAATCAGCAGTCTAAAATGAAGTTGACAATCTTAGATTGAAGAAATATATAGGCATAAAAAAATTTACTTTCAGACTTCAATAGGTGATGTAGATGTGAGATTGCAGCCATCCAAGAAATGCACAGAGAAATAAAAGATAATGTACATACATAAAGTTTAGGAAAGGTAGTTGATCATATAATAAGCTTGCAAATGGAATGGTTGTGCTGCATTTGTTAAACCAGACTTCAGTATAAAATCTGTACATTTTGCTTTCAGAAACAACATAGGACTGAGCATAGTGGGTGAGTGGTAAAGCTCTGGCCTTACATTCAGGAAGACGCAGGTGTGAATCCCCATCTGGCTGTCCAGATTTGGGTTTGCCAAGGTTTCCTCAAATAATTCCCAGCAAATGCTGGGATGGTTCCTTCAAAAGGCCATGGCCAAATTCCTTCTTGTTCCTTGACCCTGTCCTTTCCTGCATCTAATGACCTTAACAAGGTCTGAAGCAAGGAAAAAATAAAGAAAGAAAAGAAATTGAGAACCTGAGAAAAGTCCTGCTCAATCATATCCATTCAAAAAAAATCTAATGAGAGCTTCATTTTAGAAAGTTTTTAATTTAATTGCAATGGAGCACAGGCTCCGGTGGCAATTTCCCTGCACCCCCATCTCCCCCTATCCTGCAGCCACCTACATTTACCATCTACAAATTTTATATTTAAATTCTTTGAACGTTTTTTTTGGTAAACTATTCATCGTTTCTCTTAGTAACTCATTCAAATCCCTGACACCCTTACCTAAAAAATAGAATCTTCCCACACCCTTGTACCTGAAATTGAGTGCCAGCTTGTGATCATGGTCATCTTTTCCCTTCCATGCACTACTTTTTATACCTAATCCATTATCTTTCCATGCCTCATCACCAGTATATGCCCTTTACACACCCATGACCCTCCGTATCCTCCTCCTGACTTGCAATGAATCCCATTTCAGCTCCTTTATCATATCCGTCACTGATTGCATTCTGCGATAATTTCCAGAAACAAATCTAGCAGCCCTTTTTTGCACCTTCTCCAACTCCTGTATTTGATACGTAAAATGAGGATCCCATACTGCACTACCATATTCGAGCAATGGTCTGACCAAAGTTTTGTAACCCAATTTCTTTATTTCTCTTGTACATCCCCTCATCACTCTCTCCAACAAGTGCAGAATTTTGAAACCTTTTCCTACCACCTGTCCAATGTGTCCTGCCCAGTTAAGCTTGTTATCAAATGTAATGCCAAGAAATTTACAAATCAAGTCTTCAGCAAGAAATTCTTTCCCCATCTTATATTCATAATTAACCTTTTGTTTTTTATTTGTATATCTAATAAGGTGACTCTTCTTTGCATTTATCTTCATCCCATGTTCACCAACCCAACTGGATATCCTGTCCAGATCACCCTACAACTGTTTACAATCCTTTATTGTTTGATTCTTTTATATAGCATTATGTCATCTGCAAACAGTCTAATTTCAGATAGTAAACAATCAACACAATTATTCATTAGAATAATGAATAACAATGGTCCCAATACACTACCCTGCGGCACTCCCATTTTTACTTCCACTTATTTGTATACTACATTTCCTACCCTAACTTTCTGTTTTCTACCTTTTAAAAATTCTTCTACCCAGTAAATTACTTTCTCATCTACTACAATAGTTTTTACCTTATTTGATAACTGTGGTACAAAAAAAAAATCAATAGTAGGTAATTTCAGTTGTTAGATCATCAACTATGGGTACAGTGTTACAAAATAACAGTGTTGAGTTTTAAAAAAATAGATAGAGGTGTGATAGTATTGATTTAGGACATCATATAATATTATCTTTAAATAGTGGAGGTGACATAGGTTTTAATCCTGATAATGTCTCATACCTTAATCATTTTTCCAGCTTCAAAATGGTAGAGATGTCTGTCCTAGCACAGCTTCATCACATGTTCTGTCAAAGGAGTTGTTAGTGACTTTCATTTGCTGCTTCAGCTATATAAAGGCCAGGTGGAATGGTTTTGATAGTGTGAATTGGTTTGAGATGTGACCAAGTTAGGAGAGTAAGCAAGACATTATTGATAAATTATCAAGTCAATTACGAAAATTGCCCTTTCCAAGAACAAATTATTCAGGTTGGAGACCATAAGAAAGTGTCTTTGAATGAACACGGTATACTTATAGAAGGCTGAAATTTTGTGTGATGTCAGCACAAAACACAGCAATATTTAATGCAGTGCTATTTGCTGGTTATGAATTTGATTAATGACCCAGCTCATTTATCAACTGATGTTAAGCAAAGATGATGATGATCTGTTTTATATTGCCTTTGCCTCTGAGAAAATGGCTATTTAACCTGCATATTAACACAGGCCTGGACGATAACAGGAAAACAACATTTAAGCATTTGGATCCACATACAATAGAAAGGTTGCTTAATTTAATGAAAAGCTGCACAAAGACTCGGCAGTTTTCCAAGTTGTGACAGATTTCTCAGTTCATAACATTATTGAAATCATGCAAGTAATCTACAAAACCAGATTTTTTCATCTATGTAAATCCTATAATTTTGTGATTTTAAGAGATATATTATTAATTATTACTGGAAGGCTGATCCTAACCAAGCAGACTGTAAACTTGGAAAGCATGTTATTTCCAAATTCCAAACCAAGCACTGACAAAACAATATCAGTGAAGAACGTCATCATCTGCAAACTGATTGGCTGGATATGGGGAGGAAAAATAGAAGAATACACTTAACAGCCTTGAGAGTCATGCAGCTGTTGTGTGGAAAGCATCTAATATTATAATTAGCAACCCTGTGTCAGCTATGATGTCTGTCACGGCATGACTTCATGCTTTTTTTTTGTCCAATTTACGATCAGATATGTTGTTCTAGGTTCAGTTCTATTTAGCTAAACATCAGTAGATAAATTAACTGTCAAAACACTGAAAGAAAATACGTATTCCGTTTAAATCGACTTATTAATTATTACTTGCTTTTTGTTAATTAATTCTTATACACTCTGGACAGCGATACTGTTGTTACAGTAAGCTAACATTGAATCATTATCAAGATGAACTTTATTTGAAGAAATTGACTTAGCGAAGAAACGAATTGCTAAAATACTGCATTCAATGCGTCATTTTTAAAGATATTTGTATCCAAAGTAAATATTTTAAGTCACTGTTATGATATACTGGAATGAATGATTTGATGAAACACTTAAATAAAGGTATGTACTGTGTTTAAATTAATACATTAATTGTTAGGTGCTTTTATTACTGAAGTAACTATATCAGATGCATGTAAATATTTCCACTACATCAAATTTAGATCGCAATACAATGAATGTATTCTTATGCAGGTAATAGCATTTTGAACAGCAATATTAATAGAAGTTGTGTTTATGTCAAAATGCAGATAGGACTAAATCACAACAATTTTTGTTTAAGATATATAAATAATTTAAGCTGTTTTCATAAGTTCTGAGTTACAGAAGTTATGGTATTTTTATATGGCTGGAAGTAGTTCCATATTTATCGTGATGAATGAGACCTGGACCACGAATAAAGCCAATACACATGCACTATAGCTAAAGGTTCTAGGATTCCTCCTGTCTTCAAATGAACCCCATTCCACCTCTTTTATCATATCTATTATTGATTGCATTTTGCGGTAATTTCCAGAAACAAATCTAGCAGTCTTTTTTTTGCACCTTCTCCAACTCCTGCATTTGACACTCAAACTGTGGGTCCCATACTACACCACCATATTCAGGCAAGAGTCTGACAAAAGTTTTGTAACCCAATACCTTTACTTCACGTCTACATCCCCTCTCCAGTCTCTCCAACAAGTGCAGAATTTTGAAACCTTTTCGTACCACCTGTCCAGTGTGTCTTGCTCAGTTAAGCTTGTTATCAAATGTAATGCCAATATATTTACATTTCAAGTCTTCAACAAGCATTTTTTCCCAATCTTATAATCATAATCAACTTTTAGTTTTTTATCTGTGTTTCTAATAAGCTGACTCTTCTTTATTAACATACTTCCCAGTGATACAGAGGCCGATACTCTAAATTTTGAATATTTATCTGTCAGTGTATGCATATTGCAAACACTAATGAACAGATTTCTTCAAAACTAAACATTATTGTAGCATATGACATTGGTTAACATATAGAATACATTTTAGTCAAATAAGTTACAAAATTCCGAATGTTGCGGAGAGCATAACTGAAAATTTTAGTATTTTTGTCCCTCTGTGCATAGATCAATCAAAAACTAGCCAACCAACTTCAGCATAGGTTAATGTACATCATACTTTGACTGCCAATGACTAGCATAGCTGCCTAAGAAAACATAAAAAATACCATGTACTCAACAGTGTACCTTATTGAGAGTTTAATACGTTACAATAGTAATCATCGAACCTTAGTAAATAATATTGGAGTGTATCTTTGGTTCATCCACAACCATAAAATATTCTGATTTAGTGACATTTTCAAGAAGTGGTAGAAATGATTGATGTGCACGGAGTTTAAAAAGGAACTACATTTCTTTGATTGTTTATCTATGAATTAGTAGCACAGATCTTAACATAAATACCACATGGATGAAGTTGCCTCATAATAAATACAATTCATACGGATAAAGAGACTACAAACACTTTGAATTTTGCTAGGACGCAGTTTAATAGCTTATGGCACATTGTTATTTGATAAGCGTATTGAGCATAAATGTCTGCATATGAGTAATTTCTGGCATTTTTAATCTGTTTTCTTGAGTATTCAATAGGCTTCTACGTTTCCCTTGAGAAATTTGTTACAGAGGTAGAAAAACACTACCTCATTCAGCTGTACTTTGAATTGTCATGGATAGTGCATTGAACTGATCCATTTAATTGCAATGGAGCGCATGGTCCGGTGGAAATTTCCATACACATCCATTTTCCCCCCTTTCCTGTAACCACCTTCTTATGCCCCTTACAAATTTCACCTTTAAATTGTTTCAACATTCTTGGTAAATTATTCATCAATTCTCTTGTTAACTTATTCCAATCTCTAATTCCCTTACCTACACCCTTGTGCCTGAAATTGAATGCCAGCTCGTGGCAATGGTCATCTATTTCCTTCTATGCATAATTTTTAATTCTGACACCAATACCTTTGTAATTGTAGGCTTCTGTGGCCAGAGTTGACTGTCCGGGTGACACCACGTCATGATTTGTACCGCCAACATTTCGACCATCCTTCTGCGGTCTTCTTCTGGGTAGAACTGTGTCTTCTATAGCCATGGACCGAGACCCATCTAGAGAACTCGGTTCACCTGCCCAATCAGTCTGAACCGCCACGTGCTTTGCTGGCCTGGTGGGTCACAGCGAGGTCTGGTGGGGGAGTGACATGTGACCTGCTCTGTCCACACTAGCAAGTGCGAATTGTCTTTATTAATATTGTCTGGAAGTTTGCTAATTTTCAATGTCTCCTGGACACTCAGTTTATCAGAAGCCGACACATACAAATAGATATTTATATGCCGTGTCGCATCACCGTGTAGTGTACAAGAGTGATGAAAGTGTGTGATGCTTAAAGTTTGACAACAGAGTTAGAGGCACTACAACATGCATTCAGGTACAATAGCTACCACAATCTTTGTATTAAATGGGTATTGCATGCAGCCACGACAGGGAGGGAGACCAATTCAGTATCAAATCAACCCACCTCTCAGGAACACAAAATAGTTGTTCTACCCTATATAAGAGGCATTACTGACAGTATTGGAAAGTTTTTTTTTTTAAAAAAAAAAAAAAAGTCTATATAAAACTTGTCAATAAAGCATAAATCAAGGTCAGTAACCAGCTCGGTTAAGGACAAGCTGCC
This sequence comes from Vandiemenella viatica, assembly GCA_031002005.1. Lineage (NCBI taxonomy): Eukaryota > Metazoa > Arthropoda > Insecta > Orthoptera > Morabidae > Vandiemenella > Vandiemenella viatica. The sequence goes on along the minus strand of JARYHS010011408.1, from coordinate 81,519,085 downwards.
CCCATTACAGGTTGCCGGGGTCTATGAGACACCTTGCACCTGTGGCCGGGTGTTCATTGGAGAGATGGGGCACACTATAGAGGACAGGCAGCATGAGCACATCCACAATTATAGATCCAATAACACGGACAAGTCCGCCATTGCACGGCATGCAGCCAAAACTAATCATGCCATAAATTTTGAAAACATCACCCTGATAGTGCATGAAGATCAGTGGTGGCCAATGAGGCGTTGGAAATTTCCAAACTTCCAGACAATATTATTGAAGATAATGGGCTTAGACTTCATGACAAATGGCTCTTGCTATTGTGGACCGAGCAGGTCACGTGTCGCCCCACCTGGCCAACAAAACACGTGAGGTTTCAGACTTCCTGATTGGCCGGGTGAACCGAGTTCTCTAGATAGGTCATGGCCCATGGCTATATAACAGCACCACACACCTATTGAAGATGCAGTTCTACCCAGAAGAAGACCACAGAAGGATGGTTGAGACGTTGGCTGCACAAATCATGACACGGCGTCACCCGGTCAGTCTAGAAGCACCAATGTTTCAGTCAAGAAGCATCAATGTTTTTCCACGCATAACCAATATATGCCTGGTACACTCCCATGACTCTCTTCACCCTGTGGTCAACAACAGCGACAAAAAAATGTACCTTTCTTCCTGAGCATATCCATAAGAGCAGCATTTTCATGAATGTCAGTAATTAATGGATGACCCAAGCACCATTGTTCAGCAATGGATATTTGACCTCCTATTTTAAGTGAAGCCCCTATAAAATTTAATGTAAGAATGTTGCTGATCTAATGTGCAATTTTCTAGGGGACATCTGTTGCTGTGCCAGAACCTATACAAAAATAACATTTCATATAATTAAATGCCAAACTAATTTGTATTTTATTTACTGAATTTCACTTTTATAAAATGTTCTTGGTTGGTGAATTTTGAAGTGGATTCATAGTTTATGTCAGACATTGCAAGTATTCAAGTAAGTCAGTCAGGAGTCAGCTGTAGCTCATGTGAAATTGTTTTTCTGTTGTCAGGTTATCTGGACCACCACGACCAAAGCGAAGTGATACCCCAGATGATGATGAGCTCCCTAACAAGGTATTAGCAAATGATTTCTTAGGCATTCATGGCCATCTTTGCTGACAATAACTTTATTTACTGGGATTGCCACATTTTGTTTTTGCAACAGAAATTTCGAAGAAAAGAAACAAATTTACTGAAGACATTGGCCTAGTACTCTGATGTTGGCTGGGCACTTGTTACTAAGTAAACAAATGTAGTATCTCTGACAAAGGCTGAGCATGTCAGCTAAAAGCTTAGATGAACAAATAAAAAACATGGCATCACTGGTAGATAAAATTGGTGTTGAGGTATTAGCAATTTTCCTCATTTATGTGTTTTACTAATTCTCTCCTCTGCATAAAACCAGACTAGTGTTTGTATGATCACCAGCAAATTGAGTAACAGTTTAGGTCTTTGACATGATTTGTAGTTGAACATTAACAGAAGGTTTGAAATTTGATTATTTTTATGAAAAGGACAAAGTTTCTTGTACCTTACAAATTTTATTGAATCTAACAGTATACTAGCAACTACATTTGTAGTTTTCATTGCCTTAAAGCATTTTCTTTCTAATTGTTATTATTATTAATATTTATGTAAAGAGAAATGAACCACCGCTTACCTTAGATCATATATGGGCAACCCCCGGCCCGCGGGCCGAATTCGGCCCTCCACCAGCTTCAATCCGGCCCGCGAGAGGTTCAGAAATTTCAGATACAGAACATACCTTTCCGAAGAAAAATATCCAAAGCTGAGAGTTTTCGTACGAAAAATAATTTGCACATTCAGAAGCACATATAAATGTGAGCAGCTTTTTTTTCAATCATGAAAATTAATAAAAATAAGCATCGTACTGGGTTTAGAGCATGGTTGGCCGACCCGCGGCCGCCTTGAAGATTCATCACACTTTTTCAAATTATATTTAGTTTATAATTGCCAATGTAGTGAAAACCAATGTATTTTAAAAAAATACATTATTTGTGCATCCATATATTTCAAAATTAACTCGAAATTAAGAGAAAAAAATTTCTTTGTTTTTAAAATATGATTTTGCGAATATATGACAGATATTGCCTGTTTTATTTATGAGTTTACAGTTATCAGTTCGCCGAATAATTATGTTATATTTTGCGAACTCATAATACGGGCGCATCTCGGAATATCTAATATACAATATATAATTTTATATGCGGCCCGCGGAGTTATGACGCATTTCCAAAGTGGCCCGCAAGATCATTTTGGTTGCCCACCCCTGCCTTAGATGATGGTTGTGTGGTGTGAACACAAAAAAGACAAGAAAACAAAAGACATAGTAATTTTTGGCTCTTATCGCTATATGAAAAAGAGAACATTATGGAGGGTGTGTTTTGTTGGAGACTTCCTCACAGAGTGACTGTTCGGATTAATCTGTAAGGCAGTCTCTTAAAACACCCACCCTCCATGATGTTCTTTTGTTGATAAAGGGCTAATACACGAAAATTCCTATGTCATTTGTTCCTGTCTTTTTTTTTTTATGTGTTCATGACACACAACCATCATCTAAGTTAAGTGGGGGTTCATTGCCCTATCCTAATTTTGTAATTCATATATTGTATTGTTAGGATTCAGAGTTGCTATAAAACAAATACATTAAACATTTGGATAGGGGAATAACCACGCCTTACCAAAGTTGAAGATGGCTGCTGCATCATCGCTTGATATTATCATTGAGCTGTCTGAATCTGGGAAGAAAGTTATTCGTGGTTGTTAACAAAACTGTAATGTCAGGATAAAATCTTGTTTCCCCACACCTTTGATCCTAAACAATTGGTAAAACAATAAGGAAAAAGACTTCATATTGGGTGGGGGTTCAAACGGGAAGCATGCTTGTGGCACTGTTCTCCGGTGATTGGTGTCTACCCAACTTAATCCAGAGTACTGGCAATGTCAATTTAATTGTGTGGTGCATAGGTCCTGGTACCAGTTTCCCTACAAACTTATTTTCCCATCTCTTGCTTTTTATCTTCATTTCCTTGAGTGCAATTTCTCCACTCACTTGCTTTTGCACTTTTCAAAATTTAATTTCAAATTCTTACTGTGTTTTTGGTAAATTGTTCATCACTTTATTATCTATTCCAATCCTCTGATCCCTTCCTTACAAAAGTAAATTTTCTAACTATCCTATGCCCGTGTGATCACGATCAATTTTTCCCTTCCAAGTACTACCCCCAATTCTTCTGCGTATATCCATGCAAACCTGTTCACTAATACAGTGGTCCACAACCTTTTCCTACTCACGGCACACCTTACTAGTAAAAAAAAAAAAAAATCACATAAATATGTAGTTGAAATGGCAAAAACACATTAACTTCCATGTCGAAGAAAGCTGGATATTAATTTCTTATTGCTGGCCAAAATGTTTCTAACGGAACTTCGAGAAGTTTTAATTTCAAAGTTCTGTCAGCTTTTAAATCTGCGAGTTCCTCTTGAATTTTGGTTTGAAAACGTTCGGAATTTGCAACAAATGGATCATGAACCCAGTCAAAATCTTCAACACTTTCTCCAAAGTACTTTTTGAATCTCTGCTGCAGGACATTCTAAATGTTCTTTAATTAAGTACATCACCATTTTATTACCATCATCAAGTGACTATACAGTTGGGAACATCTCACACGACGCATTTTCAAACCTCTGTAACCACAAATCCAGCTAATTCTCAAATCCTTTAGTCTTATCCATACTATTAAGAATATTTTCGTTCCTATCTTGCATTTTGATGCTCAGCTCATTCAAGCGTATGAAAATATCGAAAAGATATGCCAACTTGCATACCCATTCACCATCTGCGAATAAATCCGCGTACTTATGTCTTTCAACAGTCAAAAATGCCTAGACCTCTTCTCTAAGTCCAAATATTCGCGTAAACACCTTTCCTCGTGACAGCCAGCGTACTTCTGTATGTAGCAGGAGTGTAATGTGTTCTGAACCCATTTCCTGACATAAAACAGAAAAAAAAGTCGCTGATTTAGGGGCCGTGATTTTATGAAATTCACGACTTTTACTACTTTGTCTAGCACATCTTTCAGAGAAGGTGGCAGAGACTTAGCAACAATGGCTTCGTGGTGATCGCATCGTATGTTGGTATTTACTTCGCGTGCTTTAGCTCCAAATCCCAGCACTGGTCCTTCATAGCTGCTCCGTCTGTACAAACACTAACGCAATCCTTCCATGTTAATTTATTAAGGAGCAAATATTCATCAGTCAAACGAAATATTTCTTCACCAGTAGTTTGCTCTGGAAGTTATTTGCAAAAGAAGAAATTACTTACAATTACATCTCCATCAATGTAGCGAATGTAAGCCAGAGGTTGTTCGTGGCAGATAATATCTGTGGACTCGTCGATCTGAAGTCAGAACTTCTGACTGTTGTAGATTTTCTCCTTCATAATGTCTTCAATATCACGAGATATATCAATAACTCGGCGACTGATTGCGTCGGCAGAAAGTGGAATTTTTAAAATTTCACTAGCTGATTCTATGCACAGAACTATTCTCACCATCTCTTTACAAACAGGCTTTAACAACGTTTTACCTATTGTATGTGGTTTCTTGGCCTTTACGATAAGTTCGGCTGCCTTGTAACTAGTTTCTGTTCTTTTCCAGAAACACGTACTGTAGCGGTCATGAACGTTCTTTGTTTTATCTTATTTTCCAACAACTGAAAAAAATAATTGACATCTTTGATTGACTGAGAAGAACGTTTTGTTAACCAATGTTTTTTTTTTTTCAAATTTACTGGGAACCATAGCAGTGTTAGCGAGTTTTTCATCAGCTCGGGAATTGAACAAGTTTTTTCACCACACCAAAAACAAAAAAAATCATAGGATAAATAATTATCACTATAATTCCGCTGCATCAACTTTTATTTCTTTCTTTCTGGATCAATGCTTACACCATATGCACTCATAGATGGAAACTCCGTACAAAGAATTTTTTCGTCTTGAAGAAATTAAGTACTCTGCTAATTGTAATAGAAAATATTAATATAAGTCTTGGAAAGTTCTGCTAATCCCCGCAGTTTAGACTGAGGGAAAAGCACATATACAGATTGTGCGGTAAATATAACAGAACCTCAAAGTGCAGCAGTAGAGCTGAGGAATTAAAATATTTAAAATATGAATAAACAAAACTAACAACTACTGTGAGTAAATAAGTAACATTTAATTTCTTAGAATACGACAATACGTAACAGTTCGCGGCACATGAAAATTTGATATGATTAATAAAAACTTGACAATTAATTCCTTGTAATGGGTAAAATTTTGCGGTACACCTTTCACCTTGTCTCAGCACACCAGTATGCTGTGGCCCACCGGTTGCAGACCACTACATTTATAGACACTATGTACACGTTGAGTGTGCTTTGCATCCTCCTCCTATCTTGAAAAGACTCAAAATTCATCCTTTATAATGCCTGTTACTCTTCGTATTCTGTGGTAGTTTCCATAAACAAATCTAGCTGCCCTCCTTTGCATCCTCTCCAACTCCTTTAATCCATAGTGAATGTCTCTTACTATCCCAGCATATTTAAGCAATGATCCGACCGATGTTTTGTAACCCAATCCCTTCATTTCTTTGCTACATCCTCTCATCACTCTCTTAAAAAATTATAGACTTTTGATACCTCTTCCTGCCACCTGACCAATATATTGTGCACAATTGAATTTACTATCAAATGCCATGTTAGGATAGTTACACATATGGTCTTCATCAAGCAACCAAATCCAGTGGGTTAGAGGTAATGCTCAGGACTGTTATTCAAGAGGATGCAGGTTCAAATCCTCATCCAGCTATAGAGATTTAGCTTTTCAATGTTTTCCCTTCACTCCAGGCAAATGTTGAGATGATTCCTTTAAATGACCATGGCTGAATTCATTCCCATATCCTCTCCAGGCTCTAATTACCTTGACTTCAATCAGCCATCAAACCTGATTTGTGTACCTAATAAGTTGACTCTTCTTGGCATTTGTCTCCTTTCCATATTGACCTATGCAGCTATGTAATGTTGTTTAGGCCCTCCTGCAGCTGTTTAGTCCCCTCACATTATAATCCTTTGATATACTATCATGCCAGCTGCAAATAATCTAACTTATGTTGGTGAAACAACAACCAACTATCATTTACAATAATGAGTAGAAATGGATCAAATACGCTAACTCATGACACTTCCATCTCTTTTGCTAGCCTTTCCTACCCTAACTCTTAAGAATTGTTTTACCCAGTAAGTTACATAGTTACATTTTCATCCAATAATTGTTTTTTTTAATCTTATTTACCATTATTTATGGGTCATTTGTTTTTGAAAGATATAGTGCTACAATTTCAACGCGGCCTCCCTTGTCAATTTTATCCTTAGATTTTTCGTATAGCCCACTATCTGTTATTCACTTGAGCTAAAGCCATATTGCTGATTTTCTGGGGCATTTCTGATGAGATTGCATATCAATCTCTCTATCAAAATACCTTTCACTGTGATTGAACTAATCTCCCTGTAATTTTGAACCCTATTTTTTGCCGCCACTTTTTAGGCATGTACTATGGCACTTTTCTAGTCTACTGGTAAGCAGCATGTCTAAATAACATCACAGGGTTGGGTACAATCTCGTATCCACCGTCACTATCTATATGAATCTGTAAAACACAGTCATGTCGTAAACTTTGGGGTGTGCACACCTCCCGAACCATATGTCTCGTTCGCTAGCACATGAATAAGGTTTAAAATCAAAATATTGTAAATATTTTTGTTTGTGTCATGTGTGTTTCACCTCGTCTCAGCATTCTTCTTTGGTGAGTGGTGAGTCATTTTCCCTATCCTTTGTTATTTATATTGCCTAAAACCTGTTTCCTTTTTCCTTAATATCAGTCTGTAGAGTACATAACTGTTTAACCAATTGTGATTTGTTTTATGTGTGAAGGCGAGATCTTATCTTGATTAATGATCTAATTGTCATAGCAGTGACAATAACAGTACTAAAGTTTTATATTTGTAGAAAGTTAGGTGTTCTAAAGATATTAGATATTGAGAAGTATTTTTTACTTTCTTCAGAGCCAGCTATTGCCTTTTAATTTTTATTATTTAGTTTTGTGATAAGATATTGTGATCAGAGTGCTTAATCCTGTAACTACAACAAGAAGTTAATCATTGAACATCTGTTATTCATCTACAAATTATACACTTACCAAGTGCATATCCTGTAGGACACATACACACTTCCATACTGGTGAAGAGTTAAGCTCAATAGTGCCTTAATCATGCACACAGTTGTCACCTCGCTCATTTTACAACTGATTCTAATAGGTCTTGGTTTTTCATTAATACCAGTCAATTTTACACAGTACACATTCCCCCGTTGCATTAAATTCACTACCAGAATGATGGTGTATTCCATATTATGAAAAGAACTATCATTTATTTTTACAGTGAGTGTTATTTTTTTTCTGCAGCCTGCTATTTCATCTCGAGTCATTGCAACACCTAAAGAGTTGCCCTCTCGACAAGAAGCTATGGCTGCCCAAAACAATGATGAAATTAGTAAAGCAAGGTAAAATTATAATTTCAGATGGTTTATAATAATAAAGTATTGTGTTTCTAGCCTCCACTCACACATTGTTGGTTTTTGTTTAACAGTTAAGATTATTATTATATAATGCTAATAATTAAATAAGATGTGTAATTGAATGTGTAGGAAAGCATTGCTTTAAGTGACTGGTTTTTGTATCTGAAAACCAAAGAAAATATTTGTCACTGTTTTAGCTACTTTGGCACTTCTCATAATCTAGGCAATTTTGCCAAGTCTTGTTCATATTTTGTAACTTTCTAAATTTATGCTCTTATTTTTACAAAATTATTGTGAAACTTCTTGCTGGTTTGTGTATTTCTTTTTATGGCTACCATCAGAAATATTTTATAAAATTAATTTAGTTCATTTCATACCAAAGACAAATATGCCTCCTTGTGTTTTCAATGGGTATCACATTTGTTGAGTGAAGAAATATTACATGAAAATTTTCCAGCAAGTTCTGCAAATTAAAACATTAATTCATGAAGCATAAAATGCAGGGTTTACTTATGAGTCACATTTAGCAGATTACAGAACTAAAGTTCAAATGTTGATCCAAACAAGAATTTTTATGGACACTCAATGTGGCTGCCTGCTATCTTTGGCTAAGTTTGGTTTTGAATGCAAGACATTTTAGATTTTGCACTTCACTGTAGATCTTGCCACGACATAGGTAGAACTGGAAGCTTGAACTAGGGATGTAACGGAGCTCCATCCACATCTGCAGGTGAAATCCTACCTCCTGTAACAGCTGAACTTGTAGTAGGGTTCTGCATAAAGCTTGAATCTTAGCTCTGACTGTGCGTAGCCTAGGATGCTACAGTTCTGATTAAAATATAATGACCTGGTCGCCACATAGCTTATTTAAACCAAAAGCTACGGAAAGGTGTAAGTTCAATTATGTTAATGAGTTCATTGCCATTTGAATAACTATATTCTTCAGATTTTTCAAAGTCACAAACTGTACAGGCGAAAGGACAAGTTACCAGAAGAAATGTTTACAGATTCAATTAACCGTTAGAGCCAGACCACACCCCATAGTTCACAGTTCAAACTTTTTAGTTGTAGAAATTAAATAAAAGTGAATCACATGCTCCCATTGTTCAACTGTTTGTTCAATTTAAACAATCCTGAGGCCCCACTTGGTAAAAATACTATTTCAAAACTTCATTGTAGTAAAACTGAGTGATCTATGCTGAATGTTAGAGAGCCTAAGGTTTTCAAAGCTAACTGATTGCTACTACACTAGTTCGCGTCTTGTTTCGTGCACTGATACTTGAAGACTGAGGCTAAATCTTGTTGCTCGCACTGTTCCTAGCCGACTGAGGCTACATCTTTTGGCGTTCAAAGGTTCTGCCCGACTGAGGCTAACGTGGTGTCGTGCCGACTGCTTCTTTATGACTTGGGGCGAGTAACTGAATGTACTCCTCCATATCACATCGCACTCCCCGTTTCTCTATGATTCCTGGCGACTGCTCTCTCATGAACTGTGGGAAGAAGCTCTTTTCCTCATTCACATGGATAGCTGCTGGCGGGCTGATCAGATTTCAAATCGCATGTCAGAAAACCTTGCATTTTCTAATTTGACCTTGCATCATCTAATTTGACCTTGACTATAAAAATAATTCAATCACTCTGAAATTTTAAAAATAGCTAGATCTTGAAGTAAACGTTAACTTTCATAATTATGCAAAATTTCGTAACTTTAATAATTTAACCAAAAATAAATAATTTAGATACGAACTTTCGAAATATCATTCCACGCGAATGCTGAAGAATGTTGAAATTGATAATACTATCTTAAAAACTGCTTTCTAACTCAAATTAACATAGAAACTGACTATAGAAATAAAATACAATATTATTCAATCTAACTGACGGTTCTGAGAATAAAATTCCATCACGCAGTTATAAAATTTTGTAGATACCTGGAAAATACCTGCAATTTTTAATGTGGATGTATAGCAGATGTATAGCGGATGTTTTGTTTACATTGATATATACATTATTTTTTCCTGTTTATAAGTGATTCTGCCAGTCGACACTTAGCTAACGACGACATGATTGATTTTTTTTTTCCTCAACTTTTGCAATAAAAGTAACAGTGAACTGAACGGTGACGAATTCATAAGTTAGAACTTGCATGTAAAGTAAAGCGGCCTGTTCATGGTCCAACTTATAGGACTTCTGTAGGTTGTGCTCACCCTGTTCACATACTAGAAGTTCAACAAAATGTACCAAGTAATCCTTTCCACTCGTACTTTCTTGCTGCACACCATTGTCCTTGTTGCACACTCACAGGATGTTTCCTCCAATCTTGATCCAACGATCGAGCGTCGTGGGTGAACGGTTAATGTTCTGGCCTCACATTTGGGAGGATGTGCGTTAGAATCCCCGTCTGGCCATCCAGAAATAATTTTTCCAGAGTTTCCACAAATTACTCCAGGAGAATTCTGGGATGGTTCCTTCAAAAGACCATTCCTGAATTCCAACCCATTCCTTGCATTTAGTCCTTCTCTGCTTCAAATGATCTCGATGTCGACAAGGCATACGGAAAAAAAGCATGATCCTAAGCCATAGCTTGTTGGATGGCAAGCACTCATATTGGTTGTCTGGGTGTGCAACAACATCCAAGACGTCCTACATACAGTCCTGTAACCCCTTTCACAGCCCATCAAAAGTCCTTTATCAAAAATTGGATCATTGTAGGTCCTACAAGTTGAACTGTGAATGGGCCATTAGAGTAGTGGAAAGGCGGGTGCGATGTGCGGTGGCATGGCCTTGTGCTTGACGCTTGAATTAGTTAAGCTGCGAACTCCACAAAGTTCATCCGACAAAGATTGTTTTTTTTAGACGTGTGTGTAGTTACATAAATAATTTAATTCACTTGTGTAATCATCCCATGTTTTTTTTTTGTTCAAAGATGAGGCAAAAAATAAATCAGTGTGGAAGTATTATATGGAAATAGGCTTTACTTATGAAAAAATTGACAATTTGGCATAAAAAAACATACTTATTTTGATTTTAAGTTAATTTTTAAATAAAATATTAAAATCTAAATAATTATAAGCTTATTTTTCCACCTTCGCATCCACTTCCGCAAAACATCCGCATTCACGGATGTAAATCACTGAACATTCGCATCAGCATCCACATTTGAAAAGATGACCTACAATACAACCTTACTTGAACCAATCAGCATGCCACATGAAATTACAAATTTTTAAAAAATATTATGGAATAAATTTTAGTCACTAACAATGAAATACTTAAAAAATTATTTTTTTGAAAAAGTAGATTGGAATTTACTGAAATACTTCATCAGTTGTTCTGTTTAGAGTATTGAACTATGTTTTTTTTTTATTATTATTATATACATATACATACATTCTGTGAGTGACTGCATTGACCACAAGGCTCGCAAGATCCCAGCCAACTTGACAAAGGTTTTAACCGGAAATATTGTATTTTCTGTGTTTGTGTGTTGCTGCTGCCCTCCTCCCTTCAACTTTGGCAGTTCTTTCCTTCCATTGTTACCGATATCTAATATTATAATAAGCAACTCTGTGTCAACTATGACGTTGTTTATCATGCCATGACATCACTCTACGATGTCACACAATGACGTCATGCTTTACACCATTATTATTGGTAATGCACGTTATTTAATAACATTTCCAAGCATCCGTGAATAAATTAACTGACGGAACACTGAAATAAAAGTGTTTATTGCATTTAAATCGACATATCAATCTTTAGATGCATATGTTTACGTAATATTGTTTTGATATATAGAAGTATACCTTAAATTATTTGTTCATAGATATGTAAGGTAAAAGCTTTAATTTTCGAGCATTAGTGTAGTGAAAGTTTTGATTAGATTGTTACTTAGCATGGGTCAGAATTACAACTGGCATTTGACATTATGGCAGAGGGAATGAATAATTTAGTTTTTTTTTCTTTTTCAAAATAACTGTGTTGTATTATTGAAATCGTTAATTCGTTTAAACGGTAATAGTTGCACACTGATTGCGTTCTGTGCATCCTATACTACACTTAAAACAAATATTAAGTGGCATAATGTAAGTTTATAAGATTTATTGGGTGGGAGGGGATATTCTCCACCTGCCCGAAACAGGTACTAACCTGTTGAAATTTGTTTTAACTGCTTCCTTAAAATGTCCTTTTCATGTTTTCCGCTCTGGTTTTCTGGAAAATTCACCAGGAATGAAATTAAGAATGCCGAAATGTGAGATGCTCCACAACTGTGAAATGCTGGCAGCACTGCTATAATGACACAAAAATTATCGGTGCAGGGATCTTATCAACCTAAACAGGTTCGTTTTGTTATAGCGGTATGTTTTTTTTTGGCGGCTTTGCTTATCGTTGATGGTTAAGGTCATTAGAGGTGGGATGGGACTTGGAACAAGGAATGGGAAGGAATTCAGCCATGGACTTTTTGAAGGAAGCAACCAGACATTCACCTGGAGTGATTTGGGAAACCATGGAAAACCCAAATCTGGATGCCTCCCGAATGCGAGGCCAGAACATTAACCATTCACCCACTACGCTCGGTCATAGTGGTATGGAGATTTGCTATCTAACAGAGGACTAGAAATATTTCATGAAATGTTTGATAGTTTCTAGTAGTCATTAGGAGGGTAAACAAAGGAGGGAGGGGAGGCAAACGATGCTGAAAACTAGAGACCAATTAGTTTTTAACTGTAGGCACATACTTGGGACATGGTATCCAATATCAGGAATGCTTTGACCAAAGGATGTGTTTTGTAAATCAGTATTGTGAACTTAAGAGAGGATATTTAAATGAATCTAAAAGGGGTTTATACAAGATATGTGAAACGAGGTGGACAGTGGTATTCAAGTTGATAAAAAAACACTGTATCTTTCAAATCATCTAACAGTCATAGAATGGTGCTGAAAGAAATTAAAACCATTGGTGTAAATCTGAATTTTTCTTGCTTGATCGTGGAATTCTTAAGATGTATGAAGCAAAGAGTTCCTCCTCTTGTCTCTCAATGAATCCTATTTTAGCTCCTTTATCAAATCAGTTACTGATTGTGTTTTGCAGCCTTCTTTTCACCCCCTCCAATTCCTGCATTTGACAGCCAAAATGGCCCATACCACCATATTCAAGCAATGGTCTGACCAAAGTTTTGTAACCCAGTTCCCTCACTTCTGTGGTACATCCCCTCATCACTCTCCAATAAGTCCAGGATTTTGTAACCTTTCCTACCATCGGTCCAATGTGTTCTATCTAGTTGACTTTATTATTAAATGTTATACCAAGGTATTTACATTTCAAGTCTTTAACAAACAATTGCTTTCCCCACCTTATAATCATAATCAACATTCAGTTTTTTAAATAAATCTCTGTACGAAGTTAGTTGACACTTCTTTGCATTTATCTTCATTTCCTGCTGATCTACCCTACTATATATCTTGTCCAGATCACCCTATAGCTGTTTATAATTTCTCCTGTTTTGATCCTGTTATATAACGTTTACATCTGCAAACATCCTAACTTCTGACAGTATACCACCAACACAATCATTCATTAGAACAACTTCAAGACATTGCCTGTTATATTGATGATAACTCGTAAAAAAGAGAGTAAATCAAAAAGTGAGTATAATTACAGTAGAGCTCCAATTATCCGAATCAATTGGTACTGGACCCCATTCGGATAATCGAAAATTCAGATAATTGGTTTTTTTTCTGAAAAGGGGTCTATTTGAATTAATTACTGTATGTATGTTGAAAATGTGAGAAAAAAACTATATTTAAAAGAAAAGGGCTTTTAATTTATTGAATGAAAAGGCAACACTTTTACATGTTACGCGTAGTTACAAGTGCTTTACGCTAGTACAGTATGGACAGTATGTACCATACTGTAAATAAAGTCATTGCTTGCTGAACATCTCTGTCAAAGTAAGCTGTTTGACTGTATTCATCTGTTTTATAGCAGCAAAGTCACTCATCCGCTTGACAGTGAGAAGTTTCATGTGGTATGTAGGCAGAATCATTATTTCTTAAAATGCAGTACGTTTCCGTTTTAATTAAGAAAGCGATTCGGATAATCAGCTATTTGGATAATTGGAGTTCTACTGTACTGAAAAATACTTAATTATTTTGAACTGACCAGCTGACTCTTCTTACCATTTATCTTTATTCCACATTGATCTTGTAAGTGAGAAATTCTCTCCAAACCTGTAGCTTCAGTCCTCTTTTGTTACATTCATGTAGTGTAACATTATTTCATCTGTAAACATCCTAACTTTTGTAATCTTGGTTGTCCGGGTTGAACCGCGTCAATTTGTTGAAACCTGACGTTTCGGCCATCATTTTGTGGCCTTCTTCAGAGTACAGTACTCTGAAGAAGGCCACAAAATGATGGCCGAAACGTCAGGTTTCAACAAATTCACCCGGTTCAACCCGGACAACCAAGATTACATTGACAACGACCGCGGAAGTCTGCGCACCCATCCTAACTTTTGACTGTAAACCACAAACACAATCCATTAGAATAATGCAGCAGTGGTCCAAATACACTAGCCTGTGGCACTTCCATTTTCACCTCCAGTTCTTTTGATCTTGCATTTCCTACTGTAATTAATTGTTTTCTACCTTTTAAGAATTTCTCTACCAACCTACTCATTTTTGCATCCACCCTATTTACTACCATTTGATGGGTCAGTCTGTCAAATGCTTTGGAGAGATCTGGTGCTATACTATCAACTTGACCTCCTTTATCAATTACATCCAAAATGTCTGGCATATAGCTCAATAACTGAGCATCACATGAATATCCACGCTTGCTGTTTCTCAATCCAGTTTCTTTCCTCAATCTTGTTTCTGATGTGGTTCTGTATGAATCTCTCCATCAACTTACCTATGATAAATATTAGACTAATTTACCCAGCTTTTCCAGTCATCTCATAAGCAGGAAGTCTCCAGACCCAGTCTAAATAATACTTCACGGTACAGTGCTGTATCCCTCTATCTTTAATACAACTGTAGCAATATTATCCACAGCAGCCTCTGAATGTTTTTTTTTTTTTTTTTTTTTTTTTTTTTTTTTTTTAAGGTTCCTTTCTCATAACCGCAGAATGAATTTCAAATTTTATAGGCTGCTAGTTTCTACTTGTGTGATCCAGCTTCTCGGCTGATTCACAACCTTCTAGTCCTGAATCAATGTCCTTAATGTTCTTATCAAGCCAATTATTTAATATTTTTGCCTTTTTCAAATCCTCTACTATTTCTCCATTCCTATGTGTGTCTGAATAAATTCTCTTCTGCTCAGTTTTTTAATATAGAAATTCCTAGATGCATCATTCAGTGGTCTCCTGGCACCATTAATGTGTTACATGAACGCGTATTTAGCTTTGTAACCCAGTAATAAGATTCATAGAGTCGAAGATAACTAACCTTGTAAATAAATTATTCAATGATAAACTTGATATTAAAGAACCCTTCAAGTCAAAATTTGACCAGTATTGTGTATGGATGTAAAAGTTGAATTCACTAACAATTTTTATAAGTAGTATAGCTAAAAACAACCGTTTTAAAGTAGTATTTCCACCGTCAGAAAATTTTGTTAAAGAAATTTCCTGCCTCCTTTCCACTGTAATGGTACTCTCCTTCAACATACTAAACCTTTTCCTTAAAAATTTCTTCAATTCCAAAACATGTACCATTTATAATTGTACCTTTTCCGTCCTTCAGTTTTGGCTGTTGTGTTACTGAACACTAATATGCATTATAACTGTGTGATTCATAGCAGCACAATCTTTTTGTTCCTGTTTTTAACATTCATACCCCTATTCCTAAATGCTTGTTGTAAATTACCTATTCCTACATCTGCATGATGCCCTTCCCCCCTGACTCAGATCAAACAGTATTTTTTTTTTTTTTTTTTTAAACCTTGCCTGAAACCTTTAGTCTGTTTATTCCATTTCTCCTATGACTTTTTGTTAGCTACTCTTTTATGCACACTCAGTTAACTTCCCATCTTTCTCTCCAGACTATAAAGGTTTAAAATCGTTTCGTCTTGCTCCACAATCATATTGTTCTTCTTCCTGTGTTCTAAAATGTTCATGTCCCTTAAAAGGGAATGTGACATGCCATGTAAAGAAACTGGAATTAGTGGAATGATTTCCGTTTCTAGCAAGTAACCAACATGTAAGGAGGAGTATGAAACAGAACAGAGACTAAGGAAGTGCGGATTGTTATATAACATTATTATTATAGTATAATCATGGAGAGAAACATGGCTTTTGATTGTACTACCAATCAAAATTCACATATGGTTCTGAACCACATACAAGATTGAAGAGAGGCATAAGCAGACTTCAGGTAGCAGAGGTGAGAATTCTGAGACACATAGAAAATATCATGGAAAAGGATAGAATCATCTGAAAACATCTACATTGACATCTATATCTACATCTATACTCTGCAAATCACAAATACTGTGGGTGGCAGAGGGTGCTAAGCATCAATCCTAATTCAGTGCATTCGATTCCCGAATAGAACGAGGAAAGAAAGAATGCATAAATGTATCAGTACAGCATCTTATTTCTTACCGAGCGGGGCGGTGTAATGGTTAGCGTTCTCGCCTCGCATTCGGGAGGACGGCGGTTCGAATCCCCGTCCGGGCATCCAGATTTGGGTTTTCCATGATTTCCCCAAATCACTCCAGGCAAATGCTGGGATGCTTCCTTCAAAAGGCCATGGCCTAATTCCTTTCCATTCCTTGCCCCCATCCTTTCCCGTCTCTAAAGACCTCGATGTTAAAAAGAGACGTAAAGCAGTTACAAAAAAAAAAAAAAAAATCTAATTTCTTGAATCTTATCCCTCCTGTCATTGCGACCTAAATAGGTTGGCAGAAGAAGTATTTCATTGCACTCTTAAATTAAAGATTTTCGCATATTCTCCAACAAATTGAAACGAAAATGACGTTGTCTGTCCAGCCCAACCCACGTTTCAGCTCTGTGACACGTAAGGACTGTAACTAGCAGTCACTAATCCAGCGGCTCTCCTCTGTACTTTATCTAACGTGTCAATGAACCCTGTGTGATATGGATCCCAAATTCCACAATAGTATACCAAATGCGGACGCACTTGTGTTTTGTACACTATTTCCTTTGTATGAGCATTACAACTTTTCAAAATACGACCTATAAATCATAGTTTAGAATTAGTTTTGCCTACGATGGAAGTTATGTGCAAGTCCCATTTCATGTTGCTTTGTACTGTTACGCCTAGATACTTCAGGGAATCCAACAACTGAATTATTAACTTTGTACTCATGAGCAAACAGGATCTTTTTATTACTTATTTGCATTGCCTTACACTTTTTGCAGTTAAGTGTAAGCTGCCATTTACGGCACCATTCCGAAATAACATCCAGATCGCGCTGAATTTCTAAGCAATCATCAGAGCACCTCACTTCCTTATAAAAAAGTGCATCATCAGCAAAAAATCGCATCCTGCAATTAATGTTGTCACCGAGATCGTTTATAAACTTAAGAAAAGAAGTGGTCCTATTATACTTCCTTGAGGAACGCCCGAAGTAACATCTAGCTTAGAAGAGGCTTCCCTGTCAACAACTACATACTGTGACCGACCAGTTAGAAAATCGTGTATCCATTCGCAAATCTGATCCGATATACCGTACGCTCGAATCTTCGCTAAAAGTTTGTTGTGTGGTACAGAGTCATAAGCGTTCTGAAAATCCAAGAAAATAGCAACTTGTGATCCTGCATCAATAACTTTCATTACGTGATGCGAAAATAGAGCCAGTTACATTTAACACGATCAGTTCTTCCGAAATCCGTGTTGGTTTGCTGTAAGTAACTCGTTTTCATATAGAAACTTTATAATGTTAGAGCATATGACATGCTCCAGAATTCTACTGCAGACAGATGTTAGAGATATGGGTCGATAATTCCTAGGATCTCTCAGATCTCCTTTCTTGAAAACAGGAATCACCTACACTATTTTCCAGTCAGAAGGTACTTTTCTTTCTTCTAAAGATTTACGAAATATATATGATAGAAATGGTTCTATTTCTTCCGTGTATTCTGAAAATACTCTTTCTGGTATACCATCTAGACCCGGCGCTTTCCTCAACTTGAGGAGCTGTAATTGCTTTATGATACCTACAATATCAATTTGTACTGGATCCATCTCAAATTCTACACGCCATGGAGAAAGAGGAATGTTTTCCAGGTTTTCGTCGGTGAAAGAATTTTTAAATTTGGTGTTAAATACGGTAGCCTTGTCACGGCTGTCAACCTCCCAACCGTCATGTAGTAGAACTTGCGTGTTGTTGTCACAACCACTTACTTTTTTTACATACGACCAAAATTTCTTTGGATTTTCGATGAGGCTCTTGGAAAGTGAATTGCATTGAAAGTCATTAAAGACCTCGTGCATCGCATTCTTGACATGTCCTCTTCTCTCAGCTAACTTTTCTAAATCACTCCTATACATCTTCCTTTGCTTTTTAAGTAACCTTTAACTTCACGTGTTTACCACGGGGGATCGTTCCCTTCCCTGATTGTTCTTTTTCGGTATATGCAAGTCCATACCTTCCCTGACTATATTCGTGAATCGAAGCCACATCTCTTCAACCGAGCCTCTTCCTTCTATAAAGGTAATTTAATTATCCCTCAGAAACGCTCTTAAACTCTCATTTGGGGCCTTTTCGAACTTGTAAATGACCCTTTCTTTTTGCGTGTAGCTGTTAATTTTACTGATCATTTATTCCCGTGGTGGTAGAAATGTCCATTAATAATTCAGGCCCATTCGTAACGTGAATATCTAAAATGTTTTCGTTATCTTTGTGGCACCGCGTTGGCTCAGTGACGAGCTGCTCAAGATTAAGATCTGAGTAAAGGTCAAGAATAATCTCACAGGATGTGTTATCCCTGCCACCAGTAACGAGGGCGTAATTAGTCCAGTCGATATACGGAAAGTTGAAGTCACCTCCTAGTATTATTACATGATCCAGAAATTGACGAGCTATATTACTTACATTATTTCTTAAGGCCTCAGCAACAGCTACATATGCATCTGGTGGACGATGGAAAGACCCTATTACAAGTTTTGTCCTAGCTACTTTTAGTCTAATTCATAGGATTTGACAGACCGTATCGATATTTATTTCATTACACGGACAGCTATAAATACACCACTTCCATTAGAATGCAACCTATCCTTACGGAAAACATTCATGCAATTCTTAAAAATTTCTGCTGAACTTATATCCGGTTTTAACCAGCTTTCAGTACCTAATACAATATCTGCTTCTGTGCTTCTAATAATGCTTTCAAGCTCAGGCTGCTTATTACAAACACTTCTACAGTTAATAACGAGTACTATTAATGGTCGAGATTGATTTACGCTACTCCTAACATATGGTGCTGAATTTAATTGGGCTGCCCGTAGCTGTAATCCCAGTTATGGGTCTTCCTCCCTTAGCCTAAAAAATCCCCCAGTGCACTCCACACAGCCACTACCACCCGTGTAGCCGATTCACGTGTATAGTGCACACCTGATCTATCCAAGGGAACTTGACCCTAGGGCAAAGATCTATGAATCTGCAGCCATGATTATCGCAGAAACGCCGCAGTCTCTGGTTCAGACCCTCGACTCGGCTCTGAACCAGAGGCCCACAGTTGGTTCTATCGACAATGCTGCAGATAATTAACTCAGTCGAAATCTTGCGTTCATCAACCACCGAGCTCGCCCTATGAGCAAGCCACCGGAAGGAAGAGAGGATGCCCTCCGACCCAAGGCGGCAAGCATCATTGGTGCCGACATGAGCTACAATCTGCAGCTGGCTTCATCTCGTCCATTCAATGGCGTCCGGGATGGCCTGTTCCACATCTTGGATCAGACCTCCCGGAATACACAAGGAATGGACATTGGACTTCATCCCCGACCTATTCGCCATGTCCCTAAGGGGCTCAATGAAACACCTAACGGTGGAGTTACCTACTACCAAAATCCCCTTCTATGGTCGCTGCGGGCGGAGGGGTTGGCAACTCGCAGAATGATGATTATGCAACTGAATCAGACCCAGACAACATATCAGACCTATTGGACAGTGGTACAAGCTTGCCCTCCTGGGATTCAGACTTGTACGACTGCCCCCGCATGCAACGTCGACATCCGGAAACCATGCGCCAGACACCATCAGGTGACTGCCGCACAGATTCCGAAGTCTCAGACTGGACTGCAGGTATGATGTTTGGTAGGGGAGAATCTGTGAAAACACTTGCTTCATCAGGGTCACCCATACCACATCTGCTGCAATCACCTACAGCAGCTTCCAGCCTTGTAACTTTCATTAGCAAAGCTGCAAGCTGAGCGCAAAGATCAGCCACCTCAGCCCGCATCTGCACATAGCAATCACAGTCCCTACACATGTTACTTTGAAAACAAAAACCACGGAGAAGATGAAAGACGAACTAATCAAGTGATCCAAATAAACTGTTCACTACTTACTAACAACCGCTAGTCATGACTTTAATAAAACCTAGCTGTGGAAATAAATTTAGACTAGCCGGCGGATATTGCACTAAGTAGTTAATAGGATATACTGGTAAACAGTGTTAGCCAACCACTGTAATAAATAAAAGACGAATAAGCACTATATACTTTCCTATAGAAAAAGAAAATAATTAAAGGCGATCACGATTACAGCACGCTCCTGCAATTTGATTAACCCAAATAAATCAAAAGCTATCACAACACTTTAAATTAAGTAAACAGGTGGTGGCACTCGTCATGACAGTTGCTGGAGACATCCCCAACATCAGGTAGGTCGTAAAGGTTGATGATGCATTAGTGGCAATGTTATTTATTGAATCACTTACAGTTGGCCAGCAGGCTTTGGATTGAAGGTCATGTGAAAGAGGCAATCTTGGGGCATTTGCCTGACAGATTGCAGCCTGCAGGCAATCTCAGAATTACCCATTCACCTACAGGTCACCTACAGTTCATAGCCACAGTCAGTTTTACCATCAAATGACAACTGTTGCCACAGTGCAAAATACCAAAAAATAAACAGAAAGAATTTAGCGGCTTGAGAAATACTGTTGGTGCTATTCGAAAATCCAAGAAGGCAGACAAGGTGATTCTGGGTAAAAGACTGTCTTCTTTACAGAGGAAAAGGTGTTGCCGATAAACCTTATTAAAAAACTTCAGTAATCTGGTACAGTCGAATTGAAGTATTATCTTCACATGGAAGATATATCATAAGAAAAATTATTAAAATTGGTGGAACCTTACACATCCAAGAAAAATATTGAAATGAGAAGGAGAGTCAAGGTAGAGGAAAGGTTAATTACAACTCTACAGTTTTGCTACATGACACAGCTTTGAGGATTCAAAGTTTTCAACACTTATTTCTGCTCAGTACTACGAAATGTGAAAAGCCAGTTACAAAGTTTTAATTTTATTTTACTGTTTTTAGTTCTTTTAAAAATGAACTCTTTAGGTTATTTAACTTGTTTTTTACCATTTCTACGAGGGTGGCTTTCATCAAAACTTTTGGGATCATCCAACAGTGATGAATGTGTGTTATCTCACTTAATTTGATTTTTCATAAACATTGATCACTTCTCTAAATATCGATCAACCTTAGTTAATTACAGTGTTATTGCAAAAAGAAATGTGTGGACATATAAAACTACGCATGAATCAATCTTGATCTGAAGGAAAATTTCAAACTACATTGTAGGTCAGACCTTTGGGCCTGGACTGATGATAAATTACCGTACAAAGCAGAGTTTCACTTGACTGCAGGTTTTGATCTGCCATTCGGCATGTGTGTTGCGAAAATTTGCTTCAAGGCAAAGCCTCTTTAGACAATGGCCTGCTGGCGAACTGCAAGTGAGTGAGTACCTTAAAAGCAGAAAATGTTGCCATAGGTGAGAGATGTGTTGAGAATTGTGGAGGGAAAATGTTGAAGTTATTGCTTTTGGACAAAGTGAAGGGGAGGAGATTTTTCGGAAGACCTCATGCAAGATGAACAGACCAGAGATACAGAGAAACATAGAGGCCGTTTGAGTGGATCTTTAGTTAGTGATCTGCGTGCTTCTACAAAACTGGTTATGACAAAGTAGGCACTAGGTGCTGGACTATGCTGAATCATTGTATAAATAAAAAAAATTTTTCAGCAACAATGGAGTGAGGAGAATCAGCTTGAGGCTATATTAAAATGGAAAAGAAAGATAAAATACCTCCGTCACTCATCAGAGTCGAAGGGAGGAGGGCAGCGGTGACAAAAAGCTCCTCAGACACAAAAAAACACAATATTTTGTGCTATGCCCTTGCTCATGAAAATAGAAAGATATGACTGAGTCAGCACAGGCAACTGCGATCAACACAGCCACATGAACAAATAAACGCTGCAACATGATAAATGTTTAGATAGTTTTGCTGATGTCTGGCTACATCTGAATTAGTTCATACAAGAAAGGACTTGAGTCCATCTGAATGCATTTTGAGAAAAATTTATAAAAAAAAATTATGCTACTGTATTTATTACGAATTAAAAAAAAAAAAAAAACTATCAAAGGATGTTCATTGGGGCAAGGTGTATTAGAAAGTATATTGCTTTTGAATCCTGAGTAAGTACGTTTTTAATTTTCAGTCAAAACAGTCTTTGGACATATATTCCTTTTTTACTTGTAAGGGAGTTGGTGGTGTTTTTGGAAAACTAATTAATTCAGAAAAAATGTATTTTGTTAATAAAACATAATGAAATCACAAATTAATGTACTAAAACCATTAGCTACACAATAATGTATGAGGGCTATGCAGAAAGTAACTTTCATGCATTGTTGTGTGAAGATGGGTAGGGATAGAGCTGCTATCTTGATGTCAAAACATCTCTACACTCTGTAAAAATCAAGCTGTTTTAGTGTGTGAACGGGGATTTTTCTACTTTGTTCAATGTGAAATATTGAAATGTGCTCTTCAATAGAAATTCCCACAAGTTGTGAGGTGCATTCAGTGGTTAGGTTTTTACTGCCAGAAACCTCAAACCAACTGAAATTCATTGGCAACTCTGTGAGGTGTACGGATATGGAATAATGAGTGAAGATGGAGTGAGGCAGTGATGCATTAAATTTAAAAATGGTCGCACCAATATTCTTAAAGAGGACCGCAGTGGTCAGCCTAGTCTTATATCTGATGAACTGGTGTTGAAAATGAACAATGAAATTCGTAAGAATCGCCGCTTTACGATTATGGAACTCTCGCTTCCTTTTCCCCGAAGTTCATGAAGTTTACTGCATGAAATTGTATTGGAGAAGCTTGGTAATCATAAATTTTGTGCATAATGGGTGTCAAAAATCTTGATGGAATGCCGCAAAAAGAGTCTTCCTGCATCACTGAATTTCCTCAAAGGCGATTACAAGAATGGTAATGCACTCTTCACTGGGTTGTAATGGGAGACAAGACATGGTTCTTTTAACGATGTTTTGGCAACTGCCATCGTTGCCTTCATCAGGTTAACTCTTAAATACAAAGACAAGACTGTGACTGACTCGCGAACCAGTCCTGGCTCCTATAAATAGCCTGTTGCTGAGGGAAGCTTCACGCTGCTCGTTGATTGGTCGGCGAAGCAAACGGCCTCAGACGGGGTCAAACCGGTTTGGTTGCATCTCGTGGCTGCATCCCGTAGCTCAGCAGCTGGATGTCATTTATTAGCTCCACGGCAGTATCTTGAGTGGTCACCCATCCAAATTAAAAAGCACACATAATGTTGCTTAACAGTTGGCATGTGCGGTCACCCATCCAAGTGCTCACCACGCTCATTGTTGCTTAACCGGCGGCATTACACGAGGGCTCTGCAACTGATCAATCACGACGACTTATCTCCCATTAGTCGACGTGCCAAGACGGCGTCTGCTCAGAAGGCTGTGTCTAACACGTTGCTGTTTCAGGTCTTTTACAACTGGCTCCCAAGCCTCGCTCAGGAAAAGACCACCATCTCTGTTAATGCTGTTGTCACTTATTCGAATCTCCAGCGCTTCTCTGATTACTGAGTCCCAGAAATACGATATCGTAGCCAGAACTTCAGTATTGTTGAAGTTGATGCTGTGAAAATTTTCTATAGCAGTTGCCGAAACGTTTTTAAAATAATTAAATAAATCAATTAACCTGCAGAAAACCCGAGAGTTATTTATTTCAACAATACGGCGGGAAAAGCTAAAATGTCATATGGGTAAATCATGTCAACTGGGTGACAAAATCAGTCCATGCAGTGGAGGCAAACGTGTTCTCCCAGAAAACCAGTTAAATGTTTGCAAACATTGTCAGCAGAAAGATTATAACAACAGTGTGTCTGGTTGATTTCCTTGAATTAGGTGCAACAATTACTAAACAGGCATTGGGAAAAACTGAATTCAAAAGTGTTATTTCATACATGGCTAACTCTATGCGACAGCTCTCTGTTAGTTTTGGATGGGGGTTATTTGATCACTCACCATACAGTCCAGATCTGGTGCTGAGCGATTACCACCTCTTTCCAGCAGTGAAGACCTGGCTTGCGACACAGTGCTTTGGCAGTGACGCAGAACTTCATGCCGGTGTAAACTAGTGGTAGAAAACTAAGTCAGACATTTATCTACAGAGACAGAATTGGAAACCTTGTGCATTGTTATAATAATGCATCGATTCAAATAGCGATTATATAGAAACATAGTTTAAGAGGTCCCTTTCAAATATGTATAAGAAAATTTCTTTTTCTTATTTGGTTGGTTTTTTATATCAAAACGTAAGTTTCTTTCTGGACACATAAGCAAAAGTACAATTTGAAGCTTTACTTCAATGTTCTAGATTTTCAAAAATTGGTAATTTAGTAATGTTTTTCGGCAATAAAATTAAATACATTATTTTTAAAGAAGCTGCTGTTTTAAATTCATTTCATTGGTCATCTTTCTCCACTTCCTTCTTTGCTAGTAGACAGGGACGTAGCTACTATGGGGCTAGGCGGTGCAGTGCACCGGGGCCCCTACGGGGGCCCCCAAGCATATCTCAGGAGCCTTCACAGCAAACTTTTTTTTTAGCTCTACCGTCGTCTAAGTGGGCCCCCTCAAAAAAAAAAAAAAAAAAAAAAAAAAAGTCGCCCATTTGGCCTGAGGGCCCAAAATAAATTTTTGCACCGGGGCCCTAGTTGACCTAGCTACGCCACTGCTAGTAGATAAATAAGTTAAAAAAGTAACTGGTGTTTGAGGGGTATTATAATCATAGTCTTGTCACTTCGCCAATTTTAGCTTACTTTATAAAAAAATTTCCCAGGGGGATATATCTTATGAGTTGGAAGTTATAATTGCTGTGCTCCATTCTTCATATATATATAAAAAAAGAATCCATTGTAAGTCTGTTGATAAGAATTTTTTAAGCTTGAGTGGTTCCAATAGATGCTGATTAGAAGCTGGAAAGTAGATATTCCAAAGTAAATCTTATCATCTTTTCTCATATCCATCCCTTTAGTTTCAACAGAGGCAGAATTCCTCATGAAATATTGAGGTCACCATCCTTTGAAGTGCAGTATCTTGCCAACTTTACTGGGGAGAGAAAGTGTGAGTGTGAGCATTCATGAAAGAGGGGACATAAGTCCTGGACTTTCACACAATGACGAAATGTGATACCTTCTACATGCGGACTTATTGCAGAATGTCCCTTCTTGCACCAATCAATTTAAATGCTTTCCGTAACCTAAAACAAACCTTTAACTTAAAATCCCCTAAAGTTGAACTTGATTCACTTTCTGCATGAAGAGATTCAGTTTTCATTTCAAAGTCTGTGGTCCCACCACTGATCCATCTCTCCCTACCGTATGCAACCAGCATTCTTATCTGATTCATGCACCAGACTTGCCCATTGGTTCCCTGATATGCTGTCTATATTTCTTGTTTGATTCTGTAGATGGTTAAGTCACAAGAAATATTTTTAGCATTTGTCTTGAGTTTTTTTATATTGTTTCTGTTGCAGGACTCTTGATTTTTACTTTTGGAAATCAGTTGTTTTACTTCTCTTCCTTTTTAGTAAAATAAATTTTGATTGTTGGAGAGTCAAACTACTTTTGCTCCTGAGGCTAGGTTAAAAAAAAGAAGGATTTGATATTTTAATTTCGTCATAATTCATTGATTCAGTTTATTGTCATTTATGAAATTTCCTCTTACAGAAACCGCAGAATGTTTGGTGCATTACTTGGAACACTTCAGAAGTTCCGTCAAGAGGAAACGAGGATGCGTGATAAGGTATATTGCATTGTGTTCTTTTTAAATTAATTAAAAAACATTGTTGAAAATTTTTCATTCCGTTTTTCTTCTTCAATCTTATCTTCCCTTGAAAATCACAAATATTTGATTGTGTTCAGGAGGAAAAGAGGGCAAAAGTTGAGAAGAAATTAGAAGAAAATGCTAAAAGAGAGAAAGAGGAACTTAAAAAAGAAAGACAAGAACTCTTTTTAGAAAGGAAAAGGAAACAAGCAGAAATTAGAAAAATAGAATTAAAAATGCTAAGGATGAAAGAGGTTAGTGTTGCTTTTATTAATTTCTTCAATTGTTGGTGTTAATAAAAAAAATTATAGGTCTTTTTCGTTTAATGCAAAATTTCAGCCTTTTTAATTTTGTGTGAAATTTGAACTTTCTGAGATTTTGTATGACTGTTAAATTTTACTCTAGGAATCATATGGTATGTATTGAATTTGTGAATGACATTATTACGAGCTAGTGACATGTATCCTCATCTCATTAGTTGTCAGCTAGCAAAAGTTCTTTATAAATTTATGATCCACATTTCTTCTGAGGTTGACAAGTGTAGAACAAATATTTTAACACTACATACTAAAAGAAACAGGGGTAATAATTGAACCTTTGCTTTTATTATATTTTATTCGCTTGTATTGTATTAGTTGCATTCGCTAGCTAGTTTTATTTGGTACATCTGCATTCCAAAGATATATTTTTATAACAGTAAAATGAAACTTGATTGATGGATGAAAAAAGTTATTATTTATGATCTACATCACTGTACCACTGTAGCAAGAGTAATTCCATTATGGTTGTGAAAGATATACTGCAAAACTTCAGATATTATTTAAATACAGCTTTATGGCTGATAAAATATTACACAGTTACTCTAAAGTGTTTGTTTTTGATAATTGCTGTTCAATATCTAAAAATAGTTTTAAGATTGTCATATCATTGCAGTTTAGTTTTTAAATTCTAAATCCTTTTTTTTTCCATTTTACAGCAAGACGAGTGGGAAGCAAAGCAAAGACATCTTCTTAACTTTATTCAAACTCGTGCAAAACCTCATATTTTTTATCTTCCAAAAATGCATAATACAAAGACAGAAGAAAGGCTTATTGCTAGCCAGAAGGCTGTTGCAAGTAAGGGAAAATATATTATTTTTTTGTTTTTGGTGGAAAATGTTAAAGAGTAGCCACTTTGACACGTACATCTTTTTTTTGTTTTAAATAGAAATGATTGAAAAGAAAAGAGAAGAAGTCCGTTTGGAACTTGAAGCAATAGAAAAACGTGGTAGATGGAGGCAGGGCTTAGGGGAGCAGGAAGGAGGGTTAGGTCAAGAGGCAAGTGAGGATGAAGCCATGGATGGCCTCGAAACTGGGGACAAGGAAAATCGTTTGCAGGGTTTGGGTAAGTTAATACCAGAACTTTTGATAATTTTTAACCTTCACTATTGGCTTGCTTTCTAGCTTTTAGAAATAAGTGAGTGTGTGTTTGTTTCCTTTTTCTCTAAGCATTTTAAGTTATTGAGATCCAGTTAAAGGTAATATGTTTAAACGCCCTAAATTTGACAGTGATTTTGAAAGAATCGAGAAATTATTGTATACAATATTTTTACTAAGAATTTTGTGAAAATAGTGTTTTACTATGAGGGATGGGTATAAAACTCAGTCATTACTAAACTACATTCTCATAGAAACTAGAAGTAAAAAGATGGGTTGACTCTTCCACAAATTATGAAATCACATAATACATTAACATTTAGTTGGAGAAAGGAAAACATGTGCCACTAATATTATGCAAATCATATAATTTGTTATCTTTACTACATAGTCCCTCATCACACATTATTAACGTACAGGTTTTTGAGATGGACCGTTCCCACCCCCTTCCTCTCCTCAAAGTGGAAAAAACCAAATGAACATAGAGAGTAGCTATCTAAAATAACCATATTTGACTAAGACATTTGTACATTCCAGCCAAATCTCTCTGTTTATAAAATGTTTCTAACAATGTTACTTGTACATGGATTGTAAAAGTACTACCATTCCTTTAAAGTCAGCTTGGAGGGAAATTATGTGAACTTTTAATTAAGAACTTATTTGGCTGCTGTCAGAAATCTATTCCCATTTTCATCTAGTTGTCTATCTTGGAATGATCTAATATTTAGTTCAGTATTCCACCCCCATTAAATTACAAATCAGTATGACAGCCTATGTTTGAAGTTCATAAACTGAGGTCCATAGAATTTTGTCACAGTTAATGCATGGCCACTGTCTATTAAATGCAGTTAGTAATCATGGCATGTTAGTAATACCAAATAATTTGAACAACATTTGTTAAAAGTGTGTAGCTCTGTGGCAGCATTATTGTGATCATTATAACTTAAGATATATAAAACATTGGATTGTGATGATTATTTGGAATAAACTTTGTGTTTTGAAATATAATTTTTTTTTTTTTTTTCTTACCAACAACAAATGCTGACCTTGTTAAAATATATTTGGACAACATTCCGATCTGAAAGGTTACAAGGTCCACATTCCACACAGGATCGATCAGTTAACTTTCATCTCAGCAGCAATTATTCCAAGATTTAAATCCCACTGTTCAATTATGTCAGTTTCACTCTCTACTTTTCTCTCCGTTAGACTTAAATTCAATTGTAACGTTATTCCAAATAAAATTACCTTTTCCTTCAACGTTGTTCAGAACATCCCTATGCCATCGCTGACAACAATAACTCTCCCCAAAGATACTATATTTCTGAATACCTGAATCTAAACGAATAATCGCTATCTCATCTCAATTTCTTAATTACTCTTACATTTACTACTATTATTTACACCCTTAAAATTATGACTATTATTTATAAAATTATATTCCATCTAAATGTATAGATCTCTTTCGACATTCTCTCACTAATTCTATTTTAAAGGCTTGCGGAGTTACAGCTAGATTATGTGCTGTATTAGATAATTTTAATTCCACCATTCAAGTTCTTATTCTAGTATATTTGTAAGTTGAGAAACAATTCACATGACACACAGTACATACTTGGCAAAAGTAATGATGAAATTATTGTTAGGCAATTTAAAACATGGAGGGACAGATAAATTCATGTGTGGTAAGTGACAGGTTATTTTCTCTATCCTTCCTTGTTTACATTATGTATACTTCATGATTTGCTTGAAATAACAATTTGATTGTGCTGAGAAGGTTTATTTGTGTTATTAGAACATATTTTTAAAGATTTTTATTTCAGTCTTATTTCTTATGGCAGTTGCTCATTAATAAAATCAAATTATCTCACAGGATTACTAGTTATTAAAATTATTCAAAGGGCATTTTACAGATTATAATTAAAAGAGGGATGCAGTATGAAGAATGAAAGTGGTAGTGATACTTCTTACCAGTTTGGTCAGAGAACAAAATATGTTACAATTGGTAGTATAAAATTATTATTTTAAGATGTGTTTTTGAGATTAAGAAATAAATGTTGCTTTTTTGTTGTTATCAGTTGATTGTGTTTCATAAACCAATCATTTCTTGATTATTCTTTACAAATAAATGGTTGAATGAGAGAGAGAGAGATAGGAAAATAAAATCATTTACAATAAGTTCTCAGTTTATAAAATTATATATGTTTTTAAAATACTAACAATAATTTTTGTTCACTCTTGTCTCTACAGGTGGTGATGTGAATGTTAGTGTGATTGAAAGTGTTGTAAAGGTCCCAGGATCATCAGGTAAGGAAGGGGATAGCCACAGTAAGGTTAAAGAGGATACAGTAAATAATCAGGCAACTGTAGCAAAAGTAACTGAGCTGCATTTAAAAAAGGAAAAGGGTGTGGCGGGGGGAGGTGAGTCTATGGAGGTAGATCATGAAAACAGTCAAGATGGAGTTGTAGATGAATTAATTGAGGAGACTACTGAGTCTCGGGAAGAAAGGGTGCAGGTTAGAACTATTAAACGAGAAAAATCGGCAGATAAAAGCAGTACTGTTGGTGAATGAAAGTGATGTATTTTATGTGGAATTATGAAGGCTGACTTCATCTGCTTTTGTAGATGAGTTAAAAGACATTTAGCTAGGTAATTATACCCATTTGTACAAGATGAAAGTGTTTTTACTATGATAACAAAATATTGTTCTATCAATCATTAGCAGTCTAACATTCGTGTAGATGAATAACGTCAAGAATTTATTGCACTTTTTATTCTTTTTCAAAATTTTATCTCGTCGCTGAAAGACGTGTAAAATCGCAGTATGCTTCTAAACAAAAATGAATATTTTCAAAAGGATAGCTAAAATATAATTAATCTTTCTAGTATGTTGAAGGTAAGTATCATTTGTATATAATTCCATTTTTCAATTAGTGAATAAGTGTGGCTGTGTGAATGTGTGCTAATACACCATAAAACAGTTGCTACTGGCTTTCAGTGATTTTTTTTTATTCAGGGTTTAAGCTTAATATTTGTTTTATCTATTACTCAAAGGGGTTTTTACAGTACAAGTGTATTTAGGCTACAAAAATAATTTTCGTTCTATGTATTCATTGTTAAAAATATATACATTTTATTTAAATGTTCTAACATAACATCTTTTTCTGTTCACAAAATATAACATATGTTTACTATGATTTAAATTTTACAACACATTCAGGTGAATAGCAGCTTTAAAGATCTACTTGGATACCTTTCAGGAAAGTAATTCTTGTTCTTGAGTTTTCAGTGTTAGTTTTTCCAGTTAAATTGGCCTACGAAACTGCTATAATTTTTTCTCAAATTTTGTCACAACTCTTTTTGGTAAGATAATATTTTTTAAAAAAGCTTGAAATTACCATTTTACGACAATCGGAGCCAAGTTTATGTAATTCAAGAAAAGGAAAAAAATCGCCTACTAAAGCCAAAAGCATAAAGGTAAATATTTACATAAACCTACACAAAAACGGTGCAAACACAACATTTTTAGGTGCAATCTCTTTTTAGCATACATTGTGCTTCCTTTTTTTCATGGTGCCATTAAGTCTGATAATTATCTGTTCTATTTCAAGTATACACTTAATGACCTTTCCCATCCTGATTAAATCTCTGTGTTCAATGTCACCAACATATTGGATGTGGAGGCTCGACCTTATACCTTATCTCGTGGCAGGACCAAGAGGTGTTAATTTTGTGTTATCCCTATTTCGGAGTACACCATATTACATTTCAGTTGAGCGTTCCTTCATAATATTTATATTATTAAAGTTCGTAATTAATTGTTTGTATTTTTGGATATTTTCTCTGGGTTTTCTTCTTCTTTTTTTTTTTTTTCTTTTTTTTTTTTTTTTTTTTTTTTTTTTACGATTATGTGTTTTTGCTTGCCTCCAAATTTTATGGAAGATAAATTGTATATTTTTGTTTGTTAAATACTTCCCTCCTTGCTGGAAGAAACAGAAGAAATCATCTCTCATTACTATTAAAATAAAGACGTACAGTAAAACCCTCTTAAGACACCTCTCATGAGAGTGGCTAAAATATAAAATTTTATTTAGAAGGAAGCTTCAAACTTAGATAACCTTAAAGGCTAGTTCAAGGTTCAATTTTAGGGTAAACCTTGAAGTAAAGATTTATTTAAAATTATGATTTTTCAAATGCTGTCACCTGACAGCTGCCTTAGTTTGTATATATTTTCTTCTTATCATCATTTACTGGTTGTTGATTTTGTGGTTTTAGTTATTTCATACAAGGGACAATTTGGGGATTGTGCAAATTCTTTTATAAACACAATTCAGTAAAGCAGTACATTGCCTACATTTCCATGGATGTAGTTAGCAGTTTATATGGAAGAATTTTGTACAATCAGCTTCTTAATGTTGAGTGCTGTGGAAGCAGAGGTTAGTGCTTTAGACATTAGCTATATTTAAGTGCATTTAAAGACGATAAGAGGAAGTTGTATCCAAACTGTAATTTTTCATTCATTATCTTGTTGTAAGAAATGGAAAAACTACATGGAATTTAGGGACAAATTCAGTGGGGTAGATGCTAAACCTTCTAGATAAAAATATAGTATGATGTAGAAGTCTTAATTGGGTTCTACTGTATTTTATTGCTTGTGTTATAGAGTACAGTTACCAAATTTATTTTTTAAATTTTGCATTCTGTTATGTTAACAATATTGGAACAAATATTGTTTCTGTTTATAAATTATGGAAAGATGTTTGGAATATTTTACTTTTCAATATTGTTTGGATGTAGTTATGTATCAACATATTTTTAATTTATCTGCAGCTACAATATTTTTACTTAATTTTTTATGCATAATTAATATGGTAAATATGGTGAAGCCATTTGAATGTGAGAGCCACTGTTTTATAGTATAAGTTGCTAAGAAGAAAGATGAGGAGGAGAGTTGCCTTATTTTTTTAATCTGTACTGCACTTTTGTAAACCTTTTTAACACGAGTGATTGAATTTGGAATGAAATCAAATCAGAGAATATTAAATAAATTACGGTTGAATCACAGTGGATTTGTTAAGACTGTATCATCCTGTGTTGTACAGTGAAGAATGTTTTTATTATTACAAGACAGTCATGTGATGTCTGAAAGATACATGATAACTTGAACTGGTGAATCTATTGTTTTGCAGGTAAATCCTATTACTGAATCAAAAAGAGAAAAAAAAATACTTTTATTGATTGCCTCATTTCATATTAATGTGATGGTGCCATTTCTTTATGTCATTTGTTGCATTTATAGTATTCTAAGTATATAAAAAAAATTACATGAATTTTTAGCTTCATATACTAGGTGCCAGAAGGGAATAGTAATTTAGTCCGTTAACTGTGCAACCAAAATAACTACTATTATTAAATAAAGAGAAGGTGGCATTATAATTGTACAACACTTCACCAGTTCGGCTAATACGATATGGATAGTATAAACAAATGTGTAATGGTGATAATAATTTCACAGTGTAATATGACCATATAAATGAAAACTTGATATGTCTGTATTATGATAGGATTGAAAGAAGTTTTACCAAGGATTTTCCTTTTTTCTGTTTCTTGAAACAGAAAACGATATTCTGAGTTTCATTGCTGTGGAACATGTAGAATTTCCTTGCAGCTGTCTCTGCAATTCCATCGCATATGACACGTTTGTACTGTTTACTCCTGGAATGTAACAGCCCAAAATATAGTAAGGAATGCCATTTTTAGTTTGCCACAGTGGTGAACAGCAGTCTTTGGTGGTGGCCTAAGAGTTTTTTTGTAGAAAAAAATGTTATCAATAATCTTGGTTAGAATAAAAATGGATTTTCTGATTGAACAGACTAGAATGCAAGCTGAAAAAACAATGTATTTGACAAAAATCATATATGTTGGCACCAATATCCCATTTAGTCCTTCCAAAATGTACTGGTTTTTACTGATGGAAGCTCTGAACCCAAAAAAAGCAAATAAAAATAAATAATAAAAAATAAAAATTAATAATAATAATAATAAAAAATTTCGTTGTTCTCCATTTATCTTTTGTGAATGCAATTCTTATAAATCTATATTTTGTTTTCATTAAGTAATCAACAGGATACAGTGATTCAAAGGAAAGGAGATAAGATTGAAAGTTATTAACACACACACCATTACCATTGAATGATCTTACCAGTTTTAATATTAATATTTGGCAAATTTAGTTAGTGTGATAAATACTTTAATACTTCTTTGACATTCTGCCTCCCAATTCGATTTCAGTAAAAGGTATAAGGGTCATGAATCATCCAGCCATCATCAGATTTCACTGAAACAGATTATTGTAATCTGATGACTAGGGTTCGGATCTTTATGACAAAAAAAAAAAAAAAAAAAAAAAAAAAAAAAAAAAAAAAAAAAAAAATCGAGAAATATGACCTCAAAGAGACAAAATATGACCAAACATTAAACTTATTACACATTATAACATGCTAAACTGTACATCATTTATTTCATGTAGGCAGCATAATTTGATTCCGTGCATTCACTATACCATTGGGAAATAAGTTTTTTTGCAAAAATTATTTTCTTGTTCCTGTAAGAGAATAGATTAATAGAATTTACTTTTAAAAATGGGAATTTATCATAATTTTTTTGCGTATTAGTGTACATACCATTTTTTATTTTCGTTTGATGATTGCATTATATCACCCTATGCATCTTCAAATTCCCAAAAAGGAATTTTCTCCGGTTGTCACTTAAAACTGTCTTATATCGTGAGAAGCTTCGTTTGACATTGCAAGATGTCATGGGAGCATGCTTAATCAGAGTCAGGTCACTGCGATTTAATTGTGGATTGTTTTCAGTCAAAACAGATTTACCGCCATGTAAAATTTCACTAATTTTACAAATTGTTTTATATCCCATATTCCCATGCATCACTTTATCAAGTTTGCTTATCAGCAAACTAGCCACACAGCCCCCTGCTTGGCCTATCTCAGTTTCCATACTTTTAACAACCCTCAAACTTTCATGCAGTCCTAGACCAAATTTTTCCAAATTG
>JARYHS010011408.1:81354135-81483601 GCA_031002005.1 Vandiemenella viatica | reverse complement strand
CTCCACAACAAAGTAAAACAATTGGGGATTGTTGAAGATGGCTGGACTGAAATGAGAATGGTGATTTAAGATGCACTGATCATGATGGAAATGATGATTTTATGATGGATGTATTAAGAAGGATAATAATATAAATGCATAGAGAAGCATGACCATGACCAAGACTGAGCAAATTGATAGTGACTGTGAAAGAGATGTGAGAGTATTATGTAAATGGGATCACTTCAAATGTGTGGAAGTTGATTTATGTAAAAATAGTTGTGGCAGGCCAAGGAAAAATGTGGTATTATAAAAGGTTAGGTTCTGTTAGGTGCAACCTGTACTAGAAGTCTTGTAATAAACATGTGATTGAGTGCACATAGTAAAGTTTAATATTGATTGTAGATAAATTGTTTTCCTGATGAAAGAGAATTAATTTCAGATATAACAGGCCTATATCTAGGGTTGCTAACTTATTTAGAAAAAGTGTACTTGTCTTTGGAAGAGGAAAATAAAAAGTACGGTATTTTTTAATTTAGATATTTATTGCCTTAAATACATATATTTTCATGATGATATTATTTTTTGTTTCATTTCAACATGTTATAGCTGGTACCACACATTAAAACTAAAATTACAAATAAACAACCAACTCAAAAAAAGGGGCACTTCATTTTTCTTTTCCTGCCATTTTGCACTAACTGTTTGTTCTCTTGGTAGGGTAATGATAAACTCAACTGGGCATGACACATTGGTCAGGTGGTAGGAAAAGGTTACAAAATCATATATTTATTGGAGAGAGTGATGCGAGGATGTACCAAAAAGGTTAAGGAATTGGGTTACAAAACTTTGGTCAGACCATACTTGAAAATGGGGGTGCAGTTTGAGACCCACATTTAGGGAATCAAATACAGGAGTTGGAAGCTGTACAAAGAACAGCAGCTACATTTGTTTGTAGAAATTACAGCAGGACTTTGAAACAGATAGAATAAAGAAGGTGGATTGGGAGTCATTGGAAGACAGGAGGAGGGTAGAGTGATAGAGTAATTGTCAAAGAATCAGGAGTAATGCATGGAAGGGAAAAGATGACTATGGACAAAACCTGGCACTCAGTTTTATGACTAAGGAATTTGGAAGAAAAAAAAAAAATGTGGATGAGGGTGTTGGGGACTGGCATGAGTGGGAAGTAATTAATAATTTACCAAAAACACTGAAGGAATTCAAAATTAAAATTTGTAAACTGCAAAATTAGTTCGGGGAGCAATTTAATGCTGAAAGTATATAAGAAGACAATAATAAATAAAAAATGCTGAGAAATGCATAATTAGAATATAAAACTTAAAGTATATAAAATAATAATAATTTTTTTTAAGAAACACCTAATTAACTAATTAGGGAAATTGCCACCGCAGCATGCACTCCATCACAATTTAATTCAGTTAAAAAAATGCAATTGAAACTTCCAACCTAAAAACAATGAACAAAAGAAAAAACTGTGAATTTTCCGCTTGGCTGTCACATGATTGGCATCCGCCCTAACGGCGAATGGACACGAGTCAAAACAAATTCCACAATATGGCTGGTCTGCTCTTGTTGCCTCGGCTACTAAGTGGTAAGTATACAGATCAAAGGACAAGCAATCCCTGGTAGATATTTATGAGGGTGTACAACTAGAATAAGGGTGTTTCGTTACTTTATTTCAAATAAAGTATTTTTGCATACATTATTGGTATGAAAAAGTATAATTTCCATGATATTTTATTATAAAGTATGATATTTTATTATAAAGTATGGTTGGCAGCCCTACCTATACCCTTCATTTCAGATAAAAAATGAAGCACAAAAGACAGGCCTAAAATTATAACCATAGGGCAAATGTTAAAAGCCATCTCAAGTGTAAAAGATTACATAAAACGTACTCATTTCTGTTGGAAGCATCCAAAGAACACAATAAAGGTAAAAGTAAAATAATTTAAATTAAGAGACAGTCTGAGATTGTAATTTTGTTTAACTACTAACTATTTACTTACATCTAAATAACAACCATGGGTAGAAACATTTTTTCCTTCTTTTGCTCTTTCGAAATTTAGCTGTGTGGTAAATTATTCGTCACTTCCATTAGAAATTTATTCAAACCCCAGACTCCCTCGGATACAAAACAAAACATTTTTTCTCTCTACCTTATGCCTAAGGCCAGTGCCAGCTTTTGGTCACAGTCGTCTTTTCATCTCCATACAGGATAATAAGAAAAGGAGAAGAAAAGTTCATCTGAAAATTGCGGACTCCCACATATCAAAATAGATATGTGAGATGGCTTAAGATTGTCAAACATTTTTAATGTTTAACAATCTGGCTGAAATTACCTATACACCTATGGTAGTAACCAACTAAACCTAAGAATGTTTTGAGTTATTTTGTGCTCCCTGGTTGTGGATAATTTTTCACCTCTCCTACTTTTAAAGTATTGAGGCTAACCTCCTTGTTGATTAACCTGCAGCCCAAGTTTGTAATCTTTCATCTTAAAAAACTCACATTTATCTGGTTAATGTTGAAGATAAAGCAATATGATCCCACCAAATATCTCTACTAATCTATCATTATTATCTGTAAATTCCTAGTGTAGAAGAGTACATCAAAGATATGAATAAATACTTTTTCATGCTGTATCCCTTTTAAAACGATGTGATCAGCCTCTGAAATGTGGCAAGTGGTGGCGGGAACCCGATAGGCATGCCAACAACTGACAGTCTACCTTATTCCTTCTAAAAGCAGTCATTATCGAGTTTAAAGCTAAAAAGAAATTAATTTAAACCCAATTTTAATTTGATCTTATTTAGTCTGCAAATATGTTATTTTATTAGATAATGAATTAAGATTCACGATTATTTTAAAACTTGCTATAATTTTGCTAACAAAAAAAAACTGTAGGGTCAGGAAGTCCCTTACCTCACTTAGGAAACATTTAAGTAGGTACAAAATATGCTCTACTATAAACTTTCGCAATTAATAACTGTTCCAGGAGGTAGTAAAATTTCACTACCCAACAAACCTTTATTGATATAACTACAAAACCACTCTCAACATGAAACTTGTGCATGTTATCATTCAGCTATAATTTGTAAAGGATTTACATGAAGCTTGCTTATCCCACTTCTGAAATTATTATATTGCAAGAGTAGCTGTGCAAGAGCGGATAAAATTGAGTTCCTGAGCACCAAATACAGAGTTGGTCTAAATGATTTATCAGGTTTCAAAATGGTCTGTATTGAAAAGGATACAACATACAAAGATGAGTTTTTCGTATGAATGCACACTTCACACACACACACACACACATATATATCATATATATTATTTCTATAAGGTATTTTTTTGTCACAAGCCTGTATCTTCCTTCATACTTAACCGAAATCAATGAATGAGATGTCATTTTAAAGCTTATGGTCTCCACTTTGATCACATCATATTTTAAGAAAGAAAATTTTCGGAATTCGACCCTTGAAGGGAAAAAGTGTAAATGGTTCTACAATGCATTTTTGTGTCACGAGCTGTTATCTCCCTTGATATCTAACCGATACAGATAAATGAGCTATCATATTAAAGACTAAGGTCTCCGCTGTGGTAACATTATATTTTAAGAAAGGAATTTTTCGTAATTCGACACTTAAAAGGCAAAAATGTCAATTTTTCTAAAATGCGTTTTTTTGTGACTCGAGCCATTTATCTCCCTGGATATCTAACAAAAATCGATAAATAAAGTAGGATTATGAGGAGTAATGTCTCAGCTTTGGTGACATCATATTTTAAGAAAGAAATTTTTTGTAATTTAACCCTTAAAAGGAAAAAGTGTAAATGGTTTAACAACGCATTTTTGTGTCACGAGCCATTTATCTCCATTAGGCCCTAATATCTAACCGAAATAGATAAATGTGGTATCATTATAAAAATTAAGGTTTCCGCTGTGGCAACATCACATTTTTAATTGAATTTTTCTGAATTGAATTCTTAAAGGGAATAAATATCACTATTTCTAAAATGCCTTTTTTGTGTCTCAAGTCATTTATCTCCCTTTATAATTAAACAAAATGATAAACGATGTATCATTTTAAAGATTGAGGTCTTTGTAAGTTCTTAGGTACTGTTAAACCACATTTTAAGACAAAGTTTTCAAAATTCTAACCTCAGCGGGCAAAAGTATTAATATTTCTACAACACATTTTTCTGTCAGGAGCTATTTCTCTTGATACCCAACCGAAATTAATAAATGAGGTATTGTTTTAAATATTAAATTATCCACTTTGATCACATCATATTTTAAGAAAAAACTTTCTCCAAATTCATTCAACCCTTGAGGGGCAAAAAATCATCATTTCTAGAACTTTTTCTTTTTACCTCGCATGATAACTAACCGAAATCGATAAATGAAGTATCATTTTAAAGACCAAGGTGGCTGCTTTGTTCATACCATATTTTATAAAAGAATTTTTTTTGGAATTCGACCCTTAAGGGGGTAGGTACACTTATCAGATTACAAAAAAATGATTTTTTTAAATTATTCACAAAACAGTTTATAGTTTTGGCTTCATTTTAGTGAAAAAATTATTTCAATATCTTCAACAGTGTGGGAATTATGTGTGATTAAGCAATGCCCTGCATGATTGACAGCCATTTAAATCTTACTGCACTTGAAGGTGATCCAAATCTTTAACCTTAAATATCTCAAAACAGCAATTCATCAAATGGTTTTAAAGATAACTTTTTTCCATATGCATAGACCTTTTTCAAATTTGCAGGACATGTTCTACATACTAAGTACTACAGTCTGAAGCATTATTGTTTATGCAGCTTTTCCCAAATGAAAAATATGCCTTTATATTTAAGCAAAAAAAAGCAAAAATTTTAATTTCTTGACAAAAAAATTTATTAATAAAAAATATAGAGTTAAATATGTTATATTATAGGTTCAACTTGTTGCCTTGATATTAGTTTACAATATTAAAAGAACATTTCTGAAAAATTTCAAATACTATGCGTTTTATCTTTAAAACCCTTATATTAAAACAATATATTATTCACTGTCAATTTGGATGGTATATTATCCTATTGTTAAACAATATTTTTTATTTTAAAAATAAATTTTTATATCTAGCTATAACAGTTCTATGGAGCTATGAAATTTGAACCCTCAAATTTAAATAGATTTGGAGAAAATGACATCTCAACTTTATCAAATATTTGTATGTGTTAGGTGTACCTACCCCCTTAAAGGGCAAAAGTATCAATTATATTTCTACAGCGTGTTTTTTATTATTATTATTACAATCCATTTATCTTCTTCAATACCTAGCTGTAATCGATAAATATCATACCTTTTTAAGGATTAAGGTCTCCAGTTAGGTAAAATCATAAATTGAGAAAGAATTTTTGGGAATTTGGTGCTTAAAGTGGAAGCGCATATGAGAAAGTTCAGAGCCAAGTCCCTAGACTGCAGCAGCTGATATCACAGAGATGTCAATAAACTTTTTTTTTATTCAATAAGTAGCTTTTCGAATATTTTTTTCTGTTATGCAAACACTTTCGTTTTGCTATACAATTCCAATGTACACATTTTATACGCACAGCAACAAATATCACAGAGATGTTGATATGTTGTGAACATATTGTTCAGGTTGGTTGTATTCTGTTAAGGTCAGTGACAGTTTGTCGTAAATACAGAGTGTTTTAAATTTTCCTAACTGTTTCGTAATATGTTGTAAGTATTTTGATGTGTACATATTACACTAAAAAAATAAATATTTGCCACAAAAGTACGGTTCTACTTTTCATTATTTTACAAGCACTCAACCTCGCTATTCATTGCATTTTATTCGCGAAATTTTCGCACGGGTCGTCTAGTATATATATTACAGATCTTCCAGTTCCTATATTTCAAATCTAAAATGAAAGCCCTATGCTACAGCACTATATTCAACTAATGATCTGATGAAGGTTTTTAATGCAATTCCTTGGAACATTATCTCAATACCCTATCCAGTAGTACCTGCCCAATTGTGTTTACTATCAAACATTATGCCAAGATATTTACATTTACGCTCTTCAACAAGCAATTCATCTAAAAAACACAGACCACAATTTATATATATAATTTATCTGTATATTGTGATAATATAATAGTGAGAAGTGATCATAAGTAAAAATATTGCAAGACATTTTTACAATTGCATACAAACATTCGCAAATGGCTCACAGTGAAAATCCCAGTCATTTGTACGTGTGATGGGAAGAAATTTCAGAGTAGGATGAATGAATATGACTGCAAACTAGGAAAGAACATGTTGCTGCCCACTGTGATGGGCATATCCCTAGAGAGGCAATTGTAGCTCGATTTACTGACAGGAAGTCAGTTAAGATTTGGTACCCATAAAGTCCATGGTTAGGGAAGGAAAATAAACTGGGCTTTTGCAAACATTCTTGAGCGCAGTCAAAACCAAGAGGTGGTAATTTTCTATGCCAATATTTCTGTCACAGGCCAGGATTGATTGCTAGAAGAACTGCTTGGATGATGCTACTTAGAACTGCATACAAGTTTAGGAATCACCTGAGCTAATGAAAAGGTATTCAGAGTTTGAGCAACTGCTGGTTTCTTAATATATTTTGCTTTTA
The DNA here is from genome assembly GCA_031002005.1 of Vandiemenella viatica. Lineage (NCBI taxonomy): Eukaryota > Metazoa > Arthropoda > Insecta > Orthoptera > Morabidae > Vandiemenella > Vandiemenella viatica. The sequence continues at coordinate 81,476,959 of JARYHS010011408.1, read as the reverse complement.
GTAGCAGCCATACCCTCTTAAAACACAAGAACAAATAGGAGAAGGCTATGGGTTTGCAGTGTTGAGGAGAAAGAAGTTATCTGGGGAGAGTCTGAAGTCAATGTGGGGAAAAGCAGAGCAATGCTAACAGAAGGACGTTTGATGTTTTTGCAGAGATGAGAGGGGTACTTGATAATAGGTTCAGTGATGCTGTCACTAGAAGTTAACTGATAGATGCTAAGACTGAAGAGAATTTATGACCAAGTCTTGTGCTGCAAGGTCAATATAGCAGCATGCCAACATACCCGCAGCACATGAGAGGTGCTGCTGGCCAGTAGTAGCAGTTTCATTTTCACAGCTTAACAAGGGGTTGAGACACAGCAAACAAACATAATGACAGTGGCCGGCGGCATCATACAAAACAATACAATACAATACAATCATTTTCAATTGATACCAATATAAGAGACTGGCTCTGTGGGATGTAGAAAGTTGTCAATTTACAGAAAAACAATTGTATAACAAAATAATACTTACACCAGAAGATGTACAGTCATATCATATGTGATACATTACTTATGTCAACTACAATTACACAAACTACTGATAGTTTTATTATGTAGATACCTTAGAAATAAATTCTTCGACAGAGTAGAAGGAGTTGTCAATTAAAAATTCTTTCAATTTTTTTCCTCAATTTATTCTTACCATCTGCTAGACATTTAACGTTTGTTGGGAGCATATTGAACACATGTATCCCTGAATATCGGACCCTGTTTTGAACAAATGACAATGACTTATAATCCTTGAGAAGATTGTTTTTACTTCTAGTGCCATAGTTGTGTATTTTAATATTTGTTTCAAACAAAGTATAATTTGTGACTACAGAACAGAACAGAACAGACATATGGTTGGGCATGCGCCCATATAGTTGTTGAAGTGCCAGAGCATTGTAGCTCCCTAACTTATGACAGGATAGGGGGTTTCAGGCTGGTTTTTTATGACAGTCATGGTGTTGTTTCTTTTAGTATGTGTTATTGTCAGACCCTGTAATTTCTGGTAAGAGTTGTAAGTGGTTGGATATATTGTTGCTGATGTACATTTTGTCCTAAGTCATGAATAATTTGATGGGGCGAAAAATTTGCTTTGTGGAAGAATTTTGTCGATTTGTCCTTGATGTAATCTGTGAGCTTTTGTATGCCTAAGTTGTAGTGAATTTGTGTGTTCGGCATGTACCGTGGGGCATTGATGATGATTCTCAGACATTTGTTTTGAATAACCTGCAGTTTTTTGAGTTGACAGTCAGAAGCCATGCTGAAAATTTCGGATCCATATAACAATGCCGGTCTAATTATAGCAGTGTAGATTTTTAATTTAGTCTTAATACTAAGTTTGCTCCCCTTGAGGAGGGGGTATAATTTGAAAAGTCGAGCCGAACCTATATTACAAGTGTTTTTTATGTGTTTAATCCAAGTTAGCTTTTTGTCAATTTGTAGTCCGAGATATTTAACCGATTCACACCAGGGGAGGTCCATGCCGTCGAGCTTGATTTGGTGGCTGGGTCCGTCCTTCTGGTGGTGACCATAATAGCCTGACTTTTATTTGTGACTACAAAGGACATTAATGTGTATATATACTCGGACACCAATGCTGCAATCCCTAACTTCTTGAACAGCTCTCTACACGAAGTTCTATTGTTAACCATACACATAATTCTTATTACTCACTTTGTCTCTACGGGTAGAATGGCCCCAGAATATTATTCTGTATGACATTAAGGAGTGAAAATAAGCAAAATAAACTAGCTGCCTCATACAGAAATCACGTATAGCTGAAATTGTACGAATTGCAAATGTGGCTGCTTAAGTAAATCAGATACATGTACCTTCCAATTTAAATTGTGATCAATATGCAAACCTAGGAATTTCGTGCACTCTACCTCTCGAATGGACTAACCTGCAAATTTTATGTCCATATCTGGTGTTAATCTGTGTGCTGTACTGAATTGCATATATTGAGAGTTTAAAGACAAGCCATTAGCTGTAAACCATTTGTTAATAAGGTCAAAGATATAATTTTAAATATATTCTGTAGGTATATCTGGAGTATTTTTAATTCCTATGTTTGTGTCATCTGCAAATTGGACAAATTTTGAGTTTTAGATGCGTCACAGAGTAGATCATTTATATTAAAAACAATAGTGGCCTCAATATAGAAACCTGAGGCACTCCACATCTAATTAATTCCCAGAAAACCGTGGACCACTTAAAGCAGCCTTAAAATTCTCCTTTAACACTTTGTTTTCTATTCAGAAGGTAAGAACTAAGCCACTATACCATAATACTTTAATTTCTGTATCAGAATTTTATGATGGCTCCCAACACCTTGTTAATTGGTGCATTTAGACTTGAGGGTTTCATCAGTGGCAACAAGGGCCCCGATGCAAAAAATTTATTTTGGGCCCTCAGGCCAGACGGGCAACCTTTTTCTTGCTTTGTGTGCTGGTAGGGGCCCCCTGAACTGAGGATGGGGGCCCTTGAAATGTTCTTTAGGGGCCCTTAGTGAGGGGCCACTGTGTTCTCAGGTCGCCAGTTTGCTGTGAAGTTTCGTGGGCCCTCTAAACTGCACTTGAGGGCCCCTAGAGGTGCGCTTAGGGGCCCCTTGAGGTATGCTTGGGGGGCCCCCTGAGCGTGAGGGCCCCGGTGCACTGCACTGCCTAGCCCCATAGTAGCTACGCCCCTGGGTTTCATAAAGCAATACCTTCTGCATCATCATGCCAGCTCCTCCATTGACACTCTACTGGAAATTTGAAGCAGAGGATGTACTCTGATGTCACGCCTTCAAAATTGTACTGAATGTCAGCTCCTCCAATTGGGGGTTAATATGCAGAGTCGTCATTCAGAGTGAGTTGAATTCAATAAAGCAGCTGCAATCCCAAATAGAGTCACATGTTGGAATTTTCTTTCCACTTTCTCGACACATATAATATAAGAGAGTGGTGTTTACTATCTTTTTTTTTTTGTGTGTACCTATTTGTATATTTATTTATAAGTAAAATTTATTTAATTTAATTTAATTTAATTTAATTTAATTGCAATGGAGCACAGGCTCCGGTGGCAATTTCCCTACACAGCTATCTTCCCCCTATCCTGCACCCACCTACATTTGCCCTCTACAAATTTTTTCTTTAAATTCCTTCAAAGTTTTCGGTAAATTATTCATCGTTTCTCTTGGTAACTCATTCCAATCCCTGACACCCTTACCTAAAAAAGAGAATCTTCCTACACCCTTGTGCCTGAAATCGAGTGCCAGCTTGTGGTCATGGTCATCTTTTCCCTTCCATGCACTACTTTTCATACCTACTGCAATATCTTTCCATGCCTCATCACCAGTATATGCCCTGTACACTCCCATGACCCTCCTCATCCTCCTCCTGTCTTGCAATGAATCCCATTCCAGCTCCTTTATCATATCCGTCACTGATTGCATTCTGCGATAATTTCCAGAAACAAATCTAGCAGCCCTTCTTTGCACCCTCTCCAACTCCTGTATTTGATACGTAAAATGAGGGTCCCATACTACACTACCATATTCGAGCAATGGTCTGACCAAAGTTTTGTAACCCAATTCCTTGACTTCTCTCGTACATCCCCTCATAACTCTCTCCAACAAGTGCAGAACTCTGAAACCTTTTCCTACCACCTGTCCTATATGTCCTGCCCAGTTAAGTTTGTTATCAAAAGTAATTCCAAGATATTTGCATTTCAAGTCTTCAGCAAGCAATTCTTTCCCCACCTTATATTCATAATTAACCTTTTGTTTTTTATTTGTGTATCTAATAAGCTGACTCTTCTTTGCATTTATCTTCATTCCATGTTTACTAACCCAATTAGATATCCTGTCCAGATCACCCTGCAACTGTTTACAATCCTCTATCGTTTTGATTCTTTTATACAGCATTATGTCATCTGCAAACAATCTAATTTCAGATAGTAAACAGGCAACACAATTATTCATTAGAATAATGAATAGCAATGGTCCCAATACGCTACCCTGTGGCACACCCATTTTTACTTCCACTTCTTTTGATACTACATTTCCTACCCTAACTTTCTGTTTTCTACCTTTTAAAAATTCTTCTACCCAGCAAATCACTTTCTTATCCACTCCAATGGTTTTTACCTTATTTACTACCATTTTATGGCTTACTCTGTCAAACGCCTTAGACAGATCTAGTGCTACACTATCAATTTGGCCTCCCTTGTCCATTTCATCTGAAATATCTTGCATATATCCCACCAACTGAGATTCGCATGAATATCCTTGCCTGAAACCATGTTGCCTGCTTGAAAACCAATTACGTTCCTCACATATATTTCTGATGTGGTTGCATATCAATCTTTCCATTAATTTACCTACCACTGATGTCAAACTGATTGGCCTGTAATTCTCAACTCTATTTCTCACCCCTCCCTTATGTACCGGTACTACTATTGCACTTTTCCAGTCCTGTGGTAAGCAGCAAGTGTCTAGACTCAATTTAAATAATATTTCAAGATAAGGTACAATGTCACATCCGGCTATCTTTAAGATATCTGTAGTAATATTATCTTCACCAGCCCCTTTATGTTTTTTCAGCTTTCTTATTTCCTTCATGATTTCCTCAGGATGGATATCAAATTTTTTACTATCGTCATTTCTAATTGTGTTGTTAAGCTCGTTCTCCAAATTAGACCCTCCTGTTTCTGATTCATTTTCCCTAATGCTTTCTCTGAACCAGTTACTTAAAATCTCTGCCTTTTTCAAATCGTCAGTAACTTCTTCTCCATCCTTATCTATAAGTGTCTCCACATCCTCCCTTCCCCTCAGTTTCCTGATATAGCCATAGAAATTTCTAGATGCATCAGTCAATGGTCCCCCTGCACTGACAATACTCTTCATAAACCCATCTTTGGCCATTTTCTTTGCTGTTATTAAGTCCTTGTTTAGTTGTTTTAAATATTCCCTACTACCCTGCTGTCTCTTAACTCTGTTATGTTCTTTTCTTACCAACCTCTTTAACCTCCTCACTTCCCTATTATAGTACATAGGATCTCTACTTCTCTTTATTTTTTGCTTTGGAATAAATTTTTCTTCCCCCTTTCTTATTATCTCCTTGAACTCTTTCCACCTTGACTCTACTGTACCTGAGCCTTCCTTCCATTTGCTGAATTGTTCTCTGAAATATCTCCTCAAATTTGAAACCTGTGCCTTTTTATAATTGTACCTATTTCCCCCTTCAATTTTGGCTGCAAGTTTACTGAATCCTCTAATATCCATCAGAACTGCTTCATGATCACTTATTCCTTCAGTTACTTGATACCTCAAAAGGTTTTCATCGGGCTTAATTAGAAATATATCCAAAATATTTTGTCCCCTAGTGTTTTGCTCAACCACTTGTGTAAATCCTCCTTCCCTTATTAAGATATTTGCAAATCTTTGTTCCCTTGTGTTATTTATCTTATTCCCTTCCCAGTTTACACCTGGTAAATTTAAATCTCCGCCGATGATGATCATTCTATTCTCACCTCTGAAATCTGAGTATGAATTTAATTTCTCCCCAAGAGCCTCATCCTCTTCTGTCATTCTTCCACTGCGGTAAACAGCCAACACTCTGATTTTTTCTTTTTTACTACCCCAGAAATCTACCCCAAGTAACTCATGGTCTTGATCTATGAATGCCAGTGAACTATGGTAGTTTTTGCTAACTAGTATGAAGACTCCTCCACCAATTGCTCCTCGATCTCTGCGGTACACTCTGTAACCATCAGGAAAAACCTCACTGTCTAGTACTTCTTCTTTTAACCAACTCTCTACCCCAATTATTATTTGTGGTTCATGCATCTCTATTAAGTTTGCAAATTCGATTACTTTGTTCATTATACTTCTACAGTTTACCATTAACACCCTTACTATTGGCTTTACATTTTCAGAATTTATCTCCTCTTTCCCACTTTTAACGCAGTCAGTTATTGTTTCAGCCATTTCATCTATTTCTTTAATATCTGTGACTTGATTTAACTGGCAGTGGATTGAGCAAGTGAGAAACTAAATATGGAAACAGTGACTCCGATTAGTTTCTGAGAGAGACTTGTGTGGGATGAAAAGCAAAAAGTGTTGCCTGGACAATTTGTATACTGCGATACTGTGTTAAACCGCAAGTTATTAAGAGCTTATCTGTCTTGCATATAGCACTAACAGGGTCTCACACAATTTTGGATTTGCAACACTTGAGAAAAACTCGCATAACTTTGACAGTATGAATGCCTATAACAATAACTTAGTCCACAACCCAAAGGTTGGTTGGATCCACCTAAAGGAGGCATACTAAGTATGGTAGGATGGCCAGTTCCTTTCCTCTAACATGGAATCAGAACCATGCATACCCATCGATATTAATACAAAGATGTTTCATAAAGGATGTAGTGAGAAAGAAGATACATTTTTAAAAAGAAAAAGTGACACAAAAAATGAGCACATTAAAATTAAATCCATCAAAGTTTAAGAGTAAAAAAGCAGGAACTTTCTAAAGGTAAGAATGACGATTTCTGGTCAACATTGCATGGATGTTGTGATTGATTATCAACTCCTAGAGTTGTGTGCTTCTTTTGTGATGGTTAATTAATTATTATTATTTATTTTTAATTGTGATGGTTGGCAATTCCCATAATGATTTAATTTAGCCCTTTTATTTTATTTTTTAAATTATGTTTTATAATTGGAGTGCTAAATTCCTTCCCCATTTAGTTTTCTGATTTATCATATCAGGTACTTACTGAGTCCTGTGATAATTTCCACAAACAAATCTAGCTGCCCTTCTTTGCACACCCTCCAACTCCTGTATTTGGTAACCAAAATGTGGGTCCCAAACTACACCACCATATTCAAGCAATGGTCTGACCAAAGTTTTGTAACCCATTCCCAAACTTCTCTGGTACATCCTCTCCAGTAAATGAAGGATTTTGTGACCTTTTCCTACCACCTGCCCAATGTGCTCTGCCCAGTTGAATTTGTTGTCAAATGTTATGCCAAGATGCAATGAATTCTTCACAGGAGTTCAGCTGGTCGTAAAATATTCATCAGGTCTATTACTTCAGATATTATTACCTAAGATCACAAACTAGACTGGCTTAGCAGCTCGGCGAAATTCTGACCCCATCTACCGATGATTGCCAGGCCCCCCAATCGGCGCACAGCAGAACTGGAATGAGCAATCTGCCAACTGAGGGTATCGATGTTGCAAACTGTGTATGGAGCAATACCTACCTGGTTACCCATCCAAGTATTAACCACACCCAATGTTGCACATGCACATAGCCTATTCACTGCTCCTTTGAGCAGAGTTTTGGGGAGTTTGTTGTACAAAGACATTTCCTCCTAGTCATTTTGATGGTTCACAGCTTTTCTGTCGGTGCTTCTTCTCGATTGGCTGTTTGATGTTTGCATCACAAGGTGTTTGCCGGCACAGCCCTCACTTCAGAGATGATCCACCACAATTGTTGTGGTGTAGTTAAGGCTGCCTCAAGGAATTGTCTTCTTTCAAAGCCAGATGATGAACAAACTTTTAGAAGGGAGAGAAGTGCATCCATCCTGTCTTCTCTTTGATCTGTAGCTTGGCAGGTGCAGATGCAGTCGCAGCATGTATAGAATTCACGGCTACCTTTCCCTCTTGTGGCCTTAGGCCTGTCTTGTTTCTTGGTTGGCTCCATCTTTTTCCTACTTCTGGTTCCATGTTGAGTCTGCAGTAACGACCCTGCTCTCTTGTCTTCTTGATTCAGAGAGGGTATGATGTTTATGAAGTTGCTCAAGCCGATTGGATGCTGGAGGGCGGGCCCCTCTTACTTAGTGACTTGTTGAGTGTTTTGTATGTAGCCCATGCTGCCGCTGTGATGGCTTCCTGTTGCATTGCTGCTTCCAATGCGTTGCAGCCGCGGTAAGAAGCAGCATGTGAGGAGGAGCCACAGCAGCAAACGGTGTCTTCGTGACGCTGGTTGCATTCTACAACATAATGGTTGCCTCCACAGCGGACACACCTTGCTGGGTTTGTGCATTCGTTCGTGCGGTGGGAGAAATTCTGGCACCTGTAGCACTGCACCAGCTTGTGTGACAGTGGTTTGTCTGCTGTCCTCTGCGTGGTAGCTTCTGACTTCTTTTTCTCAAGACCAGGAAGCATGATGTGTGGAATGGTGTTTTGCTACAGGATCTGGATGGCTGCCATGAAGTTGTAGAGGCAGGACAGAATGATCTTCAATCCTCAATGATCTGGCCAGCTGAACATGGGCAGCTTCATGTTACGCGTTACGCTGCAGCAGAGCCAGTGAGTTGCAGTAGTTCCCTATATAGCTGACAGAGATGGGATGTATTGGACCTTCCCTTAAGGCAGGGATATCTGCTGTTGACTCAGGCGGGGACGAATGGGGGCTTTGCAGTGATGGTTCACCTTTTTGTGGTGGGGATGAAGTTGAAGTTTCCCTTATCGGCATCATCTTGATGTTTCAGCTGGTTGCTGGATCGAAGGTGAGGGTCTTGAATCTTCTTTTGGTGTAATCGACGTACTCTTCCCAGTCGAATTCGCTGGCCAACAGGGTCAGAAACACAAGTGCCTCTGGCCACAGTGCAACTCCCACAGGAGAGTACCGTACTTCTTTTTTTTTTTTTTTTTTTTTTTTTTTTTTTTTTTTTTTTTTTTTTAACATTGAGGTCTTTAGAGACGGGAAAGGATGGGGGACAAGGATGGGGGCAAGGAATGGGAAGGAATTCGGCCATGGCCTTTTGAAGGAAGCATCCCGGCATTTTCCTGGAGTGATTTGGGGAAACCATGGAAAACCCAAATCTGGATGCCCGGACAGGGATTCGAACCGCCGTCCTCCCGAATGCGAGGCGAGAACGCTAACCGTTACACCGCCCCGCTCGGTGAGTACTTTTTGGTGAGATGGTGGCACTCATGGCTAGTCAGGGCCTGCTCGAAGGTAGTGGCGTCACAGGTTGGTATGTTCCAGCTGAACTGAAGTTCATATAGGTGGACTGTGATGGTGAATTTCCACTGCTTGGGATTTCTGCAATCGAATCATTTTCTCCACACTTTCATGGACCAATATTCTGGTCTGACGTCTTCAACGACTCATTCGGTAGCTCCAGAAGGAAGGTGCGAGACCTCCGCCCAGATGCCAACTGCCCGTGGGAAGGCACCAACAGCAATGAACTTCCTCCTCGATTTCACCTTCTTGGTTCTGGTAGTCTGCACGGGTAACTTGGAGGTGCAAGTAGGTGCAGCGGTGTCTGCCTTGGCACTGACAGATGGACATGAACAAGTAAACTTGTAGTACCAGTCTGCACAGGCATCCTGAAGGTGACAATACATGCAGCGGTGTCTGCTATGGCTTTGCAGCGGTGACTAGTTGCCATGAATTGCTTAGTCGCCAACTGAGGGTATCGATGTTGCGGACTTCGTATGGAGCCATACCTGGTCACCCATCCAAGTATTAACTACGCCCAACGTTTCTTAACTGGTAGCTGGATGTGCTGGCAACTTAATACACAGCGTCAATTTGCATACATTATGCCTTGTTGAGACGATTTCTCTCGTTCAAGATGTAGGTCTCTAATAATTGGTCTCCTGGCTTCACTCAGGTAGAGTCCACTATCCCTATTGATGTTATTATCAATCAACTGTATTTCCAATACCTCCCCAATTACTGAGTCCCAGAATGAAGAGACCCTGTCCAGCACCACCGTTTTATCAAACTCTATCTTATGCTCTTCATTGAAAGCATGTTTGGCTATCGTGGACTTTTTCACTTGTACCAGCCTTAAGTGTCGTTTGTGTTCAGTAATAAGTTCAGCGATCATTCTGTCTGTCTGGACATTGGAGAAAACTACAGCAAGACACATCGCCAAATACAACCTGTTGGCGAGAGCAGACCAAGGCGGCAAGCATGCAGTGTCTGATCGTTTTGTTGTCAACCTCACCAAGATTTGTCTTGATGACACAACTATTTCTGTGCTGGCCAGGGGCCTGAATTTCGCTCCTGCCCCTAGGTGCATACCCATGAAGGAGATAATCTGTTCAGTAGAACAGGCTGTGCGCTACCTACCAAGTGAAGAAGCTGAAGAAATACAAAGGGAGACCTGTCAAGCTCTGAAGAGGGCCAAGCCGCCAAGAAACAATATCTCTGTTGCAGAGCGTAAAGCACTAGTTGCCTTACGTCACAGACACAACATAGTCATTTTACCAGCTGATAAAGGTAACTCTACTGTTCTTCTTTCTGCAGTTCAATATGACAAAAAGGTAATGAGCCTCGTTAACGACGTGTCTCATGTACCGTTGAACGCTGACCCAACGGTTAAAGTTGTGAAGAAGACGATGGCCCTCGCCAAAAAGGTCGAACTACCGGAGGAGATGATTGAGAGAATTAGGCCACGTGCCACAAGACCACCAAGACTTTATGGTTTACCCAAGATCCATAAATAGTGTGTACCTTTACATCCCGTCGTCAGTGCTACTGGGTCACCGACTTACCAGCTTGCTAAGTATCTGACGCTTCTTCTTAGTCCATTTGTGGGGCGTTGTTGGCACCACATCAAGAGTTTGGCTGAATTCATGAAAACCATACAGTTTTAACGGTTTCAGATTCTGACATCCTTGTTAGTTTTGACATTGTGTCTCTCTTTACCTGTGTGCCGGTAAAGGACTTGTTTCGCTGTCATTTTGAGCTAAGTACCGCAGACCTCTTTGATCACGTGCTTTCTTCAACTTATTTCTTGTATGGAGGGAAGTACTATGAACAATCTGATGTAGTGGCCATGGGATCTCCACTCTCATCGGTGGTGGCTAACCTCTACACGGAGGATTTTGAAGAGAGGGCTCTTGAGAGTGTCACCCTCAAACCCACCTACTTCTACCACTACGTTGATGACACTTTCGCCATGTGGCCACATGGTATGGAAGCAATGTAAGAATTTCTTGACCACCTTAACATGATCCATCCCAACATACGGTTTACAAAAGAAGTTGAGAAGGATGGGTGCCTCCCGTTCCTGGGCATCTTAATCAAGCAAAAACATGATGGATCACTGGCACATAGTGTTTACCGCAAACCCACCCACACTGGATGTTACTTGGGTGCAGCCAGTTACCATCACTCGGCTCAACGCAACTCTGTATTGGCCACATTGGTACACAAAGCGAGAGCCATTTCCGATCGACGACGTACGTTGGGCATGGTTAATACATGGATGGGTGACCAGGTATGGCTCCATGTTCAGTCCACAACATCAGTACCCTCAGTTGGCAGATTGCGTATTCCAGTTTTGCTGTGCACTGATTGGGCGGCCTGGCAATCATCAGTAGACGGAGTCAGATTTTCACTGAGCTGCTAAGCCAATCTAGTTTATTATTTCAGGTAATAATACCTGAAGTAATAGACCTGATGAAGACAACTGAAGTCGGTTGTCAAAACATTGTCATTTTACGACGCTATAAGGCTGAACTCCTGTGAAGAATTCATTTCATCAATACACCGGGAAAATCTCCACTCACATGTTATGCCAAGATATTTACACTTCAATCTATCAACAAGCAATTCTGATTCCGCGATATAATCATAATGAACCTTTAGTTTTTTATACTGTGTATCTAATAAGCTGACTCTTCTTGGCATTTATCTTTATTCAATGTTGACCTACCCAATTAGATATTCTATCCAAGTCACCCTGCAGCTATTCACAGTCTTCACCTGTTTTGATCCTGATATATACCATTATATATTCTCCAAACAATCTAAATTCTGACAATAACACACCAACACAATCATTCATTAGAATGATGAACAGCAACAGTTCCAATACCCTACCCTGTGGCAATCCCATATTCTTTTCCACCTCTTTTGATAATGTATTTCCTACTCTAACACTTTGCTTCCTGGCTTTTAAGAATTTTTCTCCCAGCAAGTAACTTTTTCATCCAATTTAATAGATTTCAGTTTATTTAAAACCATTTTATGTGACTCACTATCAAATGCCTTAGAAAGATCTAGTGCCACACTATCAAATTGGCCTCACTTGTCCAATTCATCTGAAATATCTTGCGTATAGCCCACCATCTGAGACTCACATGAATATTCTTGCCTGAAGCCATGTTGTTGATCTGCAAACCAGTTATTCAACAGATAAGGTCAACTTCACAGCACGTAGATCAAATGGTGAGGAGTGTGACAGCGAATAAGGAAAGTGTTCCAGTGGCAAAACTGAACAGTGGTAACATGTTTGCTCAAGAAGTAAAATATCACACAAAATATCCAGGGTTGTACAACAGGTCTTAGAATAATTAAATGTCAGAATAAAGCAATATCATTCTGTGTAGTTTTCACAGAGTTGGTAATTTCATGGAGAAACATTTGAAAGATTCAAATGACACTCAACCAGTTTTTGAGACAAATTTCTTGCCAAAAATATGAAAGGTGAGATTAACCCAGTATATAAGAATAGGTGAATAATTATGTATGCTTCAGGTACACACCTTGCATTTATAACAGAGGATTCTTCCACACTTCCCATACATTACTGCTTGCATGTCTGGTAGAGAGTAGCCTATATTTTAGCATGATAAAACTTGGTGACACCTTGCTGCAAATATTTAAAGATGAGCATCAACAAAATGTGCTTGCTTTGTTGTGAAAAAGGCAATTAAACATATGTGCTTCAACATTCAAAATAATTAAAGAGTAATTTTGAGTATCAATCCCAGTCTCAGTCTCTTCCGCACTCCCTGCTTGCAATCGTAAATATTGAGTCACATGGAGCAAATTAAGTCAATGAAGTTGTTACTCAGTCATCTTTCACAACTGTATTGTATTAATGTGCACGGGCATAATCCAAAAGCAAATATACTGAAACGTCAAAGACAGATAAACCCCCCATCTGTTTACATTGATCGTTTAATATTTGCAATATATATATATATATATATATATAAGTGAAAACTTAAAACCATAAATATTATATGAACAACATGTCATACTTATAGCTACAGATGTGCTAAATAATAATAATTCTGTGAATTGTAATGACCTGGTGACAGAGTTTATATTGGTTGTGCAATATGCCCCTGTCTTAGTTGCCTTAACCTAACCCAGTAGTGCTACCAGGTATAGGGGACCTACCATTTAACGTGGAATCTGAGCCACAGAAGTGTTTGGGCATACTTCACATTACACATCAAGCTGTGGCAGAGGTGAAGGTCAGGTTAAGGGTATGTGAAAATCCCCATCGAGACAGGGATTCAAACTGGAGACATTTCGTTCTCCAGTCAGACACCTTAACCACTGAGCCACCAGACCACTACAAATATACTGTTAACATTACCAAGTCCCTGATGCAGACTCATAAGATTTTACCCATCCGAAAATCACCCAATGCGCCTAAAGAAGTTTTCACTTCAAAAACTTAAAATATAACTTAGATCACAATCTGAAGGTTAGTCGAATCTTCCCAAAGAAGATGTACCAAGCTACTGTATCAGAGTCAGGAAGGTAAATTCCTTTCCTCAGGGGCCTACAGTTTAACTTGGAATCAGAACCATGGAACGTCCCAGTGTAGCTCGTATAATGGTATAAACTTCTAAACATTCCTGCTCAGGACGGGATTTGAACCCACAACCGGAGAGTGAAACTTTTGGAAGTAGGCGCCTTAACTGTTGAGCTACCAGGTTGCCTTGTTTTGAGGTAAACGTGTTGTAAATACTATCAAAATTTTATAAAATCTGTGGGTTTGTATAAACAACATTGATAGAAAGGAAGAGAGGTTCTAGGTTTTCTGTAAATCAATTGTAAACAGTCTATTACTATTTGTTTTAATGAATATGTATGAAAAGTTCCATCAAAATCAGATAATAACTGTGTGTTTGTATAAAGAACATTGGGAAAAAATCCTAACATTCATTTTTATATATTAGATGAAAGTATAATCTATACTTTCACTGCTGTCCAAGCACAACCCATCATACTTATAGCTACAGATATACTGTTATTACAGAATGTTGAACTCACAAGATTTTACCCATCCAAAAGCATCCAACTCGGATAACATACACACGACACGTCATGCATGTCGGTGATGGAAAGTCACTCATAGATTTAGCCCCATCCAAACATAGCCTAACACGCCTATGGCATAGGATAATAAGCCTGTCAAAACTACAACAAGTGACTTCAAAGATTGCGGCATTTGATAATATACTTATAGATCACAATCAAAGCATTTCAGCATCAGCAAATTCCTTTCATGGGCCAAGTATATCCTTCTTTAAAAATCAAAAACATAATTGCTTAGGACTACTTTACAAGTTATAAATTATGACACAATTGCCATCAAAACGCCAAGAGTACCAAATCTGCCAGAAGAAATTGCTTTAGTATAGCCAACATTCCTACATTCAAAAGAACCTACTATCAGTTTATTCTGAAGCTACATCAAAATTCTTACTGTTTGCAACAATTGCAGAGAGGTAGAAAGAAGAGATTGCCTCACTGAAATTAATCATTAGTCAAGACGCTAATAATATAGAATTTGATGCTTCATAGGCTGCTAACCATGAAAGTAGTCCAGCAACATCTTCAATCAACTTCATTCCAGGATTACTGATACTTTTACCATTATTTTATCATGACTGCATCATTTGCTATGTTTAAACATGAATTGAGCATAATCAAACGGGTTATACAATTTCTAAATAAAAATCAAATTCCTGTTTCCTTAGATTACCAACTGTTATTCACAATAGGGGAACTGATCCAGTGAAATTATCCAGAAATATATGGAGAAATTAAATTCTTGGAGATGTTTGACACAGTAGATATTGAGCAAAGCACTTCTTTGAGTATGAGATGAGTTGATGTCAGGAAGCAGATGGAATGGTGCAATATAGCATCTATATCGGCACGAGGTTTGATTACCTTGCACAGTCTTCTGAATTATACAAACGGCAGGATACAAACTGGAGTTTTTAAATTGTATAACTTAAAATTCAACATTCAATCTTTTTAATACCTTGTATTGCTACATCCTGACCAAGTGTTTCAATCTGCTTGAAATTCAATTTTTTTTATTTTACGTATGATGCTGTTAGATATTTACAACATTCAACAACAATTATACTGTAGTAATGAAAAAATAACACACATATATACACATAGTTCAGTGGGCAAAGCCTGCAGTCGGCCACTGAGACAGGATCTCGTCACTGCCTCTGGCGTGGCAAAATTTAAGTCATCCAGACTACCAGGAAAGGAATGCAGTGGGTAATCCTGCACGATGTGTGTGACAGTTTGTAAAACCTCTCCGCAGTCACAGTACGGAGAATCTGCCCAGCCCCAGGTGTGAAGAGTTGAAGCACTAATTCCTGTACCACATCTAATCTGATTTAGTTTACATCAAATTGACCACGGTAAGTTGAATCCTGGTAGTTTTGACAAGGGATTGATAATTTGCACTATGTCCTGTGGTGTTGACGATGCCCATTCTGCTGTCCAGCTATCTGTAGGGCTGAAGGAGTTAGATCCTAGGCTGACAACAGTCTTCCAGGCAGTGCAATGTGACTTCAGCCATGTTTTGTATTCCCTAACTTCTCCATGGATGGGAAGAGCCTCATTGGTCAGAATTCTTGACCTTAGTTTTATTAGAACCTTTTGCCTTCTGATGTGAAGTAATGGGATGCTGCTGAGCACTGGCAGCCACTGAATAGGTGTAGATAGAAGCGATCCAGTTATAATGCACATTGTTTGGCGAAGCTGAACATCCACCAGCTGGGTGTGAGAGCTATTAAGCCATATGCTGGAGTGGTATTCAGCTGTGGAGGAAACCAAGGCTCAGCTCCCCATGAAGTTCCTGCCAGCCGTTGAAGTAAGTGGTTCAGACTTTTAAGTTTGGCAGCTGTATTCTGAAGGTGCCTTTTATAGGTTAGGGCCCTGTCTAATGTCACACCCAGGTATTTTGGAGTACTGTTATACTTCAGCATCTGGTCTCTGAACAATATATTTGGCTGGTAGTTCATTTGTTTGTTGATAAGATGGAATATAGCTATGAGCTATGTCTGTTTTCTGTGGATTAGATTGAAGGCGCCACCTTTGAAAGTAGGCATCTATTTTCTGAAGGTCATGAGTCAGGATTCCTTCAGCCTCCACAAAGTTAGTTCTTTGCACTGTAAGATTGATGTCATCAGCATATACAAATTTGCAAGAGACTGTGTCTTCAGGTTATGAATATATAAATTGAAAAGTATAGGGGAGAGAACCGAGTCTTGTGGTAAACCATTATTTAGCTTGTGAAATCTGCTCCTGCTGAACTTAGTGTGCACCTGGAACAGGTGGTTACTTAACATGTTTTCTAGTAAATAAATTATCTTTATGCAAGGAACTGCTTTGATCAGTTTGAGAAGCAGATCCTCTCTCCAAACTGTATCGTATGCTGCCGAAAGATCTAGGAATACAGATGCGTTCTTCATTTTCTTCTGATAACCCACTTCCAAGTAGGTGGTAAGAGACAGGGCTTGATCACTACAGTCCCAACTGGGAAGGAATCCAGCTTGTTCAACAGGGATCAGAGCTCCAATTGCTGGAGCTATTTTGTTCAATATAAGCCTTTCCAGTAATTTGTAAGTGACACCGAGTAAGGCTATCGGATGGTAGCTTTGTGGGATAGTTGGATCTTTTCCTAGTTTGAGTAAAGCAATGATTTTTGTTCACTTGAAGATCTTAGGAAGCCTTCCAGATTGGACACCCATGGGCAAAAGTACTGAGCACCCAAGAAATTTTTCATGTGTGCCATATATACTGTACATATCAGCAAATAACTATTTTGTCAGCATCTAAAAAGGTCGGAAACAATTGTCCACCTGAATGCCACCAATACAACATCTGGTGTAATAAATTTTGTCATTCTAATATTTTTCTGTTTATTAAACAGTTTGCTACATTTGCTCTTTGTGGACACATATCACTAATCTAGTGCTCTTTTCCTTTTTAGATCTGTGACATCGTTTATACTCCTGCATTATGCCTAAAAGATATGAACTTAGTTTAGAAAAATGAGTGCAGATAAAGCTATTGCATGAGCAAGGGATATCGCAGGTGGCAATTTCGAAAATTGTGAAATGTTCTCGCCGATCTGTACAGTATGCTATTGAGCGATTCGCCATGACTGGGTCGCATGTTAATAGGCCCAGAACCGGGAGCAAGAGGATCACAACAGACCGTGAGGACCGAAGGTTAATAAGAGAGTCGTTAAAAAGTAGAAAGAAAACTACTTTAGCCCTCGCTGCTGACCTGTCTGAAAGTTTTAACAAAGCAATATCTGCTCGCACCACTCGTCGACGACTTCAAGAAGCTGGTCTAAAAGGCTGTAAAGCCAGGAAGAAGCCATGGCTCTCTGACAAGAATAGAAAGGCACGGTATGAGTGGGCTCTAAAACAACAAAATTTCACCGAAAAAGATTGGTCAAATATTGTGTGGTCTGACGAATCAAACTTTCAGGTAGGTTTGTCGACGTGATGCTCTAACAACATATAATAATTTGTTTAGAAAACAAAATTTATTAATGTACAAAATTGATGAAACCTTCGCTACAATATTTACTAACATTTCAGATTTTTGGTACACCGGGTGTGACCTATCTCCCTCGCCGGATGGGTGAGGAATATAACCCAGAATGTGTGGTAGCTACCGTAAAACACGGTGGAGGGAGCGTTATGATCTGGGGCTGCATGAGCGCTACAGGAGTGGGACAAATGTTCGTATGTGAAGGGAGCTTGGATTCCACGAAGTACATAGACATCCTAGAATCTGCTTTACTGCCCTCTTTTACAACTCTTTTTGGTGATACAAACATGGACGGCGTTAAATTCCAGCAAGATAATGCAACCTGCCATAAATCTGTCCGCACAATGACTTGGTTTCGGGAAAATAACATCGAGATCCTGGACTAGCCTGCACAGTCACCGGACCTAAATCCCATAGAACATTTATGGGGTTTATTGAAGCGCAAAATCAGGCGGCACACAATTAAGTCAAAAGAAAAGTTAAAAGACCGCCTGCACCTCGAGTGGAACGCCATAAGTGCTGACGAATGTAAACAGCTAGTGTACTCTCTACCAAAACGAATTTCTGCTGTAATAAGGGCAAAAGGTGGGCCCACTAAATATTGTTTTTTTGTTATTAATAAACAATATACACTCATACAAATTATTTCTATTTATTTAAATTTATTATTTTTCAAAACAACCAACGTTACCTAGGGTGCTCAATATTTTGGCCATTGGTGTAGTATGGAACTGAAGAATGAGGCTAGCCAATAAGATGTAGTTGCTCCACAGTTTTTCAATAGTTCTGGACAAATCCCATCTAATCCTGCACATTTTACATTTCAAAGGATCTTTAAACCTCTTGTAAAGTGAATGGATGGGAGTATATAGAGTGAGGTTGAGTTTCACGCTTTAGACATTTAAGCTCAGATTTAACCCGTCTAGTCAACTGTTTGTTCTTTTTTGTTCTAGGAGTATATACAATGTAATTTGCTATTGATTCCACATTAATGGATGAGTGTGTCCTTGAGGGTATTGATCTAGAATCTAATTTATGAATAAGAGACCCGGCTTTTCTACTGGATTGGGTAAAGTTCAGATTTTAAAGAGTTTTTATCCATTTATCTCCTCTAACATGATCAAGTGATTCCAGCAGATCTGTTGCCTTCTCATGAGAGCTGTTTTCCTCAAATTCTCTAAGTCTGCTTGACTCCTCACTCCATCCTGGAAAATAGTTTTGTGGCGATATCTCGCACACACTTGAAGCGGCCGCCAGAGGGCACCAAGAGTGTTCATCCTACAGCGCACGCCGTCCAGCAGGAAGAGACACCAGTTGCTCGACAGCCATAGGTCAATCGTCGCGCTCGCAAGTTGTCTTGGTCGTGTCGCGGAAGTGCTTTCTGGCACACCACACGGACCAGCCGTGTACCAAACAGACTATGCTAGTGGACATTTAGTCTGATCTTCGATGCGATCCACTCCCTAAGTCATCTGACACCAACTCTAAGATACAACTCGTTTCCAAGTGTTATGTCTGGCAATCCATGCGATAGGACTGTCGCGCATGGGCCCAGTCATGCCTCGCCTGCCAACGCGTAAAGGTGTCTTCGTCACATCGTCTCGCCTCTTGGAGATTTTGTTCTGCCTACAAACCGGTTCAACCACATACACATCGACATCGTTGGACCTCTTCCACCTGTTGCTGACTACCACTACC
This sequence comes from Vandiemenella viatica, assembly GCA_031002005.1. Lineage (NCBI taxonomy): Eukaryota > Metazoa > Arthropoda > Insecta > Orthoptera > Morabidae > Vandiemenella > Vandiemenella viatica. The sequence goes on along the minus strand of JARYHS010011408.1, from coordinate 81,457,652 downwards.
TCCTAACCATGATCGACAGCTTCTCTCGTTGGCCTGTGGCTGAACCCCTCGCGAACATTACTGCGGAAGCCATTTGCCACGCTTTTCTTCTTGGATGGGTTGATAACTACGGCTGCCCCAAACATATCACCTGTGACCGCAGCCGTCAGTTCATATCTTTTCTCTTCCAGCGTCTTTGCACGGCACTGGGTACGGCCATTCACTACACCACCAGCTACCATCCAAAAGCCAACGGTCTGGTTGAACGCCTGCATCGCACTCTCAAAACAGCTCTCATGTGCCATCCGACCGAATCTTGGCTAGACACCTTGCCAACGGTCCTTCTCGGCCTCCGCACAACAGGCCAACTTGCAGACAACACCAGCCAAACTGCTTTTTGGGGAACCTCTCCGCCTTCCAGGAGACTTCCGAGCTCGCAACCACACCGGACCTTGTCTCCGAGCTGCGTGCCCACACGGCTCAACTACACCCCACTCCTGCATCTCGCCATTCTAGTCGTCGGCAGGTCTTCATCCACAAGGATTTGGCCAAATCCTCACACGTCTTTGTTCGTCAAGACGCAGTACAGCCAGCCCTACACCCTCCTTATAAAGGACCGTATGCCGTGCTCAAACACGATCAGAAGACCTACACTATTGACATCAACGGCAAGCCTTCGATCGTGTCTATCGACCGCCTGAAACCTGCTCATCTTCTGCTGGAAAACTCGACATCGCCAGACTCTGCACCACATCCATCGGTGTCACCTCCTCCACCACCGGCCCTACTAGTTTCTCCGATGCCACCGGTTCCAGTTTCCACACGATCTGGCCGAACCAGTCGACCCCCACATCGCTTCGTAGCCGGTACTCACTCTTCCCGCCGGGGGGAGTAGTGTGGCGATATCTCGCACACACTTGCAGCGGCCGCCAGAGGGCACCGCGAGTGTTCATCCTACAGTGCACGCGGTACAGCAGGAAGAGACACCAGTTGCTCGACAGCCATAGGTCAATCGTCGCGCTCGCAAGTTGTCTTGGTCGTGTCGCGGAAGTGCTTTCTGGAACACCACGCGGACCGGCCATGTACCAAACAGACTACGCTAGTGGACATTTAGTCTGATACAGCTTTCCAGTATTTAATGTAATGTGCATGTATTGTGTTACTCGAGCCTTACAATATATCTTCATAACCCATCAAGTTGTCGTGTTTGATTGTAATCAGTTTTCTGTGTAAGCAACTTTTTTATGTGGGGCAACCCAGTCCACAGTCTCTTCTGAAGCCTCACAGGATGGTTCTATTCGATGCAGCTTTTATTAGTCCTACAAACCTTGCATAATTCTCTGGGACTGCTTTGAACCATCAAATGTTAGCGTCAGTATACTTTGCATAGGCTTCCCTATCTGCTCTCTGGAAGTTCCACCGAGATTTAGGGACGAATCGGATAACAGGTAACTGGATTCCTATTTTATGGATTATGGGTCTATGCTGACTATGAGGGAAGTCACCGAGAACTTGTCTCCTTATGCAACAGAAAGGAGCTGTTAAACCAGAAGAGGCGAAACAGAGGTCTGGTGAGTAGTCTTGTTTCCAGCGAGCAGAATGAAAATTAAACCACTGATTTTCAATAAGAAAACCAAGTTACCCTGGTGGAAAAAATTGGATGTAAACAAAGATGGAATAACATTAAATGTGATAAAAATAAAAAAAAGTATTGAAAATAAGGCAGGAAAGGAAAATAAACCCGTTGAAGGCAGGAACACATAAATGTACACTTCACAATATTTTGGTATAAAACTTAATCATGATTACAGGAGACACACAGCAAGGGATCAGATTATTATTATTATTAATTTAATTGAGCACACGCTCCAGTAGAAATTCCTTTAGTCATCTAACTACCCCTTTTTTATTGATGTGTACACACCGAGACTTACCACATGATCTATAACGAAATATTGTAAAGTGTGTTCGCATTTATGTGTTTGTCTAGGTCTTCTTGCTTTCATCTGTGGTGATGGATGGATTTATTTTTCCATCCTTCCTAATTTTCAATGCCTCAGAGCATTTTTATTGTCACCATTTTACAAATAAAAAAGAAATTTATTTAAGCTGAGTATTTGTAAAACAAGTGAAAATAACAATTACATGAAGTCAAAAAAGAGATATTAATGATTCAGAAGCAGTATAATGACATAAAAATGGTATGTTTATATCCTCTGATTTGTTATCAAGAGAAAACAAGATGTATACATTACAAAGCTTTCTGCTAAACAGAATTAAAGCCTATAGCACAGTAAACATATATCTATGCATCTTAATCAGGGTCTGCCGACTAGAATTATCTCTACATCAGCACAATCTCTAATGTAACGGGTGCACGAACCACACGTCACCCATAAAAGCACATTGACCTTAAATATCAAGAGCTTCAGCGCTTAATTTTTGGTTTTTTCTTTTCAGAAAAATGTTTCTCCAAATTCTTAAGAACAGAACCTCTCTGGTACTTTACATCTTTCTCACACATCAGTTTAAATAAAACTGGACACTGATAAGTAACTTGTTCAACACACATTGTACTTGATCCCAGTTCACTGAATCGGTATTGAGATGTTGATGGAACTGTCAACAAATAAACAATACTTATTAGTTGATAGACACAGACAGAATACAATATCAATCATTATTAATATGATATAAAATTTCTAGCATTGTGACAACTGATTCTTGATACTTACAACATACCATATCCTTAAAGAAACAGGTACTGTGGTTGGAATTTATGACATATGAGTCACCATCAGGTTTTACTTCAAAATGTGCATGAGTTGAGTGTTGTATGAATGAAAATTGTGGAAGGAATTCTGTGTATTCAGCAGAATATTTCCAGTGATCATAATTTCCACTTTCTGCTAGTATGTTGAAATCCAATCTGAAATGCATTTTTAAAAATTGTATTTATATACATCACAAAACTTTTTTTTTTTTTTTTGCTGGAAGTAAATCATATGATTGATACTGCATATCCAACCATTTTCCTTCATTAATAACTTTTCCTCGGTTGCCTTTTCCATCAGGTCACCCCATTATACCATCTCAACATAACACAGCAGAAGCAGAGAGTGGTCCTGGTAGTTCAAAGGATAAGGCTACTGCCTTGAAAATTAAGGATCCCAGATTTGAAAACCATGGTGGTCAGGAATTTTTATGAATTTAGCTTTTATTTATGTGAGTACTCTGGACAGTCTTTTAGATTCCACATTAAATTGTAGGTTTTAATATGTCAAACATAAAATCTTAAACAGCTAGTTGATGAAAAAAGCCACATGAGGACTGTTACCAGCTGTAGTCAGCATCCCCTAGCATGTCTTGAACAAAAAATTAACCAGGGAAAGTATAAGTAGGATTTTTAATTTAAAAAAAAAAAAATCTAAATCTAAAATAAATGAGGCAGACAGGAAATTTTTTTCAGAAGATAAATAAAATCAAGAGGGTTAAAATTATATATTAGTTTTCTTGGAAAGTTTAAGACTATTACAAGATAAATCAAATTTTCAAAAATTATTGTAGACACATTATTGGAATAGGAGCCAAGATTGGTAATAAATTCAATAGAAGCCTTCTTGAGGCTTAAGCTAGGTTAAAACCTGTAGAATAACCTACCCGAAGGCTAATGTTATTTAAAATGCAAAATATTAAGTACTTATCTAGATTTTAATTTTCAAAGTGGCAAGCTGACGGCACAAAGTCAACCGATTTGATAAATAGAAGGTAGCAATCTTGGCTGGTGAGCAGTCTTTTGGCAGTTTTGAGAGAGTTCAGCTAGTATGATAATGTAGATCGGTCTGCGGGTAGTTGGTTGAACCATTCCACCTAGTGTTAGTTGTTAACAATGACTTCAATTTCATCGTAGTAAAGGGACTGGATGAGAGCTTGTCTTGTCTTGTCTTGTCTTGTGTATGTGATGATCTTACAATCAATAATGGAACTATTAGTCTGATAGCCTAATCCAAAAATTTTGAATCTGGTACCAAACAGTTGTATAATAACTTTCTAAAGATTATAATTCTCTTGGAACTCTAACCTGCATGCAGTGCATTTTATTTTTGCAACAACCTTTCACACTTGAGGTGTATTTCAATTGTGAGACAACCGCATTGTTTAAAAATAACCAGAACCAGAAGGCAATGGTCATTCTCAGTATGTTTGCTTAACTCCTAGCAACCGCATGTCTTACAAGGTCCATCTATTACAGAGGCAGAATGTGTGGCAACTCTGTCATTAACTTATAAGTCCATATGGACTTTTCTTTAAGCAGGTGTAGAATAAATTAATTACAAGGGAAAAAAATGTTTAAAGATGCAGCTCAAAATCTAACGGCCATTTTCCTCCATCACTAGGTCATGTTTAAGATATTATTGTTAATATTTCCTTGTCCAAATATTTATTCACAACTGTCAGAAACCATAAAAAATTTCATTGTTAATGAAGGCAGCACCTTAAGCCTTTTTTCCAAGAAGTATTAACCCAAGAAACTGGGAAATTTCTTGCCCAAATAAGGGGAAAGGATGGTCTATAGTTGGTTCAGTAAGATGAAACAAAGGATCTATTTTATTTGTAATACTATAAAGTAAATAAGGGAAAGGAGGAGATATGCTGTAATCATTCTATTGTAGAGAAAAAGGTGAAACAAAGAATCAAACTGAAACACAAGCATAAATAAAACAATTTTTTGAAATGGAATATAGGCAAGAGAAATCAGCTATAAGACTGACTGGATACAACTGAAGGTCAATGAAAACTAGAGCCCATGTAGTTTTGAAAAGGGGAATTACAAGTTATTTAATTCAAAATATGCTATTTTTTCAAAAAATTATTATTAACTAATTTCTGCAACTTGCAGTTCTTTTAGTAAGCAATTCATAATATTTTAATTTAATTGCAATGGAGCACACGCTCTGGTGGCAATTTCCCTACACACCCAACTTCCCCCTATCCTACACTCACCTACATTTGCCCTCTACAAATTTTAACTTTAAATTCTTTTAACGTTTTCGGTAGGTTATTCATCATTCCCCTTGGTAACTCATTCCAATCCCTGACACCCTTACCTAAAAAAGAAAATCTTCCCACACCCTTGTGCTTGAAATTGAGTGCCAGCTTGTGGTAATGGTCATCTTTTCCCTTCCATGAACTACTTTTCATACCTACTGCAATATCTCTCCATGCTTCATCGCCAGTATACGCCCTGTACACTCCGATCACCCTCCTCATCCTCCTCCTGTCTTGCAATGAATCCCATTCCAGCTCCTTTATCATATCTGTCACTGATTGCATTCTGTGATAATTTCCAGAAACAAATCTAGCAGCCCTTTTTTGCACCTTCTCCAACTCCTGTATTTGATACTCGGAGTTGGAGTAAGTAATATATTATTTTCTGCTGCCTCTAAAAATTGGGTCATTTTTCCTTGTTTTAATGAAATGAGAAAACCAGTTTTGTAACACAATAAAATAAAATCTATAAAACTATTAATGCAGTTAAACATTATTTAGTTACTTTCTGGCATGCATGATGATTTGAAACTATTTATAGATAATTAGGTTTAATCGCATCTGTTAGTGTTAAGTCACATTGCAGCTGCATCAGGTTAATAGTGGAAAAATCAACAATAATCACGCTATTTTCAACATTGCATTTGAAACTAACGCCAATAGACCACTTTAAAAATAATTAAATTTAATATATAAGTAAAACAAGGTCTTTTAGTTCATAGGGATTGACACGAAATGCATACAAATTTTGTAGTATTTTAAGAAGTTGCAATGCAAATAGACTGAAATTTTAACACTTCAAATTTTGCCAGTCAAATGTTTTAGCTTGGGCTCAAACAGAACACTCACATTGTAGGATTCAATTTCTTCATATTACTAAAATCGGCAACAAATTCCCAGATTTCCACTGGTTTTTTGTCTCGTATTATGGCTTTGAAGATGGCTTGCTGTTCTTGTGATCGTAACATGAAGTAAAGAAAAACTGCTACAATACAAACAGCAGCTACACGTCTTCGATGCCAGCGAATCAGCATTTTGTGTCGTAGTTGATTTCAAGAACCAACAGCTGAAACAATATTCAAAAAGGTTGTGCAATTATTTACACTTCCAATTAACTTTTAATGCAAAAAACATTTTTAAAATTTGTGTATTACAGCTCACCTAACGTGCTTGGTGATAGTGTTGCATAGTTCAGTCAAATGTTATACGAGTTATCACAATCAAAGAAAGATAGAAAGATGGAAAGAAAGAAATTGTACTAGATGTGGATACTTACTACAATTCAAGATCAAAAACTGCATAAGATAAATTAATATAAATTATATATAATTTTTCAAAAACTTCTTTCCTTCCCCATCATTTACAAGATACATTTATTTCATACTTTATCTGTACACTTAATTTTCAGCACTATATTTCGAATGCTTCAATTTTCCTTCTTTCCGGTATTCCTAAAGTCCATGCTTTGCTGCCATATCACTTCCTTTATTGTTTCTTCTACATACAAGTTGAATATTAATGGGGATAGACTACAATCTTGTCTCACAACCTTTTTAACTGACAAGTGTCTCTCATGATTCTCTGCTTTTATTATAGCTACTTGTTCTTATAAAGTATTCTTCTATCTCAGTATTTTAGACGTGTCTTCTTTAAAATTTTGTACAGCTTGTTCACCTAACACTAACAAAAGCTTTTTCAAAAATAACAAATGCCATAAAAGTATCTTTGTTTTTCTTGATCCACCCTTCAATTTTTTTATTTTTTTTTGGTATGGTCATTAGACTGGGGACAAGGAACATGAAGGAATTCAGCCATGGCATTTTTGAAGGATCGCTGCATTCACCTGGAGTGATTTGGGGAAACCATGGAAAACCCAAATATGGATGTGTGGACGGGAATTTGAATCCGCATCCTCCCGAATGCGAGGCCAGAACGTTAACCGTTCAACCACCACGCTCGGTAATACACCCTTCAACTATTAATCTTAGCAGCAGAATCGCTTCCCTTGTACCGCAGTTTTTCCTAAACCGAAATTGATCTTCACCTACTATCCCTTTTACTACACTTTCCATTTATCTGTATATTATTCTGGTCAGTCATATTGAAGCATGTGATGTTAGACTTATAGTGGGATAATTCTCACATTTGTCGACTTTTGCTTTCTTTGGAAGTGTGAAGATGACACTTTTATTAAAATCAGTGGGAAACTCTCCTGTACAGGAGTATGTAAATTTGAATAATCTTTGGATTCCTTCTTCTCCTAGGGATTTTGGAAGTTCTGCAGGAATCTAATTAATATCAACTGCCTTATTTGATTTCAAACCATACAAAGCTCTATCAAATTCTGTCCTCAAAACAGGATCACCCAAGTCATCAATGTCGGCATCAACTTCTTTTTCCTGTACTCTGTTGTTCAAATCATCTCCATCATACAGTTCCTCTATGTATTCCTTCCATTGGTTAGCTCTATTTCCTGAGCTCAGAAGAGATTTCCCATCAGCAGCTTTAATGTTTACACTTCTTTTCTTCAAAATTCGGTTTGATCTTCCTATACACCACCTCTACGTTACCTATAACCATTTCCTTTTCTACTTCTTCACACTTTTCTTTCAGCCATCTTTCTTTTGCTTCTTTGCATTTCCTGGTTATTTGATTTCTAAATTTTCTGTGTGGCTCTCTTCCTGCTTCATCCTGAGCATTTTTGTGCCTTCTCCTCTGATCCATCAACTCCAAAATTTCTTCTAAGATGCAAGGTTTATGTGTGGCTTATTCACTAAAGCCTAATGTTTCTTTACCAGCTTTCATCATTTCAGTCTTTAATGGATTCCACTCGGTTTCAGTTGAGCTCCTTTCAGAGTTACTTCTTAGAATCACACTACCATTTCTGCAAACATTTCTCTCATGATAGATTGTGGTGCTATAGAAAGATGAAGAGGTTACCTACCACAAGACAAAAAGGGATGAAAGTTTGCTTCAAATGAGTTGAGAGACTGACGACAGAAAAAAAGAAGATTGTTTCAATTTATTCACTTCCAGTCTGTTATGCGTGTATTGCTTCCTCATTCTCTTGAATTCCAGCCTGCACTGTATAACTATCAGATTATGGTCAAGTCTAGGTCCACTCCATTCTAGAACTTGACTCCTGACACTCTGTTTGACCATACTTATAATCTAGCTGACATCTGCCTGTATCCCCTGAATGTTTTCAGCTGTATATCCTTCTAGCATGATTCTTAAATAGTGTGTTCACCATGAACAGTCTGTATCTTTCACAAAATTCTAACAATATGCTTCGTCACTCATTTCTTTCTCCTAAACCAAAACTTCCTACAGTATTCCCCACTTTTCCTTCTCCCACTACCACATTCCAATCACCCATGGTTATTAGATTTTCCTCCCCCTTTACATACTAAATTAATCCTTCAATTTCAGTGTATATTTTATCTATTTCTCCATCTTCCTGTGACATTGGCATGTACACAAGTACTATGTGGTTGGGACGGGCTTAGTTTCTAACCTCATCAAAATAATCCTGTCACTAAACTGTTTACAATAACTCACCCATTTCCCTACTCTCTTATTCATTACATTACAAATCCTACACCAGTGATAGCTTGTGTGCTAATTATCCAGTGTTCCCCAGACCAGAAATACTGTGTGTCCTTCCATTTAATCTCACTAATCCCAAAAACATCTAACTTAAGTCGTTCCATCTCCCTTTTTAAGTTTTTAATTTACCTTCCTCATTTCCTTGGCAAACCTCATTCTATCAAGTAACTACTTCTTTTCCAACCCTCAAATTTACCATAGCACTGCCATGGGTTCCCATATAGTCCCATTCTATGCAAATATATTCCTGGGCCTCTGGGGCAACAATTCCTAAACAATCTCTACATCAAACCTCTCGTGTGGTTCAGTAACGTAAATGATATTTTTTATCAGCTGGAGCCACAACGAAAATCTACTAGACTTCCTCAACTCTCTAAACAGTCATTCCATAAACTTTACCTGAACATACTCCCACCATGTCTTGGTGTTGACATTTACTTACATAATGGACATCTACATACCACTGTTCACATCAAAGCTACAAATCTATAACAGTACCATCACTTAAACAGCTGTCATCTCTCCCACACCAAATGTTCCCTTACTTACAGTCTGACCATCCATGGCAGACGCATCTGTTCCGATGAAGAATTTCTCACCATATACACCCAAAACCTGTCTCAATCTCTCATCTTTCGCAGCTAACCCCCTGATCTAGTACACAGACATATCTCTCGTGCTATAACCCATCCTCCACACAACCATTCCAATGCCACATCTCTTGAAACTAATCACAATCCTGTTACCATCACCCAGTTCTTTCCTGATCTTGAGTCAATTAACCTAATCCTTTGTCATTGTCCTGACTTTCAATGTTCCAATGTGCACCACTCTCCCTAAAATCCTACTCACTGTCCCATGCACATGTTTCAGTATACCACCCAATTTCAAGAATATCTTGGTTCATAAATACCCAGCCTATAATTCTCCCAAACTAGCACAGGGATCATTCCCATGCAACAGACCCCACTGTAAAACATACAGCATGAACCCGGCTGCCACCATCTACTCCAGTCCAACCATAGGGGAAACAATCTCCGCCACACACATCTCAATTGTACTAGTTCATATGTAGGCCTCATCACTAACCCACTTGCCATCAGAATGAACGGCCACAGACAAAAAGTGTATGTGTATACCAGCAATGTATCCCATCCGGTGGCAAAACATGCCAGTTTCCACAGTTAAACAATTTCAACCACTGTTTAACAGTTAGGGCCATCAGAGTTTTCCTCGACACCAAAACAACTGATAAACTGCCTAGATGGGAACTAGCCTACCAGAGTATCCTTGACATCAGACATCCTCCAGGCCTCATCTCCAATAAGTTCCTGCCATTAAACCCAGCACTACAGAGCTTTTATTATTGCATTCCAACTTACAAGTTTTTTTAATATTTATATCGACACACAGTAAAATTGTTGGTATTATTCTCCCACTTACAATGATAATGTGCCTCTAGCACTATTGATACAGTATTTACGCTCTCCCCCTCCACTACCACCTATGCCGGCCAAGCCATGCAACCTTCATTCACCAAGCGGACGTCAGTGTGCGCACATTTGGCTCCACCAAGAGTCTCATTGCAAGAATAAGATTAATCACCAAAATATTGGGTGTCTTGTGTTTCTCTTTTTTATGTTCATCATTCCCAGTGGCTGCATCTGTAGTAAGTGTTGGATCTAATTTCCCTACCCAACCTAAGTTATATGTATATACAAACAGGACAGGGAAATATACCACCACTTACCTTAGATGATCACAAAACGGCACCGACACATGTAACAGACATTAACAATAGAGCGAGTAGTTCATCTACTACCTCATGGTCTAAGATATGAAAATTGGCTCTTTTTTGTGTCTGTTACATGTGTCTGCACAGCCCTATCATTATCAAAGGCAAGTGGTGGTTCATTTTTCTATCCTAATTTGTAATTGAATTTTGCTATTTAGCACCTATCATTTTATAACAACTGTATACAAATATCTATGAGGAATTACAAATTTGGATCGGAAAATTGAACCATTTTAGATAATGGCAAGATGGCATAGACTCATGTAATGGACACAAGCAAATGAAACATTGCAATTTTTGGGGCTTGGACTTAGTTTTATTTTGCAGTTTATGTTGTTATTCTATTTTGCTATTAAGTGGCTGGTGTTTCCTTGTAACTACACTTACAGAGAGAGAGAGAGAGAGAGAGAGAGAGAGAGAGAGAGAGAAAGTAAAGGCAAAATAAACCTATTACACACCTAGTAACTGCTTCTGTTTGTTTATTTTTTTCCATCTATTTACAAATGCCTTTAGAAAAGTCTTTTATGACCATAGATAAATAAAGCAAGATGGAGAACTATTAATAGCATTAGTGGCCACTGCTCTGAATGATTTTGAGAAAAACCAAAGGCTAGGTGACTATTGCAACTATAAGCGGAGCCCAGATCTACTGCAGATCATGATTCCATTACAACAACATTACTCTCCATTTACTAATGATGTCATAACACTGCAGTAGTCAAATGTAAGATGTATTATTTTCAAGCAGTTATTAGGTAATACAAACTGGACTGATGTGATGCCACTAAAAATACTTCGGAAAGTATTTCTAGCAGTGCCTTGACTACAGCAGTAATATGTCATCAATTCCTTGCAAAATCGTGATCTCCAATAATTTCTAATGCCCTTCAGCATATAAGGCCCAATTTATATTGCCTGGTACAGTTATTTGTCAAGATTAACCAATAGAATTACAATACTGAATAATACTAATACTGAATTATATGATACCACTAGAACTAATTTTTTCTGCACTATCAGAGACAAAAATACTGTAATTCCATATGCTGGCCAATCTCATACACAGACAATTCATACATAATATTACTATTTCCTGATCTACGGGTCATAATAACCTATCATCTATTGAGTTTTAAAGTGAAGCCTCAAATGTGATATTTTGTTTCACTGAATCTTTCAAATATGTATTATGCCATTATGCATGCAGAAGAAAGTTGTACTGCTGTATCGCAAAATTAAATGAAATTAACATCACATCATGCAGTGTTCTAATAGTGTTTTGTGTACAGGAAACATAACTTCTCAAACCTGTGCATACAGCATATTAAGTTATAGCCTACTTATTTTACTGAGTGGTTTTTGAAGAAAGGATCTGGACATCCAACTAACATTCCTCTTTACACAAAACGTGGTAGATTGTCTTAAATATTAGCTTACTAACAATAAAATTTGCATAGACGTTTCGTGTAATGATAAGAACACAAAAAGATGTATGAACTTTACCATGGGTAAATAAGCAATAACTTATATGGACTATGAACGGTATAAGCCACCTTTTCTATAACGTTATTAGCAACGAAGAATCATATACATATATGCCAAACTGAATCTATGCTATACACATTAACAATAAAATCTTTCTATACGTACTATGAAGAATTTCTTAACAGTACTTCAAACTTTCACTTTGTTATTGGGAAGAAATTTATGACTGGTGCTGTACATCCGACAAGATAAAAAGCTCCGCATTTAGATAAATGTCAGAGTTTTGCCGACCTACAAATATAACAAAAAGCTAGAAATAAATTCAGTTAGGTGCCTTTATTTCACATTCTTCCTTTAGTTTTCTTTACTACTATTTGCATTTCGCGGCTTTCCAAGGTTTTTATCAAAATGCTATCCCATTAAGGATACATGGCTTCTTGTTTACACGTGACGCAATGCACCAAAGCCAAATGCAGACCAACAGCGTTTAATAAAACAAAACAAAGGCTCAAAAGGGCCAGCTGTTGCAGTGAACTGAATTACCGTATCTACTTATTCACTAACGTAAACATTTACGAAAAAGAAGGCGTGTGTTATCTCGTATTACTATTTATATAATCAAATTTGGAGTAATTCACTGCAAATAAGAATATGTATATGGATTTACATGAGGGAATAATAACTGAAATTGTGGCGCTGCAAAATAATAGGACCCGTGTCAACCTCTCTTTCGTTTTTGAAACAAGCCACTGAATTCGAACTAATAATTTTATTACTAACTGTACTCCATTAACTTCTACGCATTTGAGCCTCTGGTTTCATTGCTTGTGTTTATATGTTTGTCTTTCTAAGATCTTTGCTAATGTTTACATCTTCTAATTTGTATTTAAGACGCTGAACCACGTGGGATAACTTGGAAGTAAGGCCCTTCTCACACGGCGCTACTGAAAAGAAACCAGTTACGAACTAGGATCACAACTCAGTTTCTTTCCAGTCACAGCACTGGTATTTGTATGGAGGCTCTCACACGGGGCGATCGGTTGGAAACCAGTCCGCAACGCGTCCGCGATTAGTTCGAAGCGACGCAGCATGCCAGTCGCCGCGCTGCTAGTTTTCAACTAGTTTCTCAACAAAAATGGCGGATCAGATAATAAATTTAAACCTTGTTGCTGAAATCGAGAAACATCCGTTTTTATGCAACTACAAGTTGAGTGAATATTCACGGAAAGTTGACACAGAAAAAGCATGGAGTGTTATTAGACAGAAAGCTAATTTTTCAGCTATGTAAACATGTTTTTAACAAAGTTTAATGAATAATATTTTATATAAACACGTCAGATTTATTTTTCTTAAATTAAATTTCATAATTTGCCACGGAAGTGCTCTTTGTGGAGTAATAAAGTAATTGCCTAAATGATTTTTGGTGTAATATGCCGATGACAGAAAACTAATTTTAAGTTGTGACAGCGGAATGTAGTGTGTAAGTTGCATTATTTCCAAATTTAATCGGACTGTACAGGACTCCTTTCCCACTCGTGACAATTGTGCAAGCTGATTTTAGTATATTAATCACTTTGTGTTAGTCATATGTGACTGGAAAAAACTTGAAATTTTTCCATCATGACAAATGTACATTCTATAGTTGAACGGGATATCGTTGGCATTTTCATCACTTCATAGCTTTCCAACAAAAGCTTTTGTTTATAAAATAATTTTTTTAAATCTCCTATTCCTTCTTTGACTAATATAACATCCTCATCTGAATTAGAAGAAATCTCACGAGTGACTGAAATTCCAGAGATTTGAGTAGCATCGTGTGAGAACATTGGTCACTAACTAGTTAGCAATTTCAGTCTGTGTTCAGTTTCGTTTCCATTGAGTAGCGTCGTGTGAGAAGGGCCTAAGTTCTCTATTTGTGAAATGTACCGAGGTGATATTAAATTTTAATAAATCAGTTATAAAATCCCTCACGGCACTGTTATAATTTTGTTCCCATTCTTGTTAAACTAATCTCACATTACAACACTTTATGTCGTAACAAGTGTAGTTAGGAAGATTGGGGAAAAAACTGAGATATTGGCGGGGGGCGACTCACATTCATCTTGGCGGTCAGTCCAAACTTTTCTAAGTGAACTGCAATAAGTGTTCTAATTTACAATATCGTGTTTTATTTGCGGGTTAATTTGATGCTTTGTTTTTTCTTTAGGCAGCTGGCATCAGATACTTAATAGGATCTGAATTGAGAAATTCCTTGCTTAGATGTTTTATAAATTATCTTATGAGCAGTTGTGGTTACTTTGAAATGCAGCCTTTCTCAGGTATCATCAAAAGCGTTTTTTTTTAATCCTCGATCATTAAGATTATGTTCTGGTGCCACAATACGACATCCCTGCTAAAACCAAGTTATCATAATTTGTAACTAAACATTGCATCTACCCTTTAGCCAGTAAAATTACTGGAAACTGCAGTTAATGTCGCTTGTGAAACTGTGATGGAAATCTTTTTTTTTTTTTTTAACTGCTTATAGTCTCTTAACAGCGAGGTCTCTAGGGACGGGAAAGGATGTGGGGCAAGTAATGGGAAGGAATTCAGCCATGGCCTTTTGAAGGAAGCATCTCGGCATTTGCCTGGAGTGATTTGGAAAACCAAAATCTGGATGCCCGAACTGTGATTCGAACCGGCATCCTCCCGGATGCGAGGCCAGAACGCTAACCGTTACACCACCATTCTCGGTGAGGTGGAAATCATTATAGACACTTAACAGCTTAATTATTTCCTAGCATTCCCTGAATAATCATGGTTCAATACATAATATGTAGCACAGATGTTATAATAATCGGCAAGAGCTATTACCTAATAATCTAAATGTTTATAGAAAAATTGCCTTCAGTGATCCCTATTTGGATAAAAAAAAATATTTGAAAAGAACTAATTGAAGAGTTATGGGCATATAGGGCCTAATACTGCTCAAACTATTACAGACAGTGGTGTCACAACTTGATACCTATATTGTGAAAGTAAAATAACTTTAGAAATTAAGAGTAAAATTATCTGGCATTAGATGTCTCATTACGGTGGGGCATAATGACTGTGACTCAAAAATAAGTTGTCATTTTGGCCTGAACATTGTTACATTCATTGGATGATATTACTTAATATATGTTGCTCTTAACAGATGTAAAATCTATACACACAACAAAAACTACTGTGACGTTAAAGGGTGAGCAACCTATAGCAGCCATATTGCGACATATAACGAAAATGTGCATGTTTTGTAATGATATTATTTAACAATATGTTTCTATTAGTCATACTGCACAAATTTCATGCAAAGATAACTGCCATAACATTAGGCGGTTTAATTCTAGATGGGGATACCGCTGCCTCGCGACTGTTAACGTGACGTCACGTTCACGTACAGTCATCTGCGTAAAATACGTGTTATTACTTGTCGAAGTTAACAGCAGATAATTTATTATTGAAATGCGAGCTTCGCCTGAAACATTGAACATCCAGTTTTGTTATCGGACATCTGCGGCCGCTTACCAGCGGCCGCCTGCCTCTGATCTACCTTCGGGATATCAGTTTATGTTGATATTGTATAGCTTTAAATTACTGTGACCGAGCGTAGCGAGGGCACAATACAATAATAAATGATGACTGTACGTGATCGTGACGTCACTTTAACTGTCGCGAGGCAGCGGTATCCCCATCTAGAATTTAACCCATTAGGCCTACCCATTAAACGAATAGAGGGCAACATTTGTAATCATATTTGGTGATATATTTTTTTGCTCATCAGTCTCTCATCTAGTTTGCTACAATCCTCCATCCTTTCCTATCTTGCGCTAATCTCTTTATCTCATCATACCCCTTACAACATATATCTTCAATTATCCACTAATCTAATCTTTGTCTACCTTTACAGTTCTTTCATTCAACTGGTCTTTCCACGAACAGTCAATCCCGCATATCTTAAAATGTTGGTCCTGTCTCTTCCTCAAGTTCTTCTTTTTCCACACATATTAATATTACATGCAATAAAATGCATCAGTGACCAGCAATGTTGATTAACAGTATGTACACACTTTGACAATAAATTTGGCTGCCGCTGAAAAATTCTGTCACTCTTATTTTGCAAAATATGACTTCAATGTCATCCCAGGAAACAGTAACGCAATACTGGCATGCCAGTAATGCGTTACTGTTTCTTAGGATGCCATTTATGTTAGACTGTGCAAAATAAGAGTGGTAGAATTTTTCAGCAGCGGCCAAATTTATTTTCAAAGTGTGTACCATGAATATGCTGATAATAATGTTACTTGAAATTCAAAATAACTTACATTTTCTAATAAAATCCAAATTTTGGTGCCAGGTTTAATTTCAACCATATCATAAGCGCTGTTAATAATGTTGCTTGAAAATCAAGATAATTTAATTTTTTAATATAGGCCTAATCCAAATTTCTGTGTGTGTGTGTGTGTGTGTGTGTGTGTGTGTGTGTGTGTGTGTGTGTGTGTGTGTGCATGCGTACGCATCAATTTTGGTCAGTCTCTCAAATAATATCATTTAATGGACGTATGCATTATCATTTAGTCACAATATCCACGCTGTCAATGCCTTACCACTTAATGGAGTGGCAATTTTTATATAAAGTTTGTGCAGTGTGTAGGGCCTACACATTTTATTGCTCTAAGAGCAAAATATATTAAATATCATCATCCAAGGAATGTATGTACCAATTTTTAGACCAGAAGTACAATTCCTTCTTGAGTCCTGGTGATTCTGTTACTTTCAACATTACTGTTGAATAAATTGAGCAGTGTCATCTTTCCAGTTTCTTTAAGAGAAGGTCTGGAACTAATGAAATTCTGTCATATTTTATGGCATTTTGGGGGAAATTCTTCAGAGGAACTTAAAGTCTATCAATAAATCATACCTCTTGAACTACTTTACAGAGTGTGATACTGTGGCAGTCAGAAGCTAGCTATTTCATAGGCTACCTAGGCAGTAGCCCACAAAGGGGGCCCGCACCACAACCCCCAAACAAAGGTAGCCCATACATTATTTGGGCCGAATTTCGAATTGAAGCATCAATATCCGGAGGCAGCCCCCTGTCTGAGGGGCCACTGGCGACAGGGGGGCCTGCACCACATGTATAGCCCAGGGGCCCACAAAGCCTAAAGGCAGCTCTGGGTAGCAGTTAGTTGGTTGGAACGCACCCTTGACCCATTGACCACGCTAGAACTGCAGCGTGATTCAAAATGATTGTCGGCTTTTCATGAATTTTTACCGGCTGTGTACTAAACATAGAAGTATTATCTTTACATGGATGAATAGACAAACTCTCAAAGATTTGTTTTGTAGCAGCCTCTAATCTTGTAGTTACGTTTTGTTCCGCCAGATGTCAGTGTTTGCAATATGGCAGCTAACACTATAGAGAAGCTTTTTTGTACTCTAGATTTTCATGTGTGTCAGTCAGTTACCATTGTCCAACGGCACTTTCGAAAAAAATTTTTATGAAGGATGCATCTTCAGACAATTCCATTCGGAGGTGGTATGCTCAGTTCGTGGAGAAGAAAACAGTGGGCATCCTTCTGTGTCAGAAGTCGACGTGAACCGCATCAGAGAAGCTTATCAATGTAGCCCACAGAAATCAACAAGAAGAGGCAGCAGAGAACTGAACATTCTGCAAACCACAGTTTGGCGTGTGCTACGAAAACGCCTAAAAATGAAAGCCTATCGCCTAGGGCTGCTTCAGGTTTTAACATCTGACGACCATCGCAAACGTATCACATTTTGCAACATAATGGAAGAAGATGGGTTTTGTAAATAAAAAAAAAGGAAACATTTTTAGTGATGAAGCGAACTTTCACTTGTGTGGGAAAGTTTACAAGCATAATGTGCGGATTTGGGGGACAGAAAATCCCAGTGCTGTTATTGAACACAATCGTGATTCTCCAAAAGTGTGTATGTTTGCTGTTGTTTCCAAAGTGAAAGTGTACGGCCTGTTCTTCTTCAATGGACAGACAGTAACAGGAAGAACTTACCTCGATGTGGTCGCTTCCTCAGCTGAAAGAGGTGGATGATTTCATATTCCAACAAGATGGTGCTCCACCTCATTTCCATCACGAGGTCAGAACATTTCTCAACGAACAATTGCCGCAGCAATGGATAGAACACGGAGCCGACAGTGACCACATGCTCATGGCTTGGCCACCTCATTCACCAGATTTAACCACAAGTGATTTTTTTCTGTGGGGTTACGTCAAGGATCAAGTTTATCTTCCTCCACTACCTGCAACTATCCCGCAACTGAGAGAACGGATCAGGGCCGCCTTTCTAAACATTTTTGATGACATGCTG
Organism: Vandiemenella viatica; assembly: GCA_031002005.1. Lineage (NCBI taxonomy): Eukaryota > Metazoa > Arthropoda > Insecta > Orthoptera > Morabidae > Vandiemenella > Vandiemenella viatica. Next base: position 81,439,369 of record JARYHS010011408.1, on the reverse strand, counting down.
CGTCGCGTGTGGGATGAAATGGACTATTGCATAGATGTGTGTAGGGCGCACATATCGAACATTTGTAATGGATGTAAAAAAAACTTGATGAGTTTCTTTACACATCAAAATAAGATTCGAATTCGTATCTCAATTGTGCTAAGTGTAGGAATTTTTTGAAACCCCAACAATCATTTTGAATCGCCCTGTACTTTCCACACTAGTTCTGTATGTGTCTTGTTATTCAGGGGTGCATCACATTGTGATTACTGTTTGGAAGGATAGGGAAAATACTTTACAAAGATGAAATTTTCTCAGTAAACTAGCCGAGTAAGACCTTTTTTATAATTCAATGTTTCGGCGGTCATATTCTCTGCCGCCATTGTCAAATAATTCTGATAGTTTTCTGAGAAAATTTCAGTTATATACAATACTGAGAAAGCACTCATTGTTTTTTAACCTTATTTATTTCTGCAGGATTGGGTCATTTGGGAAGGGGGTTATCGCAGGTAGTAAACTGAAGTATTGTAAAGTATGTTCGTGTTTTTGTATTCATCTGGCCCCCTGCCTTCTCTGTTGTAAGTTACGGATTATTTTTGCTATCTTTCTTATTTTCATTGTCTGTTGGCACTTTTATTGTCACCATTATCTTATTACTGTTTGGAAACCAAAAGTCTCATGATTGATGCGATATTTTGATGTCATTACTTCATGTGGTAAAACTTTTTCACTTGTATTGCATCTACGTCTACATCTATACTCTGCAATTCACAATTACTGTGGGTGGCAGAGGGTGCTAAGCACCAATCCTAATTCAGTGCATTCCAATCCCAAACAGAATGAGGAAAGAAAGAATACATAAATGTATCAGTACAGCATCTTATTTCTTGAATCTTATCCCTCCTGTCATTGCGACCTTAATAGGTTGGCAGAAGAAGTATTTTGTTGCACTCGTAAATTAACAATTTTCTCATATTCTCCAACAAATTCAAGCGAAAACGACGTCGTCTGTCCGTCAAACATTCCCAACCCAACCCATGTATCAGCTCTGTAACACTTACGTAAGGACTGTAACTAGCGGTCACGAATCAAGTGGCTCTCCTCTGTACTTTCTCTAAGGTGTCAATCAATCCCTTGTGATACGGATCCCAAATTCCACAACAGAATTCCAAATGCGGACGCACTAGTGTTTTGTACGCTATTTCCTTTGTATGAGCATTACAACTTCCCAAAATACGACCTATAAAATGTAGTTTAGAATTAGCTTTGCCTACGATGGAAGTTATATGCAAGTCCCATTTCATGTTGCTTTGTACTGTTACGCCTAGATACTTCAGGGAATCAACCGTGTCAACAACTGAATTGTTAACTTTGTACTCGTGAGCAAATGGGGTCTTTTTTATTACATATTTGCATTGCCTTGCACTTTTTGCAGTTAAGTGTAAGCTGCCATTTACGGCATCATTCTGAAATAACATCCAGATCACGCTGAATTTCTAAGCAAGTCAGCAAAAACTCGCATCCTGCAATTAACGTTGTCACCGAGATCCGTTGAGTTATTATGAACTGTTGAGTGACAGGATATTTTGATGAAGTTAGAAACTAAGCCCGTTCCAACCACATTAGTACAAGTGTACATGCCAACATCACAGAAAGATGATGAAGAAATAGATAAAATATACACCGAAATTGAAGAATTAATCCAATATGTGAAGAGAGAGGAAAATCTAATAATAATGGGTGATTTGAATGTGATAGTGGGAGAAGGAAAAGAGGGGAATACTGTAGGAAGTTTTGGTCTAGGAGAAAGAAATGATCGAGGAAGCAGGTTGTTAGAATTTTGTGAAAGATATAAGTTAGTAGTGGCAAACACACTGTTTAAGAACCATGCAAGAAGGATATACACCTGGAAACATCCGGGGTGTACAGGTAGATATCAGCTAGATTATATCGTGGTCGAACAGAGAATCAGGAATCAAGTTCTACACTGTAAAGCATACCCAGGAGCAGACATAGACTCTGACCATAATTTGATAGTAATGGAGTGCAGGCTGAAATTCAAGTGAATAAGGAAGCATCATAAGCAGAACAGACTGAGGACAAATGGAAGGCATTAAAGACCGAAATAATGAAAGCTGGTAAAGAAACATTAGGCTTTAGGGAACGAGCTGCCAGAAAACCTTGGATCACAGAAGAAATTTTGGAACTGATGGATCAGAGGAGAGGTACAAAAATGCTCAGGATGAAGCAGGAAGAGAGCAATACAGGCAATTTAGAAATCAAATAAACAGGAAATGCAAAAAAGCAAAAGAAAATTGGCTAGAAGAAAAGTGTGAAGAAGTAGAAAAGGAAATGGGCATAGGTAAATTAGATGTTACATATAGGAGGATCAAACAGAATTTTGGAGAAATGAAGAATGAGATGTGAACATTAAAGCCGCCGATGAGAAACCTCTTTTAAGCTCAGAGGATAGAGCTAACCGATGGAAGGAATACATTGAGAAACTGTATGATGGGGACGACTTGAACAATAGTGTAATAGAAAAGGTAGGCGATGTCAACATTGATGACTTAGGAGATCCTGTTTTGAGGACAATTTAATAAAGCTCTGAATGACTTGAAAGCAAATGAGGCAGTTGGAATTGATGAGATCCTGCAGAACTTCTTAAATCCCTAGGAGAAGAAGGAATCGAAAGATTATTCAAGCTGATATCAAAAAGTTATGAAACAGGAGAAATTCCAATTGATTTTAATAAAAATATCATGTTCACACTTCTGCAGAAAGCACAAGCAAACAAATATGATAATTATCGCACCATTAGTCTAACATCACATGCTTCAAAATTACTGACCAGAATAATATACAGAAGAATGGAAAGGGTAGTAGAAGACATAGTAGGTGAAGATCAGTTTGGGTTTAGGAAAAATCGTGGTACAAGGGAAGCAATTCTGGCTTTAAGATTAATACTTGAAGGGCGGATCAAGAAAAACAAAGATACTTTTATGGCATTTGTTGATTTAGAAAAAGCTTTTGATAAAGTTAGATGGGACAAGATGTTCATTTTAAAGAAGTCAGGCCTAAAGTATCGAGATAGAAGAATATAAACTATATAAGAATCAAATGGCTGTATTAAAAGTAGAGAATCATGAGAGACAAGCATCAGCTAAAAAGGGTGTGAGACAAGGTTGTAGTCTATCCTCGTTAATATTCAACTTGTATGTAGAGGAAGCAATAAAGAAGGTAAGAAAAAATCAGTATGCTACGATTTGCTGATGGCATTGTCTTGTTAGCAGAAAGGGCTGAGGATATTTAGAAATTACTGAATGGCATGAACAAAATACTGAAGGAAGATTTTGGTCTGAATATAAATCAAAGCAAGACTAAAGTGATGAAATGTAGCAGAAATGATACAAATACTAGCAGATTAAATATAAAATAGGATCGAATGCAATTGAAGAAGTAAGTGAATTCTGTTATTTGGGAAGCAAAATTACAACCGATGGCCGAAGCAGGAATGAATTTAAAAGCAGAATAGCTCTAGCAAAAAGAGGCTTCCTGAAAAAGAGAAATCTTTTAGTTTCAAACATTTATCTAGGAATTAGAAAGAACTTTTTAAAACTCTATGTGTGGAGCACAGCACTTTATTGTAGGAATACCAGAAAGAAAGAAAATTGAAGCATTTGAAATGTGGTGCTACAGAAGAATGCTGAAAATTAAGTGGACAGACAAAGTACGAAATGGACGAGTTTTGGAAATGATGGGTGAGGAAAGAAGTTTGTGGAAGAAGCTTACACAAGGAAGAAACAGGCTTGCAGGTTATATTTTGAGACATGCTGGATTGCTTAATTTGCTAGTGGAGGGAGCAGATAATTGAGGACGTGGGTTGTAAAGGATATGTAGAGATGAAGATGTCAGCACAAGATAGGAAAGGATGGAGGACTGCATCAAACTAGTCGAAAGACTGATGTCAGCAAAAATATTTATAAATTATATGTAAGTTATTAGTTATGGATGTACTGGAATGGTTTTGTTAGCAGTATAAGCCAGGGTGATTTGTGTTGGTAAGCTAGTGTCCATTTCAAAGTTTATAAAGGGTTATGACTTCAGCTTAGAAGTGTCTGATCATCCTCACTGTAAATCAGCTGTTTAGATTGTGGGAACTTATATTAGCTGCTACTGAATGGTCTGCATTGTTTGAGTAAATGTTTGCCTGTGGCCATTCATTCTGGTCGAAAGTTCTTGTTAATTGAAAATTGTGATTCCACTACAATTACTTTCCACTGTGTGAGGTACTAACCGTAGTAATTGGAAGATGTATTATTTTGATGCATAAATTGACTGTAATAAACCTTGGACCCACTTAACACTGCTAGAACTCTATTATGGCTTGAAAATAATGTCTCTTGTGATTGATCACTGCAGTCAGTACATCACATGACAGAATCTAGTCGTAACTTTCCACCAGTATGAATGGCTGCAGGCTAAAGGTTTAAACCAGGTACTCCAACCATCCTGTGTTGGTATAGTGAAGTCATGGTGCTTGAGGGTGTTTTAAAACCTAATTACCATGTGAAAATAATATATCTTGCTATTGACTACCACTGTATTGTGGCACCGAGCGTGGTGGTGTAACGGATAGCGTTCAGGCCTCGCATTCGGGAGGACGGCGGTTCGAATCCCCGTCCGGGCATCCAGATTTGGGTTTTCCATGGTTTCCCCAAATCACTCCAGGCGAATGCCAGGATGCTTCCTTCAAAAGGCCATGGCCGAATTCCTTCCCATTCCTTGCCCCCATCCTTTCCCGTCTCTAAAGACCACGTTGTTAAAAAAGGGACGTTAAACTGTTACAAAAAAAAAAAAAAAAATGTATTGTGGCTTCATTACCTCATCATGGAAAATTGTTCTCGTGGGATTGGGATTTACAATTAATCCAAAAGTGGGTTAGTGGTGACGCTTACCTATGCATGAAGTGGTACAGGGGCGGCAGGTGTGTTGTGTTGCATTTGGCACAACTAATAATGCAGAAAAGTTTTATACTTCATCAGTATCGAGGTCATGAAATGTGGGAAAGGAATGGGGTCTAGGAACAGGAAGGAATTTGGCCATGATCATTTGAATGGCTGGTTGGGGATATGAACTCATTATTCCTCAATGCCAGACCAGATCATTACCGCTCACACGTTCGTTTGGAGTAGTTGGTGGTTGTCAGGTATACTGCAACTCTTACAGTGATGTCTATTGCTTGGAAAGGATCTGTGGGCAGTTTGAATCACAAGATAAGTACTATACTTGTAGACCAAGTTGCTCTAGTTAGAACTTTTTTATCTATGTTAAAAAATTAAAACATTAGTATACTGAAAATGTTATATGAAATCAAAACGGGATACATGCATCTACCTAAAGTAAATTTGTATAGTGTGGCTACCTAGTTTGGATTGGACATAGTTTTGATTTGTCACACATTCCGCCTCTTTCTTGACCGGACCTATAGTTTAATGTGGAATCTGGACCAAATTACACATCCTGGCATAGCTAATATGATCAAACATAACTCTTAAAAATTGCTGGCCCCACTGGGATTTCAATCTGGCCCTTGGAATATGAGAGCAAGCATATTAACCATTGGGCTACCTAACTGCTCATGAATCTAGTTAGCCAATAAATAAAGTATATAAAATCGTGTAATATCGATTATAGGACAGGTTCCTCTGAATAGATAAAATACCACCAAATTCTTTGAGTTTCAAGAACATAGCTAATACTGGTTAATGAGTTATCCTAATATCAATATTTGCATAAATAAATGATTAAATCAAAAATTTGTATCAACTAGTTTTACATCACAGTTTAATTAGTATGCTTAATAACTTTTCAGGAATGGTGTTTTTTATCTGCACTCATTGTGGTGCCTCTTTAAAAAAGAACAAAGTTGAGAAACACTATTCAACCCAGTGCCATAATTTTCCATCGGTTTCTTGTATGGATTGTCACAAGGATTTCAGGTAAAATTAAACATTTGTGCATATTTATTCTTGGACCTGTATTAATACTTTCTGTTATTAATGATCTTTCTTATTGTTTTGTTCCTGAAAATCTTGTTAGTTTAGCTGATAACATGAAGATGAGAAGTTTAGAAGAAAATCTGAAATGTCCCCAACTACGGTTTGGAAAGGTTTTGGGCATCATCATAGACTATTGATGCATTGTTCTATTTTATATTGAAAAATAAATTTACAGAATGCTGTGCAAAACTTCTAAATGTTTTTCTTCAGTTGAGTTATGATTTCAGTCTATGTTTGGGGCTGAAAATATTACTATGAACTGTTTTTTGCAAAACATTTGTGAATTTGTTTTTTCTCAAAGCCATGTGTAGTTTTATATGAATTTATTAAAATTAGTAGCTGAAGCTGTTTTTGTCGCACATTAAAGTACCTGAAGCTGATCCTCCCAAATTGTTTATAAATTTAAAAGTTAACAAAATAATTCCAAGGAAAGGGAAAATACTCATCACTCACCAAAGTTGAAGGCAGTGACGAGAGAAGAACATATATTACGAACACACAAATAAACTCAATATTTCGGTTATCAAACCTTATTCATGATGGAGAAAATGAGTCATGAGGCTCGGGAGGTGTGCTCACGCTGAGGGTTGTTACATGACTAGGTGGATTATCAATATGGCGGTGGGACTGAGATATTGTATATAAATACGTAAATCACAGATAGTGGTACAACTAATACTAAACAAAAAAAGGGGGCGAGAATAAAGTAAATAAATATGGACGGATAAATTTTGAAAAATAAAATAAGGTAATTAGTTAAATGACAATAATGCTACTACTAATAATGAGTGATGCGTCAAGGAAAGGCCGGCCTCAACCACAGATAAAATTCCTTTCCTTGACGCATTACTCATTATTAGTAGGATTTGTAGTAGCATTATTTAAATTTAACTAATTACCTTATTTTATTTTTCAAAATTTTTTATCCATATTTATTTAATTTATTCTCCCCCTTTTTTTTGTCTAGTATTAGTTGCACCATTATCTGTGATATACATATTTATATACATATGATAATCCACCTAGTCATGTAGCAACCCTTTGCGTGTGCACACGTCCCGAGCCTCAAGACTTATTTTCTCCATCATGAATAAGGTTTGATAACCGAAATATTGAGTTTATTTGTGTGTTCGTAATATATGTTCTTCTCTCGTCGCTGCCTTCAACTTTGGTGAGTGATGAATCATTTTCCCTTTCCTTGGAATTATATTGCCTAAAGCAGTTTCCTTTTTCCTTAGTTTAAAAGTTAACAAAAGTGTTTGTAGTGACAGGGTGACTATTGGGACTGTACTTTAGAGTGCAACATGGAAACTAAACTATGGATCATCCAGTGTGCATCCAGAAAGTAAGAAACAATTGATTGGGGGAGGGAGGAGGACTTAAGAATTTTTTTTAAAAAAAGTGTTACTATGCACATTACACTACTTTTCTATGTAATCACCAATTTTGTTGAGGCATATCTTGACACCAGCATTTGTATTTCCCCAACGAAGAAACTTGCTGCCAACCCATTCAGCTATCGTAATCATAGGCTTCCGCAACCAGCGTCAGTTGTTTCTTGGTTATTTGGGTGATGTCGTGTCATGATGTGGCTTCACACATCCTGATGTGGTGTCACTCAGACAGCCAAGAAACAACCATTCAGCTATTCCTGCACATTGTGTGTTGCTTGTTAATCACTCTTTATACTCTGTCTGCCTAAAAATCTAAATGGAGAAACAACTTGGAATACTGGGAGCTAGGTTGGTACCGTATGGTGGACGTTCAAAAATTTCCCAGCCAAACTATCAAGTTTATGCACATGTGCATCATGGCAGTGTGTGACAACACATTGCTTTGCGAGAGATAAATTCCAGCAGTTAGTAACTAAGGATTGCAATCCCACAGTGGGGATTTGCACGAATCCCGCGGGATTCGCGCCAACAGTTTTTTAAGGCATATATTTAAAACATAGTTATTTAAAGCGTTAATAAATTAAATAAATGTCTTTTAATGAAATTAATAAATCAATTTCAATATTAAATGATAAAAATTATCAGTTAGCAATATTTTAAGTAGCAAAATGGCATTAAAATTTTTTTAGCATGTCTCAAGTATATTTCAAGGTTTTACATTTTTATTTTTAAATCTAAACCAATTTTTAAATAAATAATCAAAAGTGAAAAATATTCAGTCTTAGGTCATATGTGCCTTACAATATATCACATCAGTTTAGATACATTTTATCTACAATCGCCAAGTCACAAGAATTTTTTTATTCTAAATAAACGTTCCATTACACCGAGAGGAAGCATTCTATTTCTTAAGTGAATATACTCTGTAAAGTGTAGACTTGGCTCAGAACAAGATTTCATAACTTTTTGTCACTGCACAAGCACGAGACTTCGCCTATTTTTACAAGAATTGTTTTTGGGATTCATTATTATGTCTCCTTATTCCTTGATTGATCTTATAATTGATTCATTTTTATTAAAATTAACTACTCACTAAGACGTATACTGTCAAGTATTAAGTGGCGTAACAACTTTTTTAGAGTGGAAATTATTATTATTTTTTTATGTGAGAAAGGAGACTTGATTGGAGTGAAGTCCTCATGGGTGTGTCGCCGGATTGCATTGTAAAAATACACAATTTCACAAGTGGTGAAGACAGTGGTGGCAGCCGTTGAAGTATGGTATTTTTACAACACAATTCGGCGATACAGGTGTGAAGACTTCACTATAGCTTTTTTTGCCTTTAGTCAAAATTATAACAAGGAGTTGAAAGGACACATGCAATTCACTCAAAAATAATGTATTGTGGCGATTGACCCAATCATCCCAAGAGGGATTAATTGAAAGCCAAAGCGGCACATGTAAGAGTAAGCAGGAGGCTTTCGTCAAAGAACATGTGTTCCAAAAGCATTGAGACAGCGGCCAAAATAACAAGTCAAAGAATATACAATTGCCTTTTGATAGCTCGTAAATAAATATGTATGCGATCATTAAAATTAGGAGAACATTAGTTTCGGATCAACAAAAAATCGTATTTTCAGCCGCAAATACAGGAAGTTGTCACAACTACTTTATCTGCAAATAAAGAAAATGGGAATAATGAAACCATGAGGGAGAAAAAATCTTTTACTGTGTAGTGTAGATAACGTGTGTGTCACATTAAAAATTCTTATTATATAGTTAGAAAATCCTACTAAATACGCAACCTAACTTAAGTTATAGAAATGTGTCATCAAAACAAAACATAAGTTTTAATGAATACGTAAAAGTGGATCTATTTACTTACGAATGACAAAGATTAACAAAAAAAAGTCTTTTGACATGAGTAAAATGCCAACTGCTAGGATACAGGCAAACAGAGCAATACATTTGATAGAGACCGGGTGGGACAGCGAGTCACGCAGACTGACACGCGTTTTCACCCCATTTTGCGGATCCGCTTAATTTTGTGTGGGATCCGCCAGACTGTCTAGTGATGCAGAATTGCGGGATCTTGCTTTGCTGGTTGCAATCTCTATTAGTAACTCATGCTGTCGCTTCTTGTTTTGTTTTACTGACCCTTTTTATTGAATTGTCCTGTGGATAAGCTGTCAGGACTTTCTCTACATTTAACCTTGGTCACCATGATTGGATGGTTATATTTATTTTATTAATATTTATCTCCAAGTATAAATAACTAAATTCAAGGATGTTCCTAGCGATTGCAGATCAAGTGAGAGGTAACAGAATAAATTATTTTGTTATTCACAGTCAGTTCTGTCACTGTCAGTCTATCATAACCATTATTGTCTGATTCACCACAAGATCAATGTTCTTCTTCTAATGACTCGACGGCCTCCTTCTTTTTGAGATTAGCGCAGAAGCCCATGTCACAGTAAACCTGTATCAACACATCACTATTCACCAGTACTCACTCAACACACACACACACACACACTATTTCAATCTATTGAAATCTCATCTTGTATTCAATACTTAAATTGTTTGAGTTTCTGAGATATTAATTCAAAACAAATACAGAAAGACCTTGGTATGTAGTAATGTGACAAGTTCTGCTTTGCCCGATCATTTCACAGCATGAATTTGCAAAACTTAATAAATTTGTCTGTAAATTTCTGACACCCAAACAACTTTTGAGAGCAAAAATCTTAGCATTGACAACATTTCACAGCCAGTGATTTTAACATTCATTTTATATTAATGCAGCAAACTGATAAACTTTTTTAGACCAATAAAACTCTCACAATTCTTGCACCAGATGTTCAGCATCTACCTCAAGACAACTTTGAAGCATATGCTTTCCTTGTAAATGCTTGGTGGGCAGATAGGGTGCACGCTGCAGATGTGCACATCTGGCTCAAATCTAAAAGTGCCTATTGTTTACACATCCATTTTAGGTTTGATGCATCAATACTAGTTCAAATTTACTGTGACTTCATTAAGTTCCACAAGGTCTATTTCCATTTTTTTAAAATACTTATTGGTACACAGATCATATCAACCCAAACTGTTTGTTAAAATCTGTTATGGTTATTGTTAGATCGAATGGCAGCCTGGATCAGCGGACAAAATAATGTTAAAAGAAAAAGGTGAGATCCGGCTAATGCCATAGAACCAATTATCGTTTATACGACAAGTTAGTAGAAGTCTGTAGGGTAAACGCCTGTGCACTAAAATATTCTTGTCATTGCAAAAGAACTGAAAATGATATATACAAGCAACAGGACTTGTTATGCAGAAGAAGAGGTGTACGAGGCTAATCTATAGTATTTTGAGCTGTTAACATTTAAATTAATTTAATTATTTTAACATTTAAATTCTAACCAATATTTCATGAAATTCAGAACAAAATGAATATGCTGGAGTTTTGGAGGATGCTTGCAATCTAGTAAAGGAAGCAGTATAAATAGCCAGGCATGTTTGATGTAAAATTTTACACAGACACGGTATAGTAATACTAGTACAATTTCCAAAAGATGAAGAGAAGGAACCAAATATTCATCTGCAGTTGTGCTCTGCCTCATGACTGTACCTGTTTTTGAAATGTGCGGAGCTACTGACTATAAAATATTCAATCGCAAATAAATTTTTAAATCATATGAGTCATTTCTGCAAAGGTCTCCATATTGATCTCTAATTTTGAAACCAATTTTTTTTTAATGTTTGTTATTAATGTTTCTTCTGCACTTAAAAAGAAATGTATAAAGCAGCACATGCTATTGCTTTGTATCTCTGATTTCATTTGTGGACATCTTAAAAACACTTATATACAGCTACGTCTAACAAAACAACAATGAAAAAACTGGATGACTCAAGCTTGGAGCATCTAAAACACTCCAGGCTGGTGGGAACTCCACAGGCCATGCCAAAACTCTTGAAAAATGTGTACACAGACAGTTTTGATACTTACGCTTCAGCCAGAATTCCTAGTGTGCACAACTGATGTGTTGATCATTTATTGTATCACGTTTCAGGACTATATGTTCCAACCTCACATTCCATTGCTGCAATCTGAAGCACCGTTCCAAACTGACAGTTTGGCATGCACATGTAAACAGGCCTAATCATTTTTTTGTTATATAAACGTTTCTCGGGAAACAAACCGAGTAATATTGTTATTAATGCACAATATTTCGGCAACTTTATTCTCCGTCACCATCTTCAGGTGCAGTTGCAAGTCTTGAAGTCAGCCTTGAGCGTGTTGTTTGTAACACGCTCAAGGCTGACTTCAAGACTTGCAACTGCACCTGAAGATGGCGACGGAGAATAAAGTCGCCGAAATATTGTGCATTAATAACAATATTACTCAGTTTGTTTCCCGAGAAACGTTTATAAATAAACAACGCCGAGAAAAATTACATTCATTTATAGGCCTAATCATTTCTCACAAGAAAGAAGATAATAATAAAAAGTTTTTCCATCCAAGGGAACTATTGCACAAATGTTATTTAAAATGAATCTTACCTAACAGCATTGTTAATTTGAATACCACAAGATGTGATGCCATAAAACTTTTTTATCAGTTCAGAAACCTAATCTAATACAGAAAACATATCTGCATAACTTCTGGTCCAGCCAGCATTTTAAACTATCAGACACAACTTCCACCTGCAGACTAATAAGTTGAACAAACATTTGTAGATTATCAATTTTTGTTATAAATATGAAACAGCAGCAACACTAACAAAACCTGTTTTGACTTTGGAAGTTTCTGGCAATTCTATGATATTACATACTCGAAGGCATACAAAAAGCCTAACATAAGAGAATTCTCTCCTACCACAACAAGGTCACTCAAAACAAACAGCAATTAATCAACAGTTTCGAAACAATCATATGGGAAACCACTAATAACAAAGAACATATACAGCAAACATAACTGAGTGTAGCACAGCTTCCAGTTAACAACAAAACGTTATCATTATTCACTTTTGTCTTACAGAATCTCTTTTTTTCGAATAGAAGAAATTTAATCAAAAACAATTTAATTTATTATGCCGTTTATAAAAACTCTAAATATTGTAGATAGAAAGACCAAAATTAATATGGGGTGAAATGATAAATCAGTTTCAGTCAAAATCACGTGTAATAAATCATTTGTCATGTGCATACATACAATGAAATTTGTCATAATGTACGCAACAATTCCCAGTCTCCAAACATTACAACTATTGTCTGACACACAGGAAACACAGTCAACAGCCTAGTTTTCTAGCTAAATGATCAGTACCATAACTCCTTTATGTGGGAACACCACCACAGAAACTTGCATTAGCTTCAAACTCAGCTGTTCCACACCAAATTAGGTCCAAACATAATGAGTCTTTCAGGCACATGCTAAGAGCCTTCCAGCATATTAGAAATATCCTAACCACTTGACCACCGACTGTAAATTCACAAACATTGGTGTGGCAACAGAAAAAAAAATTTTATAATGGAAACCTCCAGGCAAATGCTGGGATGCTTCCTTCAAAAGGCCATGGCCGAATTCCTTGCCCCCCATCCTTTCCCGTCTCTAAAGACCTCACTGTTAAAGAGACGTTTAGCAGTTTAAAAAAATCATGGAAACATTAAACTCCCTCCCCAAATAACCAAAATATGACTCCGAACCAAAATTGTTCCTTGGAACAACACACACAATAAACCAAATGCACCAATTCTACTTACATGAATACTCTACAAAAATTTACAAAAACAATGAAAAAAATATTAACATTAAAATACAAAATTAAGTGACCAATACCTCCCTTACATCTAACCAACAACACTCATGCACCACACTACCATCACCACATTTTTTAATTTGCAACTACACGACTCACACATTACTATACTCTCACAGCAAATCAGGGGCGTAGCTATTATGGGGCTAGGTGGTGCAGTGCACCGGGGCCCTCACGCTCAGGGGGCCCCCAAGCTTACCTCAAGGGGCCCTCAAACGCAGTTTAGAGGGCCCACGAGCCTTCACGGTAAACTGGCGACCTTTTTTTTTATTTAGCTCTACCGTCGTCTAAGGGGCCACGGCCCCTGAGAACACAGGAGCCCTTCACTAAGGGCCCTCGCTGCTTAGGGGGGGCCCAACCACTGCTAAGGGGCCCCTAAAGAACAATTCAAGTGCCCCCATCCTCAGTTCAGGGGGCCCCTACCAGCACACAAAGCAAAAAAAGGTCGCCCGTCTGGCCTGAGGGCCCAAAATAAATTTTTTGCACCGGGGCCCTTGTTGACCTAGCTACGCCACTGCAACAAATGTAAATAATAAAACAGTAAAGTTGAAATTCAGTGAAGACATAGCAAAATTAACAACACACAAACAAAAAATGAAAAGCATAACATTCGAAGTTCTGAATTGGGTAACAATGGAAAGAAAGAAGTGCTGAGAGGCAATATTTATATGAAAAGGATAGATAAAATACACCCAACACTCATCAAAGTTGAAGGGAGGGCAACACAAAACAACACACAAACACAGAAAATATACAATATTTTGGGTTTATCCCTTTGTCAAGTAGAAAGTGGGTGGCTGAGACCCATGCAAGCCTTGCGCTAGACGCAGCCACTCGTAGAATAAAATTGATTGTCGGAGGTGGTGTGGAGAGCAACAATATTTTCTGAATTAATTACATAATGGTACACAGGGGGGGTGAGGGAGGGGGGGGGGAGAAATCACTAACAAACTATAACACCACAGCTTTGAAACAGACAGCTGGATGCAGGTTCGAATCCCCATCTGGGCATCCAGATTTGGGATTTCCATGGTTTCCCCAAATCACTCCAGGCAAATGCCAGGATGCTTTCTTTAAAACAAGCGTAAAGCGAAAAAAAAGAGACATATTTAAGGGAAAGAAGGGAAGAGGAAGTTAGAAAAATACACATCATATTCACAAAACCATTGATAACCAAAACACGTGTGATGTGAAAATCATCTTACCACCCACATAAGTTATAGTGCATTAATTTTAACAGTAATTATGATATGGCAGAATAACAAGAGGGCTTATTTTAACTACTTAAAACTGCTTGTTAAATTTAAAATGTTTTTAGCAGCATTGTAATAACTTATCCTAACATTTAAAATCATTTCACCAAGCATGGTGTGTGAGCACATTTGGGAGGATACCGGTTCAAATCCCCTTCCGGGCATCCAGATTTGGGTTTTCAGGGTTTCCCCAAATCACTCCAGATGAATGCTGTAGCAATTACAGGAGTTGGAGAGGGTGCAAAAAAGGGCTGCTAGATTTGTTTCTGTAAATTATCGCAGAATGCAATCAATAACAGATATGTTAAAAGAGCTGAAATGGGATTCATTGGAAGACAGGAGGAGGGTGAAGAGGGTAATGGGAGTGTACAAGACATATACAGGGTGGTCAGAAATTCACTCATCGGCGGGTAAGGGCAGTGTTCGGGACGTTGCACTAACGAAATAAATACAAAAAAATTCTATTAAAAGTTTTTGAGTTATTTGCAGCTAAAGCTGGCCAATAAGAGCACTGCGCGGGCGAATTCAAACAGCCTTCCACATGCGGTGTTGCCAAGCGTACTCGAGGCATGGGACCGCCAAAGAAAACGAAAAGAAAAACTCTCTTCGGAAGTGGGGATCGAACCCGCAACCTTCAGATTTAGAGTTTGCCTTCTTACCAACTACGCTGCCAAGGTACTAGAATTTCCTTGTTTTTAGAAGCCACTAGGGCGGACTGTTTGTTCGTAATCGGAATTGATCGGTAATCCGCGACATTTTTCGTGAAGTCAGTGGTGGGGCTAAATGGCCATGCCAGAAGAAGTCTCGCAGTCAAACACATCTTACCGATAAAGACACTGTCATCATGCAACATCATCAATTTTCGATTGAAGAGTACGCCGATATGCATTTGGCGTATGGCGCTGCTGGACAAAACAGGGCCGAAGCAGTAAGGATTTACACGACTTGATTTCCTAACCATGTGATTCCATCGGCCAACACTTTTGTGTTGGTTGACATAAGGTTGAGGGAGACGGGAAGTATTGTTGGCCACAGGCTCGACGGCGGACGAAATCGGTTCAGACGGAGTGTAGGATTTTAAGACAATGTCCTGGAAATGATTGCTGATAATCCGAGGACAAACTCTAGGGTCATTAACAACGCATTGCAGGTACGTCCAGTCTAAGTGATCCCTCAAATTCTCTGTTTAAATGCAGCCTTTCAAGAGCCTCATTTTTGTTGTTTTTTAATTACCAGGCCTCACTTGCCACTGTTTTGGACGTCCTTCAGGACGAAGGGTTACATCCCTTTGACTTTCAAAAGGTCCAAGATTTGGAGGAAGACGATTTTCCACTTCGAGTTCAGATTTCACAGTGGTACCTGTTAGCAAAATAGTAGCAAGGATATTCACGTTAATCAATAAAAATGTAGTGATTGAAATCTAGTGAAATACGATTACATGGAATAAAAGAAGCTTCTTTGCAACGAATAAATTATGTTTGCAGATTTTTTTGTGTCATTAACTAAATGATTTTTGTACAAAAATTAAAGATTAATCTAGCAAGCAGATCAACTAATTAAAAAACAATTCCCATAAAAAAAATCCTTTAGCCCCACCACCGACTTCCCGGGATTACCGATCAATTCCAATTACGAACAAACAGTCCGCCCTAGTGGCTTCTAAAAACAAGGAAATTCTAGTACCTTGGCAGCGTAGTCGGTAAGACGGCAAACTCTCAATCTGAAGCTTGCGGGTTCGATCCCCACTTCCGAAAAGAGTTTTTCTTTTCGTTTTCTTTGGCGGTCCCATGCTTCGAGTACGCTTGGCAACACTGCCTGTGGAAGGCTGTTTGAATTCGCCCGCGCAGCGCTCTTATTGGCCAACTTTAGCTACATATAACTCAAAAATGGTACGACTTTTACTAGATTTTTTTTTTATATTTATTTCGTTAGTGCAACATCCCGAACACTGCCCTTACCTGCCGATGAGTGAATTTCTGACCACCCTGTATTGGTGATGAGGCATGGAAAGATGTTGCCTAAGAATTAAAAGTAATGCATGGAAGGGAAAAGATGACTATGACCACAAGCTGCCATTAAATTTTAGGCACAAGGGGGTACGAAGATTCTCTTTTTTAGGTAAAGGTGTCAGGGATTTGAATAAGTTACCAAGAGAAATGGTGAATAATTTACCAAAAATGTTGAAAGAATTTAAAGTTAAAATAAGTAGAGGGCAAATGTAGTTTGTTGCAGGAAAGGGGGAAGAATAGTGTGTAGGGAAATTGGCACCGTAGTGCCATTGCAATTTTAATTAAATATTGTTATAATCAGTTTGTTACAATTAAAATAGAATGGCCTCAAAAAATAAACCAACTGCTTCCTTGAAAAAACCATGGCAGAATTCCTTCCCGTTCCTTGTCCCCCAGTCTCATACAGCCTCTAATGACCTCGATGTCAATGAGGCGTAAAGCCATAATTAAAAATTTTAAAATCATTTCAGTGCAATTTCACTTAGTATATATAATTTCTTTATTGTTATCTTGCAAATTAACTATGTTAGTCTACAATACTGTGGGCTCAAGCAATATGAATAATTATTTAGGTATGCTCTTTAGCGATAAAAATGGCTGCTGTGTCAAATCCTAAGTCCCTAAATTTGCAAATTCTTGTAACACAGTTCGCTGCACATCAGTTGTAGAGATAGCTAAGTGTTTCAGCTCCATCCGTAGCAAAAGATGAGTATGAGTGAAAGAATATTTCATCCATTGCCTTCTAAATATCAGTGAGTACCTTCCCCAAAATCACAGCTTTGTTTCTACAGCTGTACTGAAATGTAACAAAAGATATGGGCGAGGCAATGTTGCAACGAGCCACCAAGGCCAGATGGCATTGTAAACCTGTGCCTGCTTTCAGTTGAAATTTTTTACTTACTGCAACATACATGTCAATTGTGTGTAATAATTAAAATATTTGACAAAAGTCATAACCAACCTGCAGTATAATGCAAACAATCAAAATACACCGCCTAACTGCACGTCGACTGTAGTTTAAAGAGATAGAAATTTTATATCCAAGTTGTGGTTGTATGTCATGGGTAGCTTTGGTTAAAGAACTTACTGAAAGGAGAAATAATGTACCAGTTAATGCTTGAACTGCTCAGAATTTCTCACACAGATACAGCCAGGCGAGCTTTAGCTAGAACGTTCATATAAACTTTTTGTATGATGAGTAATCTTGAGTCTGTGTTTCTAAAAGAAATGGAGAAGCCGTAACTAGTGATAGTTTTATAATGTAAAAATTATTTTATATAGCTTCCAAATCAAATTCTTTTGCTTTCCCTTAATCCGTAATTCCAGAAAGACTCTTCATTATCATCAGTTTGCCTTGATGTAATTCGCTGTTTCCTGAGCTAAGCATATCATCTCAGTATGCCCATTACAAACTATGTTTTAATTTATCTGCATCATATATATTTGTGTCTTTTTTTTAGTAAATTTTCTCGTGAACTGCTCGTTTCACTAACCAGTTGACAAATCCAAAACAACTTTAAAAATTTACAATTATGTATGAGGGACAGCAAACCAATAAGTTTTTTCTTTTTTAAAAATAGCAGAAAACATAGTTTCAGACAAGGTTTTATCACTTATGGTGGTGTCTGTATTTATACACAAAAACTGCTTTCAAACAAAACAGTCAATCAGATCTGATCAAGGTAGATTTAATCCGTTTTTTCAATGTATATT
Source organism: Vandiemenella viatica (assembly GCA_031002005.1). Lineage (NCBI taxonomy): Eukaryota > Metazoa > Arthropoda > Insecta > Orthoptera > Morabidae > Vandiemenella > Vandiemenella viatica. Next base: position 81,421,137 of record JARYHS010011408.1, on the reverse strand, counting down.
AGTGTACAAGACGATGTCAATGAATGATGACGCCACACTCCTGGCTGTAGACGGTAGATCAAAATCGATGTTATGATAAAATTAATTGCCTGAATACTGTCATTAAGTTTGCTTTTCAAAGAATTAAAATTAAATACATCCAATTAGCAAAAAATGGGGGTAAAACTTTATGGTTGAAAAAATGTGTGATAAAATTGTACTTTATGTTTCAGTAAAGTCCTTCCCATTGTTACCATTTACAGTCACTACTGTCATCCTGCTCAGCCATCTTTAGGTATTTGCATTGGACATGAATTTAGTGCAATTAACGATGAAAAAGTGGGTGATATTTTTATTACACAGAATATAATGTGAAAATATAAGTTCATATTTTAGCCAGATCAGGTCAACCTATCCTGACTTTTTGCCTTAAAAATGGGATCTATTCTAAAGCCATGACCAGTACATGGTCTCAGGTTTACACTTTTTTAACCTAACCGTGGGAACTTGTGATATAACCTCAATTTTGTCAATATATTATCAAAATCAGTTAAAAGAGCTGCAAGCATATAGCAAATTAACAGCAAAACACTTTCAAAGCAATTTTTTATTAGTTTAAAATATTAAAGACATATTTTAAAGTATAGTTAGATAGAAATTTAAACTAAACGAATGCGTTATATAAAATTTGTGTATTTATTAATAAATTCAGTTCCCTCCATGTACAGAGATGCAGAATGAGACTACGATTCAAATAAGGTATGACGCTTTAGGTCAACAAAATTGTATTAAAGAAATATCGAGAAATTATAGACGCTAAAGCCATAAATAGTCTTTTTAATTTAACAGCTGTAATCTTTAACACACAGCAATGCTTTATTGCACAGAGGATGCAGAAAAAATCAAGCCAAATTATGTAGAAAAGTAGAGCCTGTAGGTAGAATCAAAGATTTTTTTTTTTTAGGCGAACAAGGCTTTAACCAGTTGTCATATTTGAAAGTTCCACTAGTTACAGCAAAGAAAGTATGTTTAAAGTAAAGTACAAGTATAAAAGGTCTCACTGAGGGATTTTCGTAAAGATTGAAGTAATATTTTTGGCCAAAAATTCGATAGGAGGATTGAAAATTTGCAAATGGCAGGGTAGTGATGCTTGGTTTCAAAACAGAGCGTCGACATACTGTGAAACTATAGCACTTACTAAAAAAAATTTAAGGATCAAATTTGACACTTAAATCAGGAACTTCGTCGTATAAAAATTTCAAGCAAATCAGAGATCTTATAAGGTAAAGCTTTTGTAATCAACGCCAGAGTGTGAGAGAGATTAGCCCGGGAAAGACAGAGAGAGAGTAGCCAGTGAGTGGAAAATTCTGCTGCTATGTGTCACAAAAAACGCCCATACTATTTAAGAGGGTGGCCTGCCTGAGGCGTCCTTCATTGTTTCAGCAGATTTTTTAGCGAGCAGAGTAGGCGGGGGTAGAAGTCACTCCATGTGCCAGCTTGGAGCGGAGTGATTGGGACGTATCGACATGTAGAGTAATCCTCCACAGACAATTAATAGCAACACCGGGTAGAAGTGATGTCACGCTTTCAATTATTTTGAACTTTTGATCAGTATGGGGTTCATTGGAAGCTACTTACGTGGTGTTTAAATGTTTTAACTTGCAATCATTTTATCTTCGGAAAGAAGTCTGATGCCTTTCTATTACGCAGATACCGAGTTTGTATGAAAGAACTTTTGCACGATACATTATTTTGAATTATTCGGAAGTCTACCGAGTTTTATTTAATGAACATACCTTTATCTCTTGTGGCATCCTATTTTTATTATTTAACAAGCGATTGGCGACCAAGAAAAAGAACCACTCGGTACCACAACCATGGTTAAAGCTCAAAGCACTGCTGTGTGCCCACCCCAGCGAACAGCAAGTCTTTGACAAACTATTCTAGACCCATTACCATATGCAAAATAGTCACAGGCTTCCACCTACACTTTTATAAAATGATGGTGGTGTCTCCCTTTAAACTAAACATACATTCTTCAAATTTTGGAGAGGGAACCCTATGGATAAAATACAGGTCAAGCTCATAAATCAACAAGATCGTTCATCGTTTTCTAAACCTGTATTATTGTACTTGCTAACAGTACCAAAAGCTAACATCATGTACCCTGCATTTGTTGGTGGACTAACAGCTACCGGAAATGTTGCAACAAAATCGAGGTTATAAGGTAATGAGTTGACAGAATACTTTAATTAAGTTTGATTACAGTAGAATTTCATTTTAAATTGATTTATAAAATATATTAAAAGTTTAAGGCTGGAAATGCATGGAATAAAATCATGCTTGATGATTCAATGAAGTCTTTTTCTATTATTGCCATTTTTCAGTCACAAAATTTATCCTTAAACAGACAAACAAGATGTCAGTAGATTCCCACTGCACCCTGCTGGCAGCCAATATTCAAGATCCCTAACTTACAGTTATTAAATATAAAGAGATGTAATTATTCCTTTAATCTAGCAGTTATTGGCAGTTCTATTAGCTTAGTGGTTAAGTCAACAATTGCTCTGGGGTAAACGATTTTTATTGGCTATGAATATGCCAGGATGTTCCATGGTTCAAATTCCAGTTTAATCTATAGTTCCAGCTATGTCAAAAATATTCAGAACCACACATAGCTACTGCAATACACCACTCAAAAATATATATATATGAAATTAAAAATCTGGCAAACCAGGGGGAAAAGGGTAACAGAACACAACACACAAACACCACATATCACAGAAACAAAAATCCATACAACACTTAGAATAATTCAAATAAAACCATAAATAAATGCAAACAGCCTCAAATCGAGACTAAAGCGCCCCACACACTTACAGTTTATCTGAAGGCACTGAACTGTCAGTTTATCGTAGTTGGACACACACCTACAGTCGATATTAAGATCGTATACTGCAGGTATTGCGTAACTGTCAGTGTGTGGATTGTTGAGATCGGGGCCTGAACTGCCAGCAGTCCACAGTTAACAATCTTTGAAGTTTACGATCTCAAGGTCAAAACGAGCACACACGAGCAGTTGGACTGCAGTCACCGCGCCTGACAGATATGTTTTTCTTTGCCTGACGACAGGCCACAGATCTTTCGCGTGGTTTAATCTGTTTTGGACTGTAAGGAAAATGGACATCAAACCGCAATCATTTCCTCATTTATTGAATTATATCGGCAATTTCCATGTTTGTGGAAGGTAAAAGATGAGTCATGTGCAAATAAAAAAAAGACCCTGACGCTTCAGAACTGTCACAGTTTTTGATTTTAAAAAAATGCAATAACTAACTGTGTACAGAATTGAGCGTATTCTGTCTATATTTTGGTTATAAGTTACATTTTCTATATATTTCTATCTTTTCCGTGGTTTACTATAATATAAAAAGTTACTGAACAATAAACAAAATAAAAATTATTCTTACCTGCATGTAAAAATCCTTGAGAGTCTGGTAAATAAGTTTGGCTGTTTCTGGTATTATCATACCAAGTGCTAGTGATGAAATTCTCGAAGGAAACTTTAAATCTTCAAAACTCTGACCCGTAGCCAAAAATCTCAAGGTGATTGTCGGTCTTTCTTCTGCAGTAATTGCTTGGCGCATTCGGGTGTCTGCCTTTGTGATGAATGGGCTAACTAAACTTAACAGTTCATTGAAATTTTCGTCACTCATTCTTAAGTAATTAATTAAGTCATCCGTATGTGATTGTCGTAGTTCACGCAACAATGTCATGTGGGAACGATTACTCCTTTCTTGCAACCACTGTTTCATCCAAAACCTCTTTTTGCGTTCCGGTGTTGAAAGTAATTACATTTTATTCAAGATCGCAATCGCACAGCGTTTTATTCGTAATAAAATGCGACCCATTATGAACGTGAATTATGTTAATGAAAAAGTGAATTTAAAACGAACAATTACACTGCATCCTCATGAGTTCATAGATTTCGAATGACAGTCCGCTGGACTGAAGTTAAAAATCTTCAGTCCACTGGCCTGAAGTTTACGAACTCTAGTGTGTGGGCAGCACACAGTCCATGGCCTGTACAGACCACCGCCTACAGGCAGTTGTTTATGTGTGTGGTGCTTTGAAATTTCAGCCTACAATTCTTCGTCACAGGCATCGGCCTGCAGTTCGTCTGTAAGTGTGTGGGGCGCTTAAAACAAGTCAGTCAACACAACAAGACTAGAAATATTGCACAAAAAAATTCCACTATCAAACTCGGCTTACTCCATAAACTCATGGTAAAAATAATAAAATACAAACAATGAGGCCATTCATTCACAAAAGAAACCACTCATGACACACATATTTGTCACCCAAAAAATGAAGTCTCTCACATACATGAAAATGAGTTACTCAGAAAAAACTATTATACATATATATATATAAAACATTAAACTAAATAACATACAGAAAACTGATCAAACCTTCTTAATGAAAATAATGCATGCTCCTGCTGAATAATTTTTTAATTCAACTTTGTGAATCACTGAAAATGTTGAAAACCCAAGTCTGCAAGTATCCCATGCTCAGTCGATATATCCAAATAAATGTACGTACCCTATTCAACAAGTTTTACAATTGATTTTAACAAAGTGGATTTATTTCTTTTTATCGATGACCCCAAAAAAACATGTTTTATTCTGTCTGTGCTCTGTCTGTGCTCTGGACTAACATGTCGGGCCACTCGGATCCCTGTGTGCTCTGCGTGCGTTAACGCACTAGCCTCTTAGTGGCCTGCTCATGAAGCCATATTTCCAGCCAGGGTGGTTAGTTATTTTCCTCATTCGGCCCTTGAGTGATGGCAGCTGTGATCTAATTTGTGTTGCACTTTTCCTTTTAGTTTTTGCTGAGAAAATGGCACGCCGTTGTGTTTGTACAGTGGAGATTCTTACTAGAAGCGACAGTGAATATGATCTCTTTGATATGGATGACAGTTATGACCCTTCGATAGTATCTCGATGTAATATTCCTAAGCCGTGTACATCAGCTAGTGGAAAATGACCATTTGTCTCCACCAGATGGGAATATTCTTCAGAATTTGAAGCTACAGATAGTGAGGGCGAAATGTGTGGAAAAAGAGAATGCTTTAGTGACACGTTTGACCACATGTGGTTGACGATTAAGCTGCAGAACACAAGTGTAGATTAGGTTAACATTCCAGCAGTTTTTCATTTTTCCTGATATTTCTAACAGAATATCCTATGCTATCTATTGCTGATGAGACCAACTGATACGCGAGAATCAATTCACACTATATTTTCACTATGAAGTGGTTTAAAAAGTTCTTTTACCACATTCTCAAACACTGCATTTTAAATGCTCATGCTCTTCACCGAGTAGTAACCGGACGAAAAACGCCAGTTGCCGAGTTTCATCTGTCTCAGGTAAGGGGGCATCCATAAATTTAAATTACGTGCGGTGTTTTTTCAGGATTTCCGGACCCCCCCCCCCCCCCCGGGTCTTGTAAGATCAGGTCCGTGAGACTCCACCCCACCCCCCTCCCTAGAAATCGCCCTCGCAACTTCTTGAGACCTTTTTTTTTTAGGTCTCAACCTTCCAAAGCAGTACTTTTCGAGAAAATACATCGACTTTCACGTCATTTGTAGACTTTTTTTTTTAGCTCTACAGTCCAAAAATTTTCACGTGAGTTTTCCGTTGACCCCCTCTCCCCCTTGGTGATATTTCGCCGGACCCCCCCCCCCCCCCCCATTCAACTCACGTAATTTATGGACGCCGCCTTAGAGAAAACCCCAATGAGAATATTGAAAGGAATGGAACGGGTTGACACATTTGTCAGCTTTGTTATGTTCGCTGTTGGCACAAAGCAGTTGTAAGTCAGTGGGCTCCAGTGAATGATTTAGATATGCTACAGCTTCAGAGCATTTACCCACATGCAGATGTTAAAAAATTGCTCTCATAATTGCTAAGAGACAACTTTGATATCTGTCAGAAAGAAATGTAGGATTGACTTATGGAAGAACATATTGCTCAGACAGATGTGAAAGATAATTGAATATTTAGAAACCAGACCTGCAAAGAAAAATTAACTGAAATGAATAGAGGGTAAAAGTCGAGTTGAAGAAAAAGACCTGAGCCATTTCGTTACTAATACCACAAGTTCTTTGGATTGTTTGGGATACATGACATGACAGAATACTACAGTGATTATCCTAAAAGCCATTTGAATGTTCTCGAGGTGGTAAATAATAGATCAGAAAGCGGAATTGTTCTGATAAAAAAGTTTAATGAATCATTCAGAGATCTTGGTGAGAGAAGTCGAGTATCACAGAAAAGTCATCACCAAGTGAACAAAAAAAGATATTGCATCATTCAGAGTTAATTAATGTAACACATTTATGCCTATTATACTACCTAATAATCTTAGTGTCTAGTTTTAGTGTTTTTTTATGTGTATGATTCCTAGTTTTTCCAATAAATGTAATAAACGTTTAGAAATCGTATTTTTTCTGACTTTTAAAAAACTGATCCAAGTGTGCAATCCCTAATTATTATACAGTTGTTATAAATATCTTACTTCACTGAGACTTGGGGAATGAGCTAAGTCATATAATACTCATACATTTGGGAAAATAAAACACCCTAGTGGGCACCTTGAAACTCAACTCAACTGTCAAAGTAGACTTTTTTTTTGTTTGTATGTTAGAGAATATGTTAGCATTTTTTATCATCTAAAGGCTGAATACTCATTATAACATAATTTATGATTTTCAAATTCAAACAAAAGATTATTGAAATATAACTTAGTGAAGCTACACCAAACAAATTAGTCAAATACAGACATATTATGTTTCGGGTACCTCTTAATCGTATTGGAGAATAAATAAGTAATGTGGTATGTACAACACACAAATCTGCAGGGAAATATCCTACTTTTGTGAGCTTATTTCTATTTTAATTTGTGTGAGGTATGAATAGGGTAGTTTATGGAGAAAATGATAATCTGTTGAAAAAGGAAGTGTAGAGCAAAGATGAAATTGTATTTTTAGAGATAGGACAATGAAGTTATCTGGTGTCTGGGATATGTTCTCACTTTTTAAATTTTGTGATTGAGGTGATATTTTAATAGAGGAGTGACTGTGAAGCAATTACTGGGAAATCTAGGGTTATAAGAAATGGTATGGGCATTATTTGGTCTATGTAAACAGTCTTCTTGTAATGGTTCTTACTGATGAATGTTAGTGAGGACAGTATACGAGATAGGTTTACATGGAGGGGTGGATTGGTATGTAAGGTGTGCTGTTATACAACTGCCAGAATGTAAAAGGTTTGTCTCCGTGGGTGGATTTGAATATGTTTTTATGTTGAGGTGTAGGTAGCATGTTTTGTAACGTGGTGTCTTACACAAAGAATCTGCCAAGTCGTGGGTGGTGTATTGCAATATCCTTAAGGTGGTGTGAGGCCATTGGCTAAAACATACACAGCTATACTTTTCAAGTCTAAATTTGGGTTTTTATAGTATGCTTTCTACTAAAACTAATCTTTGTCAATCCAATTGCTAATGGACCAAGTGAAGAAAGAATTTTATAAGCATCAGTATGTCTCCTCATTTCCATGATCTTATCTCTCCTATTATTATAACCCATATAATTTGATGATGCACGTGTAGTCCTTCCCTGCCGTCGTAATTGAAATTGGATATTCACTGTTTGCCAAGGATTTCAGTTGGAAACTACATTCTTCTGTTTGCTAAACAATCCCAGCACCACCTGTGATATTTTTGTAAAGGGCTGCGAAAGGCTATCACAAAACAAGCAGCTTCAGACTTTCATCATACTATTAATCAATTTCATGCAGATTCAATGTAGATGAGAGTTCTATATGTTGTGTCTCTTTACATGTGTTTCAGCTCTTTTAAATAAAATAAAGGGGGGAGGGCTATGATTCCATACCTGTGACCAAGGTTGTCTGGTTTCACTATGTGTCACTTTCTAATGTTAAGTTCAAATACTTTAAGAATACAGGCTTACCAAAGGTTCAACAACTGACTTTAAACTCATGAACAAGCTGTGTTTTGTTCATTATGTGCATTACCTTGTACATTGTGCAGTTTAGTTTAATTTGTAGTTTGAAATAACATTGAGATTGCATTAAATTTATAACAGTCAGCAGAACTAACTACTTTTGGTTAGATAACTGCATCTCCGATAAACAATCTTCAACTACTTTTAATTTACAGAAATTAGAAAAAGTGTTCTTACCGGACACTTGATTAACATTTAGTTTAATAGAGGTTTCGCCTTCTATGAAAACATACCATGGTCAGTTGACTTGGATGTAATGTAGCCATTCTCAAATCTCCTGCAATATTCTGTATGCTCAACTCTTTGTTAAGTTTTAGTTGTTTGATATAGTGTTGTTTTCACTTTTGTCAATCACTTTGGGAGACTATAGGGACACCTTAGTTTCACATACTGTGTTTCCAGAAATAGATCGACATAATAAATTTATTTCCATATAAGATTTCAAAATGTTAGAACATATAACATATACCAAAACTCCACTGCAGATGTAAAAATTTATTTGCTTACATTGCCATAAAGACACTGCTTTTAATTTGTGCTGGAGCATGCAGCCCTGGTTACAATTTCCCTAGTATCCCACTTTCGTATTTCACATATATTTCTATTAAATTACTGCACCAATTTGGGTAAATTGTTTAGCATTTCCCTTAACAATTTATTTCATTTCTTCACTCAAAAAAACTGAAATCAAATGCTAGTGGGTTTTCAGTAACCAACTGTTAAAGATGACAATTTGTTGTTTATTGCCGATTGCCACATAAACTAGTGATCCTGGGTTTTGTAGAGACATTTCATGGGTTTGGAACAAAAATTCTTTTTCATGTTAGAGAAATGTATTTCCAAGATTTGTCAACCAACCATTTATGATTTCTTGGGTGGTTTCTAATAATGTGTGATTAACTGAAGCAGTCCTCTGTTCTCACCTCATTTTTCTTTCAATTTTTTTCTCTATAAAAAAAATAATGGCGATTAATACAGACAGTCGAATTTTTACATTTCTCTCACTGATTAGGTACAATGACCTAAAAGAATAATTCATTTGTGATTTTTGTAATTCACATGATTGAAAACTTTTACTAATTTCGATTTTAACAAGCTCAGTGTACAGACTGCTAACATGTTGCTGCCAACTAATCCACTTATGGATCATGATATAAAAACCTTAGAAACTACTGATCTGAAGCATGTTATTGCTGTGTTTAAACTGTTTCTGTTTGAGCCAAACAATAGAAAATGGTCTGTAATGTAATTACTTTATTTTTCAGGGGAAATGACTATGTGTCTCATACAAAATGTATAACAGAAGATGAAAAATATTCAGCAAAAGGATTTGTGCCTAAACCCACATCAAACAAAGGGGAATGTAAACAACAAGAGTGGTTGAATACTATCCGATCTGTTCACCAGTCCGGTATAAAGCTTCCAGCTCAACTGAAAACAGTACTAGATGCAGCTGTAAACGTGGAAAATGTTCCTCGGAAGAAGAATAAATTTGTGGTAAGATGCATATATTGTGAAAATCTTCACTGTTTGAAAGCCTCCTGATGTTATGTTTAAATATTGCATTAACTTTCTTCAGATTTCTCAGTTTACGAGAGTTGTACCAAAAGTAAGTTTCCCAGTGAGCTATAGCTGTGAGAAAAAGTGTTAGGCTAAATCCAGCAACATTGCCGTGCGCAAGGGTTCCCCCACTCTTGATTCCATCCATCCACACTTCGCTTAGTCTTGGCTTGGCAGCTGTAATGCAAGTATTAAGATTCTGACTATGTAGGCAGGAGCAACAAACTGTTTTGGTACAGGTGGCAGACTAGCAGAGAGAGTGGCAGCCTTTAAGATGGAACAATATAAATCGGGGCTATTTGAGGAATAAAGTAGAGAGTGGAAAGACTTAAACAGGAAAGAATCTTAATTGTTCTAAGTGGAGAAGAAATCCACGATTGGCTAGATAGACCCATGTGACATTAGGAGAAGTTATGATTGGCTGAGAAACCAGAGAGTTGGTCAGCCATATTGCAGTATGGACAGTATTATTCCAGGTATCGGTCTGTGTAGAAGAAACTTAAGGTTGGTGGTGAAATCGGCGTGGAAGCCACATGGAGTACTAGCCGTGCCATGTCCATTTTAAACGAATTCGTGATGTGTTAAAACTAAACAAAGTGACTTCAAATCTGATTGACAGTGTACGATCATGTCAGTGACAACAAACGAGTGCCGTTTAAAGTAAATATTCCTAATTGCAAAACTAAAAGCTTCAGGAGTGAGGTCCATTGCTAAGCACAAATTGTAATACATGCCTGGTATTGGCCTTGAAATTTTGTGGTGTTAAATAAACTGTAGACCAAGTTGGAGACAGATATTTGTAGACTCCTTTAGAGACAAATTTATTTCAAGAATTCCTATTGATAATTTAAGGGATGGCAGCCATGATTATCTTTTGAACCTGTGTATAAGCGTTATTGCCTAGTGGTCCAGTTCCACACGGAAATTTCATGGTAAAAGTTCTCGTATATGCATATGGAGAGCAGCAACAGTAATCGTGGAGAATATTGTGCCAAGTTACACAAGTTTTGTAGTCACTGGACGACGACTGCTGCAGTGTATGACAAAGTGGCAATTCGTTCACCACCATCAGTAAAATAAGGCAGATAGAACCAAGCAAATATCGTCACACTGGCTTCTGAGATGGAATTGCCAACCGCCGCTCTTGGAGGGTCACCATCCAGGAAACTTGTTGAATGTATTCCTGAAAGTTACCACGGCACAATTGAAAGAAATTTGACGCATTGGGTTATCGCAAGGTGTGTGCTTGATGGGCCCTGTGAATGCTGACAGTTGGACACAAGGAGCAATGCCTCAACTGTGCTCACAAGTTTCTTCAACAGTGTGAAGGCAAGGAGAAATTGATGGCCTCTATTGTTATTGAAATATGGGGCTTTCATTATACCTCCGAAACAAAATAACAATCACATCAATGACCGCACTCAGATTCACTCAGAGCCGGCGCTAGGATACTTGGGCCCTGGGCAAGCATTCTTAACCTCCTGCCCTTTCAAAAAAATATAAATTTACTCTAAATTTTAGTTTTTCATTAAATCCAGAACATTTTAAAGCAAAAATGTTCAAAATCATAGATGCAGATTTTAAAACTTGGATTTGATTTCTGTTTAGATAGGCACCCAGTCCCTCTTCATGGGCTCAAGCCCTGGGTACTTTTGCCCCGCTTACTCCCCTTAACGCCAGCCCTGGTTCACCAATGGTAAAGAAGTTCAAACAAATGCAGTCTGCTGGAAAAGTCATGGTGACTGTGTTTTGGGATTCCTGCATCGATTTCATGCCTCGGGACGACAATAAACTCAAGCAGGTATTGAGAGACTCTAAGCAAACTGTGATGAGCTATCCAGAATCATGATGGAGGAAGTGGTGCAATTTCGTGGCAACGCTTGACCCCATGTCTATCATTGAACACAGGACCTTCTGGTAAAATTGGGGTGGACTGTTATGCTGCATTCCCCTAACAGCCCAGACCTAGCCCCCAGTGATTATCACTTATTTCCATAGTTAAAGAAACACTTGGGTGGCCTACACATCGGGAGTGATGATAAAGTGAAAGCAGAGGTAACACGCTTCCTCAGCAGGTAGGTGGCAGAGTTCTTCGACATGGGGATACAGAAGTTGGAGCACCATCAACAAAAATTTGTGGGGAAAAAATGGGGATTGTGTAGAAAAATAGAGCAGTGTTCAAGCTTTTCAATGTTGTAAATGGTTATGAAAATAAACATTATTGTCTATTTAAAAAAAAAAAAAAAAAAAATTGGGAATCTTACTTTTGGTACAACCCTTATTAAATTTGTAATTCTTTATATACTTTATGTATTTTTGTCCCTATTAAATATATTTCTTCACCTTTCATTCCATTTATTATTATTTGCTGATATGCCCATTAGGACTATGCAAAGTGCTTAGAAGCATTTGTTCGCTTTCCTTTATGCCCATATTTCCTTCATACGCTTGCTGTGGGCTTCTTTTCTCTCCTCTGACCACGTTGTTCAAGGTCTTTCCTGCAGTCTTTCCTCTCGGTCAACTTGCCACTTGTGAATTTTGTATTTAAATGTATTTCTGTTTTCGGCATCTTTTGGAGTGATTCCTGCTAATTTGAGGTCTTTATTGATTTTGCCAATTGTATTGTATTGTATCTGATATTGCTTTACTTTGGTTTTCGAATCCAACTATTTTTGTAATCACTCTTTCATGCCATATTAAATCATTTATGACTTTTGAAAATATAAACTCCTGACAAACATTTCTTTTCCGTATTTCACACCTGATCATGTGCTTGCCGATATGAGCTGTATTAGTGTGTAATATCTTAATTTATTTCAAGTTTTTAAAGGTCTTTTTTTCTATATTCTTTATACTGATATAGTAATTTTTTACTGAACATCATTTGCTGCCAACTTCTTCTGCCTGCCTACGACATGTTTCCACAATATAGTTTCAATTTTACAATACTTGTGGTTTATGTTCCTTCAAATCACACTCCCCACTCCACCTTGAATTTTCCTCCACTCCATATTGTCGAGCTATGGTCTGCTAAGCCATCAGTTAGCTGCCAGCCTCCATCATACACCCTTTTCATTCTATTGTTGATAGTTCATGGACCCGCTTAATGTGTGTACCCATCTGCAATTCATTTTCGATACTTAGCACCCATTGTTTCAGTGTTACTATAGGTTTAAAATCTGTGAGATGTATACATTTAATGTAAAAGTAGTTTAAAATGTTTAATTGAACCAAGTGTTCATTATTATTCCTATCTGATGTCCAGATATAAGGGGAGATGAAATCATTCCCTCTAATTTCGAACACAACACTTATGTTTTGCCTGAAGCAGAGTGTTTTTCATTAACAGTTGTGTTGATATCTTTGCTCTGTAATAGTTTTTCTTCTTATGGCACGATACGAGCTGCTGGTGGAGTGGGCATACAGTGGTTCTACTTGGTGATGCATATTGTGTTGAACAAGGGAAGAATCCCTGCTGACCGGAAGAAAAGGGTTATAATACCAGTATTCAAAAAAGGTGACAGTACTAACTGTCAAGACTACTGTGGTGTTACCATGATGTGTCACCGATCCAAGTTTGGAGAGCAGAATAAGAAGTGTAGTTGAAGGCAGCTAAGGGAAGAACACAATAAATTTAGACAAGGAAGGTCAAACATTGACTTCATATTTGTAGTAAGGCAACAATGAGAGCAATACTAGAATATAACAAGGATCTAGTGATGATTTTTCTGAACATTGAAAACTCGTATAACAGCCTGAACCGAATAGCGATGTGGGAAGCAATGAGAGAAAAAATCCGTAAGGTAGGAGATATTGGAAAGAGTGAAGAAAATGTATGGGAGATATTAAAAGCCGTGTCAAAATGGGAATGGCTAGGACTGGACATTTCAGTTGAAAAATGGATTAAAACAAGGAAGTGCCCTCTCTCTCCTGTTATTTATAGTGGTTATAGATGAAATATTGAAGAAAATGGTGTAGAGCAATAAGGAAAGAAGAACAAAAGCAATGTAATTTGCTGACAACTTACTAGATTCAGTAGATGATGAAAGAGAAGTGCAGGAGCAGCTGGATGTCTGGGAGAGGCATGAATTTCTGTGCAAGAAAGAAGTGGTAATTAAATCAATAAAGAAGAGCAGGACAGACACAGGCATGTCACTTGGAGGAGTGCAATTGAATAAAGTAGAATGTTTCAAATATTTGGTAAGCTGGGTTGAAGAAAACTGAGGAAAAAGGATGGAGATAAGTGAAAGAAGATGTGTGGACTGATTATTTTTTTTAAGAGTTCTGGTACGGAGTAGGGATATACTGCAAAAAACGTATGAAAGCTATCTATAAAACTTACTTTGTGCCAATTTTTTATATGGATCGGAAACATGGGTGCTGTAGGAAAGAACAAAAGGAAAGTACAGGCTATGGAAATGAAATTTCAGAGTAGTTGCATAGGAGGAATGAGAAAATCAGGGAAATGGTCAAGGAGGAACTGTTACAACAAAGGATAGAGAAATCGGGTACAGTGGTATGGGAGAGGAGAAGATACCAAGGAAGATGCTGGACATGGTACTGAAAGGGAGGTGGCCCAGAGGAAGACAGAGGCAGATATGTGAAAGATGTTAAAAAAAATTGTGTTGAAGAAAGAGGAGGAAATTGGCTGACAGTGGAAGAAGAGAGATGTTGGATGGAAAAAAGACACATTTGGGAGGCTTTTGTTCAAAGCAGACTCTTCTAGTGGTTGGAAGCTACTCAAGATGATGATAATATTTAGTTAAATTGCAATGGCTGATGATGATGATGACTTAGGGGCATTATGCCTCATTGACAAAAAGGTCATTAGAGGTGGGAGAGGATTGGAGACTAGGAATGGGAAGGAGTTTGGGCATGGCCTCTTGAAGGAATCATCCTGGCTTTCACCTGCATTGATTTTGTGAAACCTTGGAAAACTGAAATCAGGAGGGCTAGACTAGGATTTGAACCCATGTCTTCCCAAATGCTAGCAAAGTATTAGTGCTCACCAAGATTAGTTCCTGTAATATGAATGAAAGTATTTGTAATTAGAGTTACTTTGAGCTGCCTATGTGATATGTATGCCAAAACAAGCTTTGTTTAACTGTTGTTGTACATTATATGCAAAAATGTTCACACATGTGCTGCAAGTTGCACCGCTTGGTCAAGAAAACCAAATGTTCAATAATCTTTGCGTCCAAATAATTAAATGATTTACTGTTAAACCAGCAGAAACCATTGACAAAGAACAGATGGAGCAAGTATATGCAAGAAAGAAATCCAGTATTTGTCACCAGTTCATTCAAATGGAAAATCTTGGTTTCATGTCAGTTATTGTCACTCTCCTCACCCTCCTCCTGTCCTCAAATGACTCCCAGCCCAACACTCTTATCTCATCGGATACTGACTGGGTCCTGCAATAATTTCTACAAACAAATCTTAACTGCTCTTCTTTGCATGCCATCCAACTCCTGTATTTATACCCAAAATGTGGGTCTCAAACTACACCATCTTACTCAACTAATGGTCTGACCAAAGTTTTGTAGCCCAATTACCTAACATCTCTGGTACATCCTCTCTCATCATCCTCGCCAGTTGGTAGGAAAGACCCAAGGTACAATATAGTGCTGAAATTGCATTGACATTTTTACTGATTAGTTTATTGGAGGTTTTTATGGCATATATTTTATAAAAAAAATAACCTTTTTAAAATGGAAATATATGTAAACACCTTTAATAATGCACATTTGTTTAGTATTTTTAACAGAAAATATATGGAATATGTTTTGTTTATAAGTTAATAATTTTGAGGACTGTAGTCTTTAATTCAATGTCGTTAAAATAGATGATGATACTATATTTAGTATCTACAATAATCTTTAGTATGATTGCCATTATCACAAATAAACAATGTAATTGCAGATATTTTTGCTTACCATCTTATGGTATATTAAAATTTCAGGTTTTTTTTTTATCTTATCACAAAGTTTAATTTTTTCCACTTGTACAATAAATACTACAAACAATAATATGATTTGATCCATGAGCAAGTTGAGGAGATATGGTTGCATGAATAAATCATTATAATGTAATGAATAAAATCTGAAAAGCCCACAAGCCGTGAAATTTTAATAATCCTTCTTCCATTCCTCATAGTTTCTGATTGAACACCACTTAAACCAAGAGCCAATTTATAATTGTTAAGATGTGAAAGCTTTAGTTTTATAACTGTAACAATTGCTGCCACAATTAATATATTAATTAATTTTTCAATTTTTTTCAGAATTTTATTAAAAATCTCAAATTGAAGATAGATCAGTCAAGTGTAGACCAACTATGGGATTTGCTTGAGAAAGAACATAAACTTACTAAAGAAAAATCAGATGCAAATAATATTTCACGAACTTCAGAGAATCAGTCTGAAACTTCACCTATAAAAACAGAGGAAAATGTTCAGATGGAGGGAGAGGATGATTCAGAAAGGGTAGTAAAAACGAAGCAAGGAGAAAATGTTAATGGTATAACCAGTGAGCTGAAGGCCAAAGAGAATGGTTTGAGTAAAAAAGATAAAAAACTGAAAAGAAAATCAGATGCAAGTAATATTTCACGAACTTCAGAGAATCAGTCTGAAACTTCACTTATAGAGACAGGGGAAAATGTTCAGATGGAGATAGAAGATGTTTCAGAAAGGGTAGAAAAAATGAAACAAGAAGAAAACGATAATGAAATAGCCAGTGGAGAACTGAAGTCCAAAGAGAATGGTTTGAGTAAAAAAGAGAAAAAACTGAAAAGAAAAAAAGAAAAATATGAAACAGAATTGCATGAAATTGAGAATACTCAGCACACTGAAATTCAGTCTGAAGAGGATGAAGGCAGGAAGAAGAAGAAAAAGAAGTCAAAGAAAACAGAAAATATTAATGAACAATGCGACAAAGTAGAACAGAACTCTCATTCACTAATGGCATCTGAAGAAATTGCAGAACCAGTGAAGAAGAAGAAAATGAAACACAATGAAGGTTAGTACTTGTTTTTATGGAAAATGAATATTTAGTACTTTTTATTTGAGGAACCTCTTTAGTTTTTTACTGACAAATTGTTTTTGAGTCAAAAGATTGAAACAGCAAGCAACTGTGGAAACATGGCCTGCAACAACATTGTATATATACAATATTTCAGTTGTACACCTTATTCATTTGTGAGGGACCAAGTCATATGGTTTGGGAGATGTGCACATGCTGAAGTTTACTACATGATTGGCTGGGCAGCAAAAGACAGGGTGAGAGAGGAGGTTGTGGGGATGATCTGTTTGGAAGTGAACGATCGATCTTTCGGTAAAGACTACAATAATATATATATATCACCGGTATAATATATGTAACAAAAGTGTACAGAGTGTTAAAGCAAACAATAAATAAATAAATTTGGAAGAAATTTGTTGCTAGATAACAATGATACAGGGTGGCCACAGACCTGGAAAATATGGAATTATCAGGGAATTTAAAGCCACCTTGAAATATCATGGAAATATCAGGGAATCCAAGTAATTTAAAAAATTATCAGGGAATTTTAATTGCAACAACCCAAAATTTGATAATTTTTTAATAATTTATTTTAATATTAAACTTTTGCTTTAAATAATTCAGCTTATATATTTTTGACATAAAATAGCCAACAAATACCGCATTTACACTAGCAACTTGCATCTTGTCTTGCGCCTCATCAAGATACGACGACAAGATGTTCGTGTGCGAGCGCTAACATGAACTCTCTCTGGAACTCGGTATTTCAAATTATATTTTAAAAAAAGGTGGATGGCATCTAAATCATGTAAACTCAGAAGTTATATTTTTTACTGAATAAAACAGCAATCGTAGAGGAGTAAGTATATAAAGATGTTTTTATGTTTCACTAAGCAGTTTCACAATTTCCAGCAAAGTGTGAAACATGTTCCCAAAAAAATAAAAAATGAATATGTGGAGAGTCTTCGAAGTCCTGTAGAATGTCACAAGCTGGTTTTGAGCTTCTTCTGAGAAAAATTGAACCTTTAATATCAAAACAAAAGCCTAGATTCAATATACCAATGCCAGCAAAAATGTGAATAGCGACAATTATACGGCTTTATAACTTTTTTGTATTAATGATATAAGGCGAATTAAAGCAGGAGCAAAATAATACGTAAGATCCTAAATAGGTAGGGTTTATAAAGTTTTGCATCATTCAGAGCTCTTTCAAATGCTGAATCGATGTGATAGTATAAACATCGTGCCTTTGACTTGCTCCAAATAAACCGCTGCCAAGGCGAGCGGCACAGGCAAGCAACCACACAAAGTGAACCAACATGATTGCATGGTTTATACAAACTCGTGTTCATGCTATCTTGCGTAGACTCGCGGAAATTTACGCGAAAGTGTTAACTCGGTAACAGAAGAAATTGAAAATGGAAGAAAAAAAGCTACAATAACTGAAGATTTGAAAAGAAAAGTGTAGCAAATGAAAAAAGGCATAAAAAGCTAAGCTGTTGACTGAATCAAGTTACTGATGAACAATTTAAAAATCTTAATTACTTTATCCACCAAATATTGAAAGATTACTAATTAGTTTAAGTTCATATTAGTCATTTGACCTATCTTATTTTTGTGCTACTCATTTTTAATTATAAAATTTTCAAATAAACATTCTTAAACATGAATAAAATGTTCTCGGGTTACACATGTTTCTTTTTCTAATTTTTTATACCAGATTTAATTATTTAGAATCAAAATCTAATTAAAACTTTAAATATCTTAACCGTGCAAATAAAGTTTCTAAATCAGGGAAAAATTTTTCTGGAAATATCAGGGAATTTTTAAATCATTATCTTGTGGCCACCCTGTGATAATACTAATAATAATGGATCAAAAGGTAGGATTTTATTGGTAGTTGAAGCCAGATGGGTGTCTGGTATCCAGAAAACTTCCCATCTCGGAAGTTATCTTGGTTGTCTGGGTTGAACCACATCAATTTGTCATAACCTAATGTTTTGGCCATCATTTTGTGGCCTTTTCAGAATCCGTCCTCTGAAAAAGGCTGGTATCCAGAAAACTTTGGTATGCAACTTCCCATCTCGGAAGTTATCTTGGTTGTCTGGGTTGAACCACATCAATTTGTCATAACCTAATGTTTTGGCCATCATTTTGTGGCCTTTTCAGAATCCGCCCTCTGAAAAAGGCTGGTATCCAGAAAACTTTGGTATGCAACTTCCCATCTCGGAAGTTATCTTGGTTGTCTGGGTTGAACCACATCAATTTGTCATAACCTAATGTTTCGGCCATCATTTTGTGGCCTTTTCAGAACCCGTCCTCTGAAAAAGGCCACAAAATGATGGCCAAATTGTTGCTGTTCAACCCGGACAACCAAGATAACATAGACAATGACCGCGGAAGACTGTGCACCCACTCCTATCTCTGAAGTTCTGAAGCAGCCATGGTTTCAGGGAAAACTGTGATTGCTCTCACAGTGAAGCAGTCATAACAACATTCCCCACAGTCAAGGCCTTAGTGCCCTGGAACACTTCCTAGATTTACCATCTCCCCACAGGGGAGTACATACTTTCTTTCTTCCTTGGCTCACCTAATGCTCTCCAAAAACTTCTTCACCTTCATTTCCAAAGTATATTACCAGATCCGCAGCACTGCTATGGGCACCCGCATGGCCCCATCCTTTGCCAACCTATTCCTCTGTTGTCTGGAGGAATGTTTCCTGAACCACAAACCCTCTAAACCCACTATGTGATTCAGATACATAGACGATATATTTATGATCTGGACTGTGAAAAGCAACTCCTAGAATTTATCCACTCCCTTAACAATAGCCATTCCTTTAATTTCACCTGGACCTTTTTCCCACACATATATCTAATTTAATTGTGATGGAGTACACACAATGTTCTTCTTTCCTGTACTCACCTACTTTTGCTCTCTACAAATTTCCACTTTAAATTGTTTCGGCATTTTTGTTAAATTATTCATCAATTCTGTTGATAACTTAATCCAATCCCTGATGCCCCCACCTTCAAATCTTCCCACACCCATGTACCTGAAATCGAGTACTAGCTTGTGGTTGTGGTCATCTTTTCCGTTCCATGCATTACTTTTAATTCTTACACCAATATCTTTCCACACCTTATCACCAATATATGCCTTGTACACTCCCAGGACTCTCTTCACCCTGTTCCTGTCTTCCATCCCACTCCAGCTCTTTTATCATTTCTGTTACTGACTGTGTTCTACGGTAATTTTCAGAGACAAATTTAGTAACCCTTCTTTGCACCCCCCTCTAACTCCTGCATTTGATACCCAAAATGTAGGTTCCATACTACACCACCAGATTCAAGCAATGGTCTGACCAAAGTTTTGTAACCCAATTCCTTTACATCTCTCGTACATCCTCTCACCACTCCCTCCAACAAGTGAAAGATTTTGAAACCTTTTCCTACTACCTGTCCAATGTGTCCTGTCCAGTTGTAGTTGTTCTCAGATGTTATTACAAGATATTTACAGTTCAAGTATTCGACAAACAATTCTTTCCCCACCTTATAGTCACAATAATCATGCTCAGGCAGGTTACCCTTCAACATTCTCATCGAACCCACTAATGTGCAGCAATATATACACTTCGGCAGTTCCCCCCCCCCCCCCCATTCCATATCCCTCCCTTACAGCCTTGCTATCTGTGGCAGACATATATCTTTCCTGATGCTGAATCCCTCTCCCAGTTCCCTCAGAACCTATCCCAAGCCCTTATTTTCCACTGTTACCAAATCTCCCTTGCAATCAGCCACCCTCCCTGTAACTACTCCTGCCCAGCACCTCTAATTAACCATAATTCTGCCTTTGTCATCCAGTCCTCTCCTGGCCTTAAGTTCATCAATTGAATCTTACAATAGGAGCACGACTTCCTTCATACATTTCCAGAAATGCACACTCTTCTACCAAAAATTTTACCAAATGTTTCCCATACATATTTCAGCAGACCTTGTAATCTAAAAAACATCTTGGTCCACAAATACCCTCTGCCAGATTCTCCAAAAAGACGTTATGGATCGTTTCTCTGAAACAGGACTGACTGCAAAACCTGTAGCATGCATCCGTCCACTACAAAATATTCCAAACCGTCTAGAGGATAAACCTTCCCCATTATTGGGCATGCTACGTACTCCACAACACACATTATATACCAGGTAACCTGCCACCAATGCACTAGTTCCCATATAGGCCTCACTACACAGCAATTCTCAGTCAGAATGAATGGCTACAGACAAACAGTCCACACCCACAACTTATACCAGAAAGTGCCAATTACCACAATTCTAACAACCTCAATGACTGCTTCACTGTGAGAGCAATCAGTTTTACCCGAAACCACAGCCACTTGAGAACTTTGGAGATGGGAACTTTGCATACAAAATATCCTGGATACCAGACACCCACCTAGCCTCAACGACCAATGAAATTCTTCTTTTTGACCCATCACTCATTATTATTATCATTTTTATCATTTAACAAGTAACAAATTTGATCTAGATTTATTTATTTATTCTTCACTTTAACATTCCATACCTTTTGATTATAAATATTAATTTTATCACCAGCAGTGATATATACATTTATATATATTATCTTAGTCTTTTCCAAAGTATTGAAAGTTCATTTCCTAACAGTTCACCCCAACCACCTCCTTCCCCACCCTGTCTTCCACTGCCCAGCCAATCATGTGGTAAACTTCGGCGTGTACACACCTCCCAAACCCTATTACTCAGTCCCTATCACATGAATAAGGTTTAGAAGTAAAGTATTGTTCATCTCATATGTTTTTCACTTGTTGCAGCGTTCAACATTGGTGAGTGATAAGTCATTTTCCCTATCCTTTGTTATTTATATTGCCTAAATGCCATTTCCTTTAGCCTTAATATCATTGGTATGTAAGGTTAAATAATTTATGTGTGGTACTTAGTTTTCTAACAATCAAAATGATACAAATATTGAATCCATAAAAAAATTTCAGATGAACTGCAAATAAAGGAATTTGAACAACAAACCCTCAGTCAGGAAAATGAATCATCAAAGAAATTCAAGTGGAATGAAGTGGTAGTGAATATTGTTGAATCTAAAGGGGGAGAAATACCTTTGAAACGATTGCAGAAGAGAGTTATTACAGAATATCAGAACTGCTTTGGTGAAGTTGAAAATGTGGAGAAACTAACTGCAAAGTTCAACAAGAAGGTGCTTAAAATTCCTGGTATTAAAGTGCACAAGGAGATTGTAAAAATTAGTTAAAAGTAAGAGTTTTTAAAAAAGCAAATTTATAATTAATTTGTAAATAACATATACTTAATTTCAAATGCAAGTATGTCTGCTTTAATGACTATTTTTACCACCTAAGAACAGTATGTTCACTTTTAAAAACAAAAGATGTTTGTTGATTCTACATGTTGTGGCAGGAAAACTTCATTATTTTAAAAATGATTAACACAGTATAGAAGATACCAGTTTAATTTTTGTCCAATGTTACAGAAAGATGTTTTAAAGTTTTTATTTATTATCTTCTAAAAAGGTAGTATCTGTTCTTGGGCAGTGGAATGAGACAGTCGAGTTTCGAAGCTTCTCTCCGCTCTTTCCAGCATATTGATGGGCATTTTGTCGAAAGCCAATTGAATATTCGTTCTTCAGTTGAGCCAGGGTCCATGGACGGTCAGTGTAAACTATTGATTTCAGATAGCAGCACAAAAAATGTCACACAGGGTAAGGAGAAAAAAAAGACTACTCAGTCATATGAACATAACAAACAGAATTGACTGTAAATGTCTGACCATTTTCTTCAAAAAACCAAGGTCAAATGATGCCTATTCTGGACAATGCACATCAAACAGGTACTTATTCTGTATACAGAAGCTGCTCGTGAATTCATTCAACTTCAGTATTACATGTTACGCTTATTCACTCAACCGGAATTATGAAAATGAGTCTCGTCACTGAAGAATATAATGACGTCATGAGATATATTGTCGAGAATGGATTCACATGCATTTTTTTCATGAAAGAAAATTCCATGGTTTAATTTTTGCACCATTGCCAATCTGTATGAATGAAATCACAGTACTTCATGAAGAATTCAACTCGCAGATCAATCAGGCATTCCACGAGCAGCAGCTAGGAGATCACAAATTGACTACCAAATCTGCTCGATGTTTCTAGGTGCCCTGACAGTTTTTGAACCTCCAGGCCCCCCCCCCCCCCAGTATCTCCAGTTTTGCTGAAGCTGTCCACCCACAAAGGTGTTCTGATCAGGAACACGACCCATGGACACAATATTAAAGCGATTTCTGAATGCGTTGCATGGTGATGATTGAACAGCCATTTGAAAAGTACACCTCTAAGATGACCACACACTTCTCCCTAGCCAACTGCATGATAATTACTAAACCAACATTCCAGAAAACATTAAGTCACCTTTTTTTGAATGAGTGCCACCCCACCGTTCTCAGAATAACTGTCATTTCAGGGTGCATGTTTCAAATAAGGAAGTTTCCTTGCTGTACCATGTATCGTGCTGAGTGAGTTCTCATTATGATATGGTAGAATCAAAATGGACATTATCATAGTTATTTTTTGGCATAAATATTTAATATATACACTAAAAAGTTACCTGCTTTAAACAATTGATCATATACGAGGGCGGTCCAATAAGTACTTAGCCTCCAAAAGAAAAGGTGATGATTTATTTCTCAACATAGTCTCCTTTTAGCTTGATACACTTGACCCAGTGATGCTCCAACTTCTTTAACCTGTCTGAAAAATAAGTTTTCTGAGATCTGCAAAGTAGGCCTCCGTGGCGGCGATTACCTCCTCATTCGACTCAAATTACTGCCCAGCGAGTGTCTTCTTCAAGTTTGGAAACAAAAAGAAGTCGCACGGGGCCAAATCTGGAGAATATGATTGATGGGGCAGCAGTTCGTAGCCCAATTTGGCCATGGCGACGGTGGAGGTGTGAGCCAGTGCATTGTCATGGTGGAAGAGCACTTTTTTCTTCACCAAATGGGGCCGTTTTTTCTGCAATTCGGCGTCAAATCGGCTCATATTCGGCATAGAAAAGCCCTGTGATCGTTTTGCCCTTCTCCAGGTAGTTGGTGTAGATCACACCTTGTGAATCCCAGAAAACGGTGACCATCACCTTTCCGGCCAATGGGACAGTCTACTCGTTTTTCAGAGCACGTTTGCCGGGTAAAGTCCACTGTTTTGACTGTTCCTCGGTCTCTGGTGTGTACCAGTGGATCCATGTTTTGTCGACGTTCACTTAACGATGCAGAAACTCCTTCAGATTGTGCTTAAACAGTGCCAAACACTGCTGTGAAGTGGTCTCACGGTTGCGCTTGTTGTGAGCAAACGTGGCACCCATCGCGCCGACAGCTTTCTCATGCCCAAAATTTCATGTAAGGTATGACCCACACGGTATTTTGAGATGCCTACTGTCCCAGCAATCTCACGCACCTTCAATCGGTGGTCTGCCAATACGAGATTGTGGATTTTTGTCACGTTAACCCCCATGGTAACCGTTTCCAGGGCACCTGGGTGTGGCTCATCAAAAACCAGCGTGCGACCACGTTTAAACTCGTTGAACCAATTTTTGACAGTTGCCATCGAAGGAGAAGAGTCGCCGTACACAGCATCCAAGTGCTCTTTGATTTCACTGCACAATTTTCCTTCCAAAAACAAGAATCGAATCACCAACCGATTTTGCTCTTTTTCCATTTTTATAAAACCAGCGGACACACCCACTTTCACACGCAATCACAACAAAACTATGAGTCCGATTTGGCTGAAATTTTAACAATAAACTACACGATAATAAATTTCTCTGGCGACAGTGGCGCTATCGGGAAGAGAGGCTAAGTACTTATCGGACCTACCTTGTAGTCCTGATTTTATGCCATAGCATTTGCTCAAAACAAAAATGGTGGAAATTTGCATAGATTTTATCACATATGGATTTTCTCTAATATCAGTTTGTCATTCTAAAAACAATAGGGAATTGCTATTAATGTTTTCAAACAGCACAGTACTCCTGTAAAACTGGTTTGTTCCCATTGAAGTATGTTCTGTTAACTACACTACGGACTGGTCAAAGAGGAGTTATCATCCACTTGTCATAAACTGACTTGTCTTGCAATAGACATTGGTTGATTAGACATTTACTGACATATCAATGTAACAACCATTGATACAGACATGATGCAGAACCGCCTAGACATTGGGAGAGTATTTGTAAAATGTTTCTGTTCTTGGTAAATGAAGTGAAGAGGAGCACACAGACAGCAGCTCATTATATCATCTTGCCAAATTAGAATAACGTCTCATAAAGCCACTTAAATCAGAAATGATGTAAAATGCAGTGGAAAACTATAGTATTTATGGCCAAAAAAAAAAAAAAATAATCTGAAGAAATCAATTAGTCAGGAATTATACAGTACCTACAATAATTCAATTGTGATAAAATGCCCCCCCCCCTTTTTTCCGAATGCACCTTTGCTTAGGGTCTGCTCAAGAAGGTGGATTAAGGAAAAAATATACAAAAACATTAAAATAGCAGAAGTATTTTATCTTAGAAGCATAAATGAGGTAAGGAAGTTCATATCAATTATATGTGCATGTAGTGCGAGCAATATTCGAGTGCAACAGATCTACTCATTTGCTATAAGCGTGGCAGCCTCACACAGCAGGAAGATTGAGCCAGAATACGGGGCAAAACATCCAGGCATAGATAGCAACCATTGACATGTTGTGTTCATGAGCAGCTGCTGCTTTCATTGTGATGCATCCATTTTACACAAGAAAATGTGCTGGTTGTGGTTGATGAGCAGTAATGTTATGGCCTTGCATTCAGGAGAATATAGGATTGAATGTTTGTCTGGCCATCCAGATTTCAGTTTTCCATGGTTTCCTGAAATTACTCCAGGCAAATACCAGGATGAAGCTATCAAATTGTCTTGACGAAATTCCTCTCTGTTCCTTGCACCAATTTTTTTCCACCTCTTATTATCTCAACATTGATGAGGTGTAAAGCCATAGGCATTGCTGAATGAGGAAATTGTATATTAATATAATGCAGTTTCATGTGAGGCTTGTTGTGATAGATCTGGATGTGCACACATCTTTACCCTTGTCATATGTTTTGCCTCCAGTATAGGTAAGGTTATTAACCTAAATATTGTAAAGTGTGTTTGAGTCTTTGTGTTTGTCTGGCCCTACTGCCTTCATCTGTGGTAATAAAATAAGACATCAAACCATTGAGAACAGAATAAAAGAATTTACAAGAATGGTAACAATAACATCCAATTTAGAGAAGCGATTTGGGTTACTGAAAGAATAGCTAACAGTAAGATTTCTAGTACTAGAGACTGGTGTACCAGCTTACATCACCTTTTTAGGGTATTAAAGCAATTAATTTCAAAAATAGTTCCAGGTATTTGTGACACATTATGTTAAACTCTGAAGGATTGGGTAAATGTAAGTAAATAATACAAAGTTCATATAAAAGTTTTTATTGCGGTTCAATTTTAACTTGTCATTCTTAACCATAAATACTCTTTATTTTTTTCTTCTATATGATTCCGGAAGCATAATCATTTTTTTCTTACACGTTGAAAAAAGCTAAGTCTATTGCGGTACTTTTCACAACTGTGATCATAGCTTTCAAGTGTAAGACTTCTATTTAAACTTGAAAGGTCATTTTTTTCCAAATGGTAGGATGAAATTAGTAATATTTTATACTGAGGAACAAAACTTTTTAGCTTGGGTATATCAGTGGTATGCCAAATAAAATGATCCACTTCATCTTGAAACACTTAGGCGGACAAACAAATACATAATAATGTTCGGCAACTGCCTTCTTCAGTGGTAGATAAACGGACCTACTCATTGGGTGACGTTCTGGGTGTGCACACGTACGGGGCCTAATGGCCCGTTTATCTACCACTGAAGAAGGCAGTTGCCGAAAATTATTATGTATTCGTTTGTCCGCCTAAATGTTTTGTTTTCTTTCATCGCAGCCGTCAACTTTCGTATGTGGTGGGTTAATTTCCCTTTCCTTCATTATTTATATCGCCTAGAAGCTGCTTCCATTTTCCTTAGTTTCACCACTTTATCTTGGACACACATTCTTTGAAAATAAAATATTTTATTCAAATATAAATTTGAAATTAAAACTTTCTCAGTAATTTCCATTGCTGGTAAAAAAAGGGTTAAACTGTTTTGGAAATCACCAGTAACTGCACGTGCAGCCAAATTGTAAAAGATATCTTTTTGCCTATGTCATTGCCAATTTCTCATTAAACAGTATTGAGCCACTGGGAAACAGCCATCAAATCCATAGCACATTCAAAGTTTTGAAATTTCCAAGGTGAAAAGTATTTTGCTGGGGCAAGGCTGGCTAATGTCTTGAGGGGAAGAAATTTGTAGTGTACACCAAATGTGAGGTCATCCACAGATACTGGCCTAGGGATTGCAGTACAGCAATGTGGGATCCCACATCATTTGGCAGTCTGGCGGCGGATCCTGCAAAAAATTAAGAACGTCCGCAAAATGGAGTGCAAACATGTTTCAGTATGCCTAACCTTTCCTTCCTTTCATCACTTTCCAGTTGGACTCTGTCTCTATCTGTTCTATGCCTCGTTTGCCTGTAACCTTCAAGTTGACATTTGACTCGCAGCAACAAATGTGTTGTTTTTTTTTTTTTTTTTTTTTTTGTCATCATCTTTCTTGATTTGCAAATAAAAGATTCACTTCTACATTTTTATAAGAATTCCCACTTTTTTTGTTGTATGCATTATTATAATTTGTGTTCTGTTGTCCTATCTCCCAGATCATACACACGCAAATCGATACAATTGAATATATGGTTTTACAAGTGAATTTCTAATTCTGCTAAAAGATCTACAGCAACAAATTTTTAAAATACAGTTAAAGTGGATATAATTGTTCAGTTTGAATACCTCAAGAAATAATGACAAAGATTTTTGTTATGTTTTGATGAGTGGACATCCCAAAAATCAATATTTGAAGGTTTATGTTGACTGCAAAGAAATTTTAACCTTGGCTTGCTTACAATACTTGGTTCATTCAATTTAGTCAAAGAACGTTTGACAAGCTTTGACCTCGATCTCTAAACTGATGTTATTGGTTTAAGATCTGATAGAACAAGTGTCATGGCAAAAGTTAATGAACTTCTGCCTTGGTACCTGCAATTGTGCTTTTTCACACAGCATACAATTGGCCGATGATGTATTATACGGAAAAAAACTACTGAAAGAGAAGTCGAATGCATAGAAGTAACTATGACTAACTCGGACGTATACTACAAATTGTTCAACAGGACAGTCGATACACAAAGTGTGACTGTAAGAATGGATCATCCTCCAATTGAAGAGGTTCTCAGGTATTTATCTCAAAAAAGTGTGGAAAGTTGTCAAGCTTTTCAAAAAGTCTTTATTTTTAATCATTTCAATCAAACCAATGAGCGAGGTCTTCATCAAGTCTATTACTTCAGATATTATTACCTGAAATCACATTGTATGGTATATGATGCTGAAGCACCAAATACATGACTGCAGGTTTATTCATGTTTTCACATGCGCAGACCTGTTAATATGGCATTGTGACGTGTCATTGTTGAGCTAACTGTGAGCTTGTTAGCAGGAATATCACTAGTGAAATATTTCCTTCATTTCTGGTTAGAAGTGTATTGTGTACGAGGGGGGACCCAAAAGTAACGGGAATTGGGCTGCGGCAGGAAGGGAGAGTGGGGGAACTCATTGTTCGAACTGGTGTCTGTTACTGTCATGCCACCTGAGTCATTGTGCGAAGTTGTGTCGCTGTGAGTTCATTGGTTCGCCCGTGATAGTTTTTTTAGTAAAACAACTTTTTCCATTTCGGCAAAAACGTGATTTCAGAGTGTCGAGAGCAGCGTGTGGCTGTGAAATTTTGTTTCCTGTTGGGGAAATCGGCCGCGGAAACTATTGTAATGCTGAAGACTGCTTACGAGGATGCTGCCGTAAGTAAAACCAACAAAAACCTTATCACAGCTCGCACTTCACAACTGGCGGGATTTTAAATTGCAACACTCATTTTAACACTCCACTGTATACAAAATACGATAGGCACAATGCGAAAGCTACCACGGCTGCTTGCATGTTAAGTGTAGGAACACTCGGACGCAAAAATGGCGGCGCTAGTCCCGCCCACTGCTGCGCCAGGTCAAAATGTGTTACGCTTTCTGGACAGCCCTCGTATTTAATGAACTATTATCAGTTGCAGCCTGTCAAAGATATTGTCTTTCCTTGACATTATCACAAAAAAAATGCTGATTTGTTTAACATCAACTTTACTGATTCTGTATTAAATCTTATTTTAATCTACTTAGATGATAGGCTATCTAAACCCACATTCGCTGGTTTGTTGGATATTTGCTTTTCATTGTAGTTTCTTCACTCAGTATAGCAAATGAAACTGAACACTAGACAGCAAGTAGCCATTACTTATAATGCTGTATAACAACTGTGCTCACTAGAGACAACAGTATCATTGAATGAAAAGATTTTCTCTGCTGAATAGTACATTCACTTTTTTCTAATATTTTAAGTAGGCCATACAACAAATACACAATTGGTTAATAAACAAAGATACACAGTGAATCTAGTGGGCAAAAGATAAATAAAAAAAAATGATACAGAACAGCAATGCAGTCCAGATGGCGGCAAAAACTGCTACTCGTCTGAGCAAGTTGGCCCTAGAGCTTATACCAAACAGAAGGTGATAGAGGCAGTCAAAATTTATAAACATTGAAATAATTGTAAATGTCCACTACTTATCTAATTCTTCAGACATTATAGGATGTTTTACAATTTAAATGGTCTCCAAATACCTTCATAATAATACAAACAGTTCTAGATAGATTTGCAAGTTAGGCAGACTAGTACTCCTGAAGAATACCCAAGTTTCAGGTTATGGGTGCCAAAAGGGAGCATCACTTTACCCAGTGAAGAATTTAGTAATAACATTAACTGAAAAAATAGTGAAATAGTTTTATTACTTTCATTTTCTGATAAATGTATCTTCCTTGTTATGTTCAATATATACTTTCTTGCAATGGGAAACGTTATCATGCATGCATACTTGTTGTCTCATTCTCTACGAATGAGTATGGTTTTGTTTTACATACAACAACTTCTCTTTTCATATCATTCCAAGAAACAAAAAAAAAAAAAAAAAAAAACCTAATTGGCAGTCATTGGGGGACTCATGACAGAAGTGAAAACTTAAAACTATGAATATCATACACGCAACTTGTCATATTTATAGCTACAGATATACTAAGTAATAATAATTCTGTGTGGTTGTAATGACCTGGTTACAGTGTTGCTATTGGCTTCGCATTCTGCTCGTCTGAGCTGCCTTAACCTAACCCAGTAATGCTACCAGATACAGGGATACAGTTTAACATGTAATCCGAACCGCGGAAGCATTCTGCCGTACTTTACATTGCACAACAAGCTGTGTCAGAAGTGAAGTCTCGTTAAGGGTAAATGAAAATCCCCATCAAGACAGATTCGAACTGGGGACCTTTCGTTCCCCAGGCAGACACCTTAACCACTGAGCCACCAGACCGCCACAGGTATACTATTAACATTAGCATGTTGGTGATGCAAACTAGTACGATTTTACCCATCCAAAAATCGCCTAACATGCCTAAAGAAGTTTTAACTTCAAAAACTAAAAATCTTACTTAGTCCACAACCTGAAGGTTGGATGAATCTTGCCGCAGATGTATCAAGCTATTGTGTCAGAGGCAGGAAGGCCAATTCCTTTCCTGAGGGGCCTACAGTTTAACATGGAATCAGAACTATGGAATATCCCTGCATAACTAATATAATTGAATACAACTCCTAAAACTTTCTGTTCAACACTGGATTTTATCTCGTGACTGGAGATAAAGACTTTCGGAAGTAAGTGCCTTGACTGCTGAGCTACAAGACTGCCGTGTTATGAAGTATACGTGTGCTAAGTACTATCAAAATCAGATAACTTTGGGTTGTATAAACAACATTGACAGATATTAAGGTGAGGGTGTAAACGAGATGGCTTACGTTTTTGTAAATCAAATGTAAACAATATTTTTCTATTTGTTTTAAAGTATACATATGCAAAGTTCCATCAAAAACGGATAAAAACCATTTGTTTTGTATGAAGAACATTGGCAAAAAAGAAAAGGAAAAAAATACGAACATTCATTTTTATATATTAGATACAAATATAATCTATAATTTCAATGTTGTCCAAGTGCAACACGTCACACTTTTAGCTATAGATATACTGCTATTACAACATGTTGGTGACTCGAACTCATAAGATTTTACCCATCCAAAAAGTGTCCAAGGTTCATATCAAATGCACAACGCATCATAGTATGTTGGTGACAGGAAGTCGCAAATTCAGATTTACGCCCGTCCAGACATCGCCTAATGTACCTATAGAAACTTTCATTTAAAAAAAAAATGCAGAAGCTTATTTAAAAGCAAATTGCGAGGAGTACCAGGTACATTCAAGTCCAAAGGTATCCTATTATTTATAGGAAGAAATTAAACTGTAAAACAACAAACTGACCACTCTACCCAAAATCGTTCATTTCTTGGAGTGTTGATGCCTTGAATTTGTGGTCACTGTGAATGCTTCTTTAGCGTACTGTTTTAATTCCTGGAAAAGGTGTGATCATTGAAAGCAGCCTTTGCTGTGAATTATAGCAGTTTTGGCTTTCTTAAGAAATAAAATTAAATAAATAATTAGTTCCTAATTTCTCATCGTAACTTATTTAAATTTATAAATTCATGTGGCCCTATGACCCATCATTAAGAGTTGTAAGTTATCACCCATTCCACTATTGCAGTTTATCTGGAATCCAAACCACTGAGTCTCGTGGCAAGCTTAACATGAAAAAAATAAAACCTTTGCCAGAAGTTAAATATAGGTTCAGAGGCCGCTAGAAATTCCTGGGTGAACGGTGATTTTCTGAAGATGTCATATTTACCACTGAGCTATGTGACCACTGATTAAAAACAAGTAAATCTTATTCGTTAGATGGAGGACATATTTTAAGGACGACAAAAATGAGTATTTTAGTAGTAAAATAATGTGGAAATCTGAAGAAAAATGTTGATGTATCTTCAGCAAAATGATTTTCATTCGGTGTCCCTATTAAATGATGTAATCTTGAATTTTTTTCATTTACATGGATGGAAAATAAGATGGGGAAGAAACATTAATAAGTCTTAGCTAACTGAATTGACTGAATATTTTAATACCTGTTTATCAATACAATAATCGTTGGGACAGGCAAAAAAAAAAAAAAAAAAAAAATGGATTCTGTAACACGTATAGGGAGGCAACAATTTTATTTTTAGTATCTGTTTAAAGATCTGCTAATAAACATCTTCCTGTGAAATTTCATCACAAATGATAGAGAGGTTCTGGATTACGGGCTGTTTGTTGGTAATGGAGTAATGATTTTTTTTAAATGTATTTTATACAAAATAATTTTGTTCAAAGCCCTTAAGTGGCATCATCTTTAAATTTTTTCAGTTTTATGGTGGTAGAATAAAAGAAATTGAGGAGTTTTAATAACTTTAGACGCTCTTATTTTGCAAAATATCTAACAAATTAAAATTGTCCCAAGAGAGCATATTTTTAGTGCTTATTCAACAATACTGTTCATTGGGGTACAAATAAAAAATAAAAACTTTCTGGGCAGGGGAGGAGGGGCGCTGGAAGGTAACCTAAAAAACATTTTTTGCCTAGGGTTCTGTTATTCTCACAGCAGAATATATCTTTTTGTGAAATTTCATAACAAACCATAAAAGGCCACGACAGACTAATAAAACATGACAAAATTACAAGGGCTTTGTTTCTGCAATTTCTGTTACAGTATCATTAAAAAAAAAAAAAAATTGGTTTCAAGGTCAGGTGAGTAAAGCACACTCCTCCAAATTGCCCTGAATGAGGACCATTCAATGAGCAGGAGTAGTGGCTAAAGTATAGTGCTGCCTTTTTTGAACATTTTTCTAGCAATCCAGTTCTCAAAAAATCTTTGAAGGTTATAGAAGTAGCCATGGAACCCTTCTAAGGTGCAATGAGCGATCACAGATTTGTGATTCCCAAAACACTGGTTTTTCTGTGGTAGACTCCTTCAACTTATTCTTAAAAGAGCCCATTTTTTTAAATCAATTTTCTAGATATAAATGATGATACTTTATACCTTGTACTACATTAATTTAAAATGTAATATACCTTACGGAAAGGCAGGAAAGAAAAGTTTACAAGCAGAACACGGTTATAATATTCAGTCTATTATAAACATCATTTTATAATTTACACTATTAACAGTAAATTAGGGTTGTTGAATTAAGCTTTAAACATCTGTTTATATTAAACTGTTGGGAATGTTTTACAATAATTTTGGTTAAATTATTCATTCACAAATCTTAACCTTCACTTGTAGAGGAACTTATTTTTCCCTTTAACATTAATCCAAAGGAATGCAAAAAGTAAAATATATATAATTCTGATGCTTACTTCTTTACAATACTGGTAACTAATATAATTTTCTGTGCACTAAATAAGTATTTTCAACCAAAACCATCATGATTTTTTTTTTCTTTACCATTACTTCAATTGCAGAATTAAATATCTAATTATAATAACAGGAAAAAATTTAAAATTTCACATTCTTTTTACGATCACCTATAGTCCGATTTCTGCAGTTATATACAAAATAATATACTTGTGTATTCATTATTGCTCATATTGTAATGACCATAAACTAAGCACAATTAAGATGAATATTACACTTTGGGATCAACGTTCCTGTTTTGTTCAAACTGTTTTCGTGTTTCTTGGTTACATGCAAGTAGTTGCAGCAGTTGAGCACGAATCTGATCATTTTTCTGCTCCATTGCATCTAATACTGAATTAAGTTGGTCCAGTTGAAGGTTGAGTGTATCATAATCTGAAAAATTAAGGAAAAGCTTAGTTCATATAAAAAGGGATCAATCATTAGCACAGATATTTCACTAAAGTCAAAATCAAAGTGAATTTCTGCATTAATAAACAGAACTAAGGAAGTTATACAAAGCAGAAGCTGGTAACATTTGACACAGAAATTGAACAGAAGGGAGTTCTTAGTCACCAGTTAATTTCTCTTCTTAGTTTTAGAAAAAAGAAACACGAGAATCACGACATACGCATTTTTAAAAACATTGGCTATCCTTTAAACATGTGCAGCTCCATCTTCATTCATTTGCTGCAGAAATATTATTCTTAACAAAAGAGAGGGTTACAGCAATTCCATTAACATCATATAGTTTCAATACCTACCATTTTTAGTCTTTCACATTACTTCATTCTGTCACAGTCAAAAAATTATGCTTTTTGAGAGTTTATTTTGTATGTGTACTTGTTGTTAATTTTCTTACTAATTTTGCTGCTCAATAAGACTTTCCTGTTCTGAAAGTGAAATTTTTTCTCCTTGCTTCCTCTACTGCCACATTTACACTCCAAGCCAAGCTGTTCCAATTGCTGCCCATAAATGCATGGTTGGGCATTACATCAAGCACAAAACTCTGTTGATCACATACACAGTATGTTCCATGATGTTCACATCTGGCAGTCGGCACTGTCCAGAAAGCTTTTCAAATCACTTGTGCACAATCTGCACCTGATGACTTAGCCCATTATCTTCTTTGAACTTACCAAGGTATGTGAGGTACACAAAGGGCTGCAAATAGTCATCAAGTAACTGAACATAATGACATCCTGTTGTTGATTGGACCAGAGGACCCAGGCCACAATGTCTTGCTGAAAAGTTGGATCCATGGGTTCTGCAACATAACCGAACCCATGGTTGGTGCATACCATCTTCCTTCAGTCATCTTGTATCCAATTCATGTGTTTGCAATCCTAGGTGAGCCACTGATATCAATGTTGTGCTGTGAGTTAAAGCACCTTATTAGATCTTCTGCTGCCTTATGCCATCAGTGACCAATGTCACCAAGTGGAATAGTTTTATGCAAATTTAGAGAAAAGTTTTAAGGCCAGCATTGGCTGGTTTGCTGTTTCTAAGGGAAGAATTGGCATCTCCTTTAAATCTGTCTTTGGTGAAATTAAGCATGTACAAGAAGTGGGAAAGTTTGGAAAGATGGTGTTTTACAAGAGATTGAGGAAATGATGGCTTAAGACATTTTTAACATTGATGAAACAGGTTTTTGTTTTTCAAATGTATTCCAGACAAAACATTGCCTTTTAAGGAACAGTGTCGCATTGGGGGGGGGGGGCAGTAAAAAGGGATTCACTTTAATGATTAGTGCCAACAGGGCTGTCGGTGAGATAATGATTAGTGCCAACATGGATGGCAGTGAGAAACTGATATCCCAGATGTTTCAAAAATATAAAATCAGTACCACTAGAGTACAGATCAAATAACAAGGGACTGCAGAACTTAAAAAAAAAATATGGCTGCTAAAATTTGACAACAGAACAATTTTCTTATTGACAATTGCAGACAATTAATTCTATTCCACTTATGGGCAATGTAAACATTTTCCCCCATTAAAACCTATGTACCATAAAAAAAATTTCAAGCATTTTTACATACACTTGTCATATAAAACCTTTTGTCAGTTTCTTTTGGGGACAACAAGAACAATTCAAAGATAAGGCTCCATCATACAGCAAGAGAGTGTTACAAAGCAAGGTAACTGAAACAATTAGGGAAAATTGCTTTCAAAGGCAGGTTAAAAAAATAAAATAAACTTGTTCAAGATGAGTTCACAAGAGAAAATGTATCTCTATTGGACTCATGAGATAACATTGCCATGAAATTGGAAAAATACGTCATCATAAATGAATTCATGGAAGTGTTTGGAGAGCTCTCAGATCAAGATATTTAAGAAGAAGTACTGGAAAAGAGTACAAATTCATCTGATGTAGAGGAGAAAGAGTAAGGTAAAGCAGAAAATATACCAATCGTTGGAGGTGCTTCGTTGACTGCATGAATTTTGTAAGTACATTAAAGGACAAACCATCGTAAGTGAAACTGTTGTTCATTCACTGAATTTGCTTTCAAGATTTTTCTAACCTTCCATGACTAAACACTGAAACGATCAAAAAAACTTCACAATTCTTTATAACTGACAATTTTAAAATGACAGCAAGTACAATTTGATTCTATTATATACATAATGTCATCTGCAAACAACATAAAGACTGACTGTAAACCACCAACACAATCATTCAATAGAATGATGAATAGTAATAATTCCAATACACTACCCCTGTAGCACTCCCATATTCAGTTTCACCTCTTTTAATATTGTATTTCACATTCTAATGCTTAGCTTTCTGCTGTGGGCAATACTAATATGTAGAGAAAAGATAAAGTAGAACTCTCACTCGCTGAAGTTGAAGGAAAGGAGGACTGCAGCAACAGTAAACACTACACAATCACAATACTTCTGCCCATACTCTTACCGATGAAAATACTGAAATATATAGGTTTGTTACATTAGAAAATAGTTCTGTAAGAAATCGCTTGTTTAAGACATATCTTTGCATATCACCATGGTTCAAATTCGATATTAAACCATAGGTCCTATTTGACCAGCAAGATTACCAGGATAGGTTAGGTGGCTATGACACAGGCAGATTATGCAGCAGGTAGAATATTACTAACTCATTAAGACAAGACAAAATTATTACTCAATTGGGTTGGTGGTAGGGAGAGGTTTCAAAGTTCTCCAGTTCATGTAACAGGGGAATTGGGCTTCCTTGATTAGATCTATAGATTAAATATGATGGGACATTTTGTGACCACATTATGGCTGTCAGAGACAGGATTTAGTCTAGTACTCACTATTCTTTGTGGTCAGAAATGGCATTCACATATTGCTTAGGCTTCATTCCTCCTAAGTAAAAACTTCAAGATACAAAAAATAGGTGGGAGGCATGTACATTTTAGACAGAAGGCATGCTAATAAAGTGTTTAGCTTAGTCTACAGCAGACATCATGGTATTTTTCCATTTGATGGACAATGTCTTCCCTAAAAATACACTTAAGGGGACTGCATGAGTTTCTCAACCTATCAAAAACTGGCACTAACCTCTTGAAATTTGTATTAATTGCTTCAATAAATTAAATTATGATACAGGAGAGTGTTGCACAGATTTGATATGTAAAATTAATATAAATCTGTTGAAATGTTGGTCGATTCCTTTGTTGTAATAAGTTGTTGGCATTTCAGCTTCTCTCCATTTTAAAAACTCTCCAGAAATTTACAGTAAAAAAATATTTTGCATGACAATCATTCATACATCCCACCATAATCTACAGAAAGAATTGAATGTTTCTGATGTATGCAAATACCACACTGTAAGATAGAAGTTGCAGAAAAAATGTTCTATATGACTTACTAAAAAAAAAAAAATCGTTTCCAGGCCACATTTCAATCTACCACAACCCGTAGGAAGAAAACAAATCAGGTTGATATGATCCCTGTGCCAACAATGTTTGTGGTATTTTTGCAGCACTATAGCATCATTTCACAGTTGTGTAGCTGCCTCATGTTTCAGCATTTTTAACTCATTTTGTGGAGACTTTTTTTTTTTTTTTTTTGTAAAATATGAATGTTTAATGAGAAGAAAAATTATAACAAAGTAGTTAATCCAAATGCCAACATATTAGTACCATTTTTTTATAGGTGTAGAAAGTTGTGCAATCACTGCACTAAGTTCCTATTTTAATTGAGTAGTCAGTATATAAATGCCATAAGAAGGGGGATCATGTCAATCTGTCAAACATATGATAGGTCAATATCTTCCCTGGAGCACAGTTGTAAAATACTGTATTTCAAATATAGTCAGTCACCAATTATCTTTTTAACAGAACACAAGCCCCGAGAAAATGTGATGGTTTGTTGATATGAGAAAGATGCTGAAATAGTTACTACAGACCGGCTAATACTGTACACTATACTCTTTTCCTTCCACCATGCCACTCCTAATTCTGATTATATTAGTTACGTTCACTTTGATGTCATGTGAGAAAAGTCTCAAGCATGTGTAATAGTAAATAAAATTATAAACATATAAAATTACCAGCTACTGATTATAATTTATTAACAGTTTTTTAAAAAAAATCACATCAAAGACTGTTACTAACTTTGTCACCATATTCCAGTCCCCTTTAGCAATCGAATTCCAAGAAGAAAATTCTTTCACAGAATAAAATGGATATGAAAGTAAAAAAATTACAGTTTGAATTTAAAGCTATCAGATTTTCTTCCTGCAGCAGGAGACTGAATAAAGAAGCTCCAGAGAATGTTATCCCTTTGTGTACAATTGGTAATTTGGCAGTAACTAGTGTGATCTTTGTGCGTGATATATTTATTACCAGTATTAAAGCCATGGTTGTCAATATTGAGACCGAAAGGTTCAGAGTTTTCTACTACAAAGGACTGGGCATTGTAAGTACATCTACATTTCTAAACAACTTTTTGCATGATGTCAGTGAAATTTTCTGCAAATAATTCTTAGAGTCTGTCTTATGACTTAAATAATTTGTGTGCGAGAGGGGTAGGAACATTTCAGAGTAGAACGAAAATTTCAGGGAGTGGGAAGAACAATTAGATTCTTTCAGGCTGAGCCTGTAAAAACAGAAAGGAAGGATCGTGGATTAAGTGGGGAGGAAGAAACTTTTAGTTGTGAACTAGCACCAGGATCATGTTTGACATTTCATGAATTGTGGGAAGAAATAGGTTTGACTTGTTATCAAAGTCATGGGGATGAGGGGAGAAGAGCCACAAGTAGGAGTTAGGAAAGAAGTTTGGAAGTAAAAAACAGGCGGATAAAAGTTGTGTTTCTAGGTAGTTAGTAGTCATAGGACAGAATAATATAGGCTACTACAGCTGTATTAAACATAGGGGGTATGACTTTTTAATATTATTTAGATTGAGTCTGGAGATTTGATGCTTACTAGAAAAGTGACAGTAGAATTGGTTTGTAAAGGTTCAGCAATAAATAGGAACTGGATTGAGAATTAGGAGCCAATTAGTTTGACATCAATGACACATACGTTGATGTAGAGATTGATATACAATCTCATCACAAATGTAAGAAAGGAAAGAAACTGGTTTGTAAACTGGGAACATGGCTTTAGGCAAGGAGATTTATGTTAATCTCAATTACTGGACAACATGTAAGATAAATCCCACCCCACTGGTTTAGTTAATTGTGGCACTATGATGGTATTTAGCACTAACACTGGGTTGGCTGGTTCGAGTTCTGGTGGTGGAAGAAATTTTCATCGTTAGAACTTGGATGGAAGGGTAGGAGAGGTGGTGGTGCACAATTCCTAATCAACAGATTGTGTGTGTCTAAGTCCTGGATTGAATCCCAAACCTCTCCACAGTGCTGTATGGAGTGAGGTATGGCACTGTTGATGATGATTCATCTGCCAGATGGGAATGTTAAGCCTGGTGGCCCCATTTGATGTGTGGTCCAACACAGAGTTCACTCTCTTCTTGCTTCATACAACATAAACAACTCTCTATGCTGAACACACACACTAGCACTGTCACCCACACCTACGTATAACAACACATAATATGAACACACACCGGGGAAGACAACAAAAACCAACTCCATTTCATCTTCCCAAGAGAGTTCAAGGGAAGCCAATTTGATAGTGTAGCACTAGATCTTTACAAGATATTTGACAGAATGAGTGATAAAATGCTGGTAAATAAGGCAAAAATCATAGGAGTGGATGAAAAAGTGACTGGCTGAATTGGGAATTCTTAAAAGGTAGAAATCAAAGAGTTGGAGTATCAAAACAAGTGGAAGTTAAAATGGGAGCATGACGGATAGTGTACCATTGCTATTCATTATTCGGCAGTGGTCCAGTAGAGGAGTGCCAAGAATGAATTATCTATTTCGTCTAAAATTTAGTATGAATGTTCCTGAGGCCATACCTTTTGAGAGTAAGTGTCTATTAAAGGAAAAAAATGTACCTTAGAAATAATGCCACATGGAAGTTATGATATTTGATGGTATCTGCGGCTATTTGTAAGGACATCTTTGATTTCAATGATAGTATCTGCAGCAGCAAATGTAAAATTGCTGGCAAGCTATTGTTAACTTAAGCTTGCTTGATTTTCAGGCAGTTAGGTTGGAATGCAGGTTGCACTAGAATGAAAAATCACAGTTAGGTATAGCAATAAGACATCAGGAATTTGATGTAATGTTAGGATGAAGTCTTAAGTTGTGATACACGATGTCACAAGCATGTGATCCAGTGGTTGTGTCAGTGCACATGGATGCATATAGCAATGAATAATACCAACTGACAGTAACAAAAAAAAAATGGATTTGATTTTATATCCTAGCATGAAATTCCTGTTTTGCTGGGAATGATTCACACATGGGACATGTCGTATGGTTTTATTATTATTATTATTACCATTTCACTGTTCACAACAATAATCATTTCAAAATACATAATTCAAAACTTGGACACAGCATTGCCATGGTTAAATCAGTAAAGGAATTTATTCATATGGTATCACGAAAACTTTTAAGAGATTTTACACAATTTTATATTTGGTACTGCAGATGCAATCCCTATCATCAAAGCCGTGGTTAGAAATGGCCACCAATTATACTACCAATGCTATCACATATTGTAAATTTAGTGTGAAATTATATGTAGCTACCTTTCTTTCTGTTTTAATACACACTTTTTCTCAAAATGTATGATGTCAGGAATAGTGTTTCAAACTTCAGACCAAAGGGATAACTGCTTCCATAATTTCCTTATTGGAATGTTACCCATTATTCTAATGAATAATGGTGTTAATGGTTTACTGTCAGAAGTTGTCTGTTGATGAAAATGTGTAAGAGGATTACAAATGGAGCTATATGGGGATCTGGAAAGGATATCTAGACGGGTATTTCAGCATTGAATTTTGTATTAATGTGATGGTTCTTTCAAAGATATGCTAGTATCGTCTGCAAAGAACACAATATTTTCATAATCATCTAACATTATTTTATTATTAATTAATGCCCCAGTGGCAGTTTCCATACATACATCCAACATTTCATTTTATTCAATTCTTGCAATGTATCAGGTAACTCGTCCAGCATATCCTTCTATAATGTATTTCGGTTCAGGCTCACTTACTCACAAATATTTTTCTGGTTCTTTTAAGGTTCACAATAATGATTTTATACTTTGTATGAACAAAAACTGAACAGATTTTTTAAAAAATTCTCTTTGGCTTTGACAATATTCTTATAAAATAAAAATCATAACTCACAAGTAAATTTTCACTATTTTACTGAGCAGAGAATAGTTTGATATGACTCTTGAGCTGATAATATTAATTATATAAGTAATGAGGATACGAGGCCTAATAAAGCTCTATTTTAGTGAATGTTCATTTACTTGTGTGTGTTAAGCAGGATTTTAATACTCTCTTGCTTCAAATAACAGGTGTTGGAGAAAATTGTTCTAGCAGTATCACACAATGCAGTATTAGCATTTTCAGACACCTAATGCCTAAAATCAAATGGCAATTTATGGTTGTGGTCATCTCTTTCCATGTACATACCAATACTAATTGTTATTGCAATAACAATGCAGATTGAATAATTAATGAATGTATTATACTCTCTCAGCAGTATTACCCTGTCTCCTGTCATCCAATTACTCCCAACACAACTCTTCCATCATATCATTCATCAACTATTACAGTAATCTTCACAAATGAATTTAGCTGCTCTGCTCTGCACCAAAATTTTATACCCAATTTGTTCATCGCTTACAACTCCACTACACACAAGGACTCGTCCTTTCATCAGTTTAAATCTAGATCACAAAGCCGCTATATCACCAGTGCTACAAAATTAAAACAAATCTCTTGAAATGTACATTAATTACTTTATTGTAAAATATTGACATTTTAGGGGATTACTGGAGATTGCACTTCCGCCAGGAGTTGGCATCATAATACAGCAGTAGTCAAATGCAAGACTCCACTACAAATTCTTTCTGAAATACATTTAACGGTTTCATGCTGGTCAAGGCTGTGTTACAACATGATTTCTGCTTGAAAATAATGGTCCAGGCCGTATTACAAGGGAATTACTGCTTGAAAATAATACGTCTTGCGACTAACGACAGTAGTATTCCAACGATATTACTGAATGTTGTTGTAGTGGAATCGTGATCTCCAGTAGACCCCATTTTAGCTTCTCTCCCTTCCAACAAGACGCACAAAACTTATGATATCAAAATATTTTCAATGGGAACAGTGTTTTTTCGTTGTACACAAATTCTGCATTTCCATGGCTTTAGTGAACTGGTCGAGGCCACATTTCAAACTAATCACAACTGTTAGGAAGAAAACAAAACAGTTTAGACAGATATGATCCCTGTACTGGTGGAAAATGGTTACAGTGTTGTAGCAGAATTATAATGGGTTTTATCTAACAGGCAATACCGCTCGCTTCGCGCTGTTAACGTGACATCACGTTCAAGTACAGTCATCCGCGTTAAAACATATGTGTATTGTGACCGAGCGTAGCAAGGTCACAATAATTTAAAGCTGTACAATGTCAACATAAACTGATATCCCAAAGGTGGATCAGATGCAGGCGGCCGCTGGTAAGCGGCCGCAGATGTCCGATAACACAACCACATGTTCAATGTTTGAGGTGAAGCTCGCATTTCATCAGAGAAATATTAGAAAATATAGCTGAACATCTGGTTGTGTTATCGGACATCTGCGGCCGCTTACCAGTGGCCGCCTGCATCTGATCCACCTTCGGGATATCAGTTTATGTTGATATTGTACAGCTTTAAACTATTAAGCTTAGCGAGGTCACAATACACATGTTCTTACGCGGATGAC
Source organism: Vandiemenella viatica (assembly GCA_031002005.1). Taxonomy (NCBI): domain Eukaryota; kingdom Metazoa; phylum Arthropoda; class Insecta; order Orthoptera; family Morabidae; genus Vandiemenella; species Vandiemenella viatica. Next base: position 81,378,462 of record JARYHS010011408.1, on the reverse strand, counting down.
TGTACGTGAAGTCACGTTAACAGCGCGAAGTGAGCGGTATTGACTGTTAGATAAAACCCATTATAATCTATAATTAAACTCTCACTTCCCCAGTAAATCCTCTCCGCAGTCTCCAATAGATGCAGAATCCAAAATTGTTCCTACCACCTGTCTAAATGTGTCGTGGCCAATATGAAATGTCAATATATTTATGCCTTCAATAACTAATTCCTGTGGTTTAATTCTAGATGGAGATACCATTACAATCTCTTAGCACCTAGCGCAGTAAACAAACAGATCATGTAGTATATATGACGTCATTGTGACGTATTCAGTCTGCACATGCCAACACAGTAACAGTGATAGATGTGACTTAAAAGTTTGTTATCTGCAATATCTTGTGTTATGGTTACATTTCACTTTCGTCCAGGCTGATTATGACCGAAACGGTTATTTATAAAATATGATTTCATCAGTAATCATTTGAGTTTGTTGTTATGCATCCTGGACTGTACGTCACAATGATGTCATATATTCCACACAATCTGTGTATTACTACGCAAGGCGGTAAGAAATTATAGCAGTATCCCCATCTAGAATTAAACCATTCCTTCTCCATCTTACAATCTTTTTTTTTAATTTGTGTAATCAATAAGGTGACTTTTTTTTTTCTTTTAATCTTCATTCCATGTTAACCTACTCAGCTAGTTATCCAGGCCACATCATTCGGTGGCTCTTCACAATCCTCTCTCACCTCAATTACTTTAACATAACATGTGTAAACAACTTAATTTCTGTATGTAAACTTTAGAAAAATGTGTTGCATTCCTGTTGCCATTATGATATCCTTTCAATCTGCGTTTCATCTCCTTACATTTTACTACATCCAGCTAGCAAGTACCTTTTTGATTCACCCTTATTATTTTCCACCATTCTACCCCATCAAATTCCAGGGAGAAGTCATTAGTATTTCTTAAAGCCTTTTCATTTAACTATGCACTCTAAATTACGGTAATATTTGAAAGTGACATACGTCCAAACATTCCACGTTCGTTAAAATAGTGAACTGCTACCCACCCTGTTCTTCTTCGTTGATGTTGTCAAATGTCATTTCCGTATTATCCTTGTTTCCCTGGCTGTCAATATTTTTCGTGTTGTCATCCTTCATCTTCGTTTCAAACGAACCAGTGTCTGATGCTGACATACAAATTTACTGTTTGAACGAATACTTCTAACCTTGACTTCTCATTTGGACAGTTCCAGTTAATAGCAAGAGACTGTCACTCAGACAATACTTCAACATTATCAGAGTTAGGATTTGCAAAGATGTTATACATGATACAGTTCGCAATGTTCTAAACCAAGGTTGCCCCATGGAGGAAGGAAATATCATGGGCTGCCCAACCCGTTTTTGGAGATGAGACACAACTTCGATTCTATGTTAGCCCGCGGGCCACCTAAAACTTGCCTATAGTTACAATAGGTATTTAAATAAACCAAAGATGTAAGTTTAATTATAATCAAAAAGTAGAAAAAAAAAAATTTTGACACATTTGCAAATGTTTTTGTGCTAGCATATTCTAGATCGCTGCTGTTGGAGGGCAAATTCAAATGCGTTGGGGAGCCACTTCGTTGCTCGCGGGCCTGGGGTTTGGCAGCCTTGCTCTATTTTTTTAAATATATATATATATATTTATTTAAATGGCTCACGACCTTGTTGGCCATGCAGCCAAGTTCTTTACGTTTTACGACAATTCACATTACAATTTCTTTACAGTTCTATATACATAGTTTACACTTCTTTACGTTTTATAACAATTAACATTTCAATTCCTTTACAGTTATATATACATAGTTTACATTCATTTACAGTTCTATGCGCAACAGTTTACATTTTGAGCTTTTACATTTCAATTCCTTTACAGTTCTGTACACACACACACCAGAGCATTTACTGCTTGTTTCGTTTTTAAGCAGTTTAAGATAGAAGGTTTTGTCGTAGACATTTCCTTCAGCTTTGCATTAGGGAAACCTTTACTTTTGGTGTGTCATTTCTTTTGCTCTGTGTTTTATTTAATTACTTGTTAGTATTGATAGAGGTCTTTTATGTTTATCCAGAGTGTTGTCATATTGCCCTAGGTTGGATATGAGCGGGTTTGTTGATGTGCGTGAGGCCCTGTAGAACGTTTTTGTTAGCTGAACAATCCTGTCCTTCAGGGTTGGAATACCTGTGGCTTTGTGTATACGAGGGTTGGAACTTAAATAGTGGCAACTATTTATTCACAATCGATACAAAAGCGTTACATGTTTGCACCTGTTACTGTCCTTCAAAGTAGTCACCAGCGTTGTGTAGAACCCGTTGCCAGCGATATGGAAGGCGTAGTATACCGTTAGCAGAGCCTGTTCTGTTGATGGTGTGAATGGAGCTGGAACAGTTTTGAAGCGAAAGCCACGAAGTGGTTCCTTCATCTTCGGAATCAAATCAAAGTCACAAGGACTTAAGTCCGTGGAGTATCAGTCCCATCGAGCGAACAGAGCAGCCACAGCTTGCGCTGTATGCGACCGCGCATTGTCGTGCAAAATGATGGGTGGGTTGGGCAGAAAGTGTTGCCGCTTCTTTCGCAAAGCTAGTCGCGGGTGATGCTCCAAAAATGAACAGTAATACTGTGCATTGACTGTTTGCCGTGGAGGAACGTAATGCGTTAGGATTACACCATCACAGTCGTACACGAGAAACACCATACTGGGGCTCTGACGCACTTTCGACTTTCGCGGTGACCCATAATGACGCCATTCGTTGGATTGGCGTTTCAGTTTTGGCTCGTACGATGTGGCCCATATCTCATCCAGTGTTACGACACGGCGTAAGAAAGCCTCTCCTTCGCGCTCCAAGTGCGTCTGAGCAACATCGTAACGCATCCATTTCTGCATTTCCGTCAATTCATGCGGAACCCATCGCGATGCAATTTTTCGCATGCCCAGGCGTTCCTTCAGATTGCGAAGCACAGTCGTATGCGGTTTCGTAGGCGAGCTCACGAATCGTCCGGCGTCGATCACTGTACACTAACGCGGCAACAGTATGTACTTCTTCAGGCACGCTAGGACGACCTGCCCGATGCATGTCTGCCACAGTTTGCCGATCTTCGTTGAAGGCTTTTACGCAACGTGCCACTGTTCTGTACGGCAATGCCGATTCCCCGCACGCCTCTTGAAGACCTTGATGACACTGTCGTGCTGTACGACCTCTGGCACATTCAATATTGATCCAACTCCGTTGTTCCTGTTTCGAAAACATAGTGACACCGTTACGTTAGACCGCTCGCTCACAAGTGACTGCATTTCCCTCGATTATGCGCACGCCGGGGACGAGAGTTGGGCGGGTCCAGTTGCTCGGAGGTAAGATAGGTACGTCAACAACGTGTGCTATCAGCGACAATAGTAGATTCCATTGCATAGTGTCTCCACAGTTGTGTTGCCACTATTTAAGTTCCAACCCTCGTAGATGGATTGGAGAAGAACAGTTTGTATTTAGGAATGGAAAATGAATTACAGATGCTAGTGGCCTGTTAAGAATCTTCGGGGAAAGATATATTGAGAAAGGAAGAGAAATTTATGCCGTCTATATTGATTTCGAAAATTCTTTTGACAAGGTGCAATGGAAAAAGCCGATGGATATCTTGAAGAGGAAAGGTGTAGACTGGAATGAGGAAAGATTGATTCAGAACCTATATTTACAAAAGAAAGTAAGAATAAAGACTGGAAACGAGATGTTGGCAGAAAGCAGCGTTGGGAGAGGCATAAGGCAAGTTTGTTACCGTTCCCCATTATTATGCAATTTATACCTAAAAGAAATTATTGCAAACGCTTAGATGGAAAAAGAGGATTGCGTATTCGTGGCAAGAGAATAGAGTGCATACGATTTGCCAATAATATGGTTCAGTCAGACTTGGGGCCAGATTATGAAGTCTGTAGTTTTTCAAACCAAATGCAGATCTTGGAAGTGTTGTAGCAAATGTAGAAGACATGGAAAGATTTTTCGGAGGAAGATTGTATATTAATTGAGGAAGACATTGTTCACATTTCCAGGAACACACGTCAGACGAATGTGGAATTTGTAGGTTCGTTTGGGCGTTATGATAAACCCTGGATGTGTCACAATATTAGGCGTATAAATGCATCGTTGGAAAGGGTTCTATGGCAGCCAGAAAATTCGCACATTGGTTTGATAGATGTGGGCTGCATTGGTAGGGATAGTTATACTCGCTATGGACTCCATCTGAATTTCAGAGGTAAAAGGATGATTTCGCTTCTAATTGCTGATGAGATCAGGGGATGCCAGGTGAGTGAAAGAGGTATTCCTGTTTTAAGTGGTGTTAAGTCGAGGCCTTTTTTAGGGTAAATAAAATAGACGTATTAAGATGTCTAAAAGAAATTAACGTTCCAAGTCATTGAATCAACGTGTTCAGACCACTATTCTCCATCAAAATATAAGAGGAATATTTAGTAAAATTGATGACATTATCTTATGCCTAGAGGAGATTCATAATTTCAGAAATTTTAATGTAGATGTTTTGTGGATATTTGAACATTATTTGTCTGACACAGGAATATTTCAGCTGTCCACCCAAAATTATAAACTAAGATCTCATTTCTGTAGATGTAAAATGGAGAAAGGGGGAGTTGCCATTTTTGTTAAAAATAATATTCAATGCAACAGTTTAGGTGTAAATATGTATTGTATAGAACAACACTTTGAATGCTGTGTTACAAAACTGAAATATGGTAAGGAAGAGCTCATAGTAATAGCAATTTACAGGACCCCCTCATGAAATTTTACACGGTCTTTTATCTCAGTTAGAGTCTTCTTACGATGTTTCACAAATAACAAACTAATAGTTTTATGTGGAGATTTTAATATTTACAGTCTTAATCACAGCAATGAGAGGCTAGATATGGAAGCCTTGATGTTGTCTTCTAACTTCACGGTACTTGTAAATTTCCCTAAAAAAAAATTAGCAGGACTGCAATTGATAATTTTAATGGATATTTCTCAGTACAGTAATTACAACATACTCCCAGTAATAAATGGTATCTCAGATCATGATGCCCAGCTGTTATCTAACAAGTCTAGAAACACTGTTAAACAGATAAAGAAAAGCTGGGTATATAGAAGAAATATTAACGAAAACAATTTAAAACATTTCATGGATTCCTTAAATAATGAACACTAGTCAAAAGTGTACAGTGCACAGAGTGTTAATGCAAAATTTGATTCCTTTCTCAATATATATCTAACACTTTTAGAAGGAAGTTTCCAAAAAAAAGTAAGGAGAGTTATCAACACTCCAAACAGTGAATTGGGTAAGGGATGGATAACAAAGGGTATCAGAGTATCTAGTAAAACAAAAGGGACCTTTACTTAAAAGTAAGAGAATCAGATAACTATATACTGAAAGCTCATCATAAACTTTATTCTAAAATACTATGAAATGTAATAAGAAAGACCAAGAACAGGTATATATAAGAGAAAACAGAGAATTCAGGCAATAAGATAAAAACTATTTGGAATATAATAAAAACTGAAACAGGAAAATCTGTAAATCACTCTAAAGCAGCGGTTCCCAACCTTTATTGGTACCCGACCCACTTTTAAGCAAAAAAAATTTCGCGACCCACCTAATATGAGAGTCTAATATCAGAATGGGAACTGTTATATGACCTCGATACGCTATCGACTATCCTATTGGAAAATTTCGTATCAACAAAAACGATAATTGATAATACATAAAACAACAAACATATAATAGACCGGGAGGCGGCTGCACAGACTATAATCTCATCAAGTTGACTGCTGAAATTTCACGATTAGAAGTAAATCGATCAGCATATTAAAAGACAACTGGCTTGCCAAGTCAAGTTTTGGTGGAAACCACCTTCAGACCCGATTTTAGTGGTTGATTGGTAGGTTTATCATTGTGTTTTACTGCACCCAAGTGTATGAAAATATGGAAGACCCGGAGGAGGATAACACAATGGCAAACTTAAAAGTCAACCATTAAAATGGGATTTGTAGGAGTTTTCCACCAAGATATGGCTTGGCACATCAATGGAATTTTAATTTGCAAATAGAGGTTTAACTAATCCTGGAATTTCAGCTTTCAACTTGATGAGGTGATACTTTGTGCAGCTGCCTCCCGCTTTATTACAAAGATAATGAAAAATACGTTTAACTATTATAAAAGCACAACTTCACAAACAGTGAGATTTCTGGCACTGGTGCTTACTGATGAGGGCATCCATATCAGGGTTAACACTGGTTAATTTTAACCTAAAGACACTTCCTACACATAGTTTATTTCTGTATTTGTTTTCCAAAAACAATAAAGTAGAAAAAGCTCGATCACACAAGTATGTCGTGTTGAACGGCATCGAGAACTTCACAGCTATATTAGAGATTTCAGGATACTTTGCTTGTACATTCATTCAGAAAGAAATGAAGGATTTTACCTTGAAAATTGTCTTTAAAGAAGAATCACAAGATAGTTCTATTAGCGAGTTTTCTTCAGCTGTTAAGAGTTTTGGGCCTTTCAAATGTTCCTCTTCAAAAATATATGAAGTAAAAGATATATTTTTGTGGCAAAAACCTAGATTGTTCCGTGACCCACCAAAACACACACCGCGACCCACCAGTGGGTCGCGACCCGTAGGTTGGGAACCGCTGCTCTAAAGACATAAAAATAGAACAAAATGAATCTGTGCATAGTGAAGTTTGTGAAATATTTAACAAACATTTTAATTCAGTTGTAGAGAAATTAGGCTTAGAAAAAGTAATCCCCACATAGTTCTCTAAGGTTTCTTCTGACTGCTTTCCCAAATTGTGGATATGCAATTGCCACCAGTAATAGTTTCAGAAATAAACAAACTCATGAAACAATTAAAACCTAAAAATTCTTTCAGCTATTACAATGTTTCAAGTAAATTACTGAAAAGATGTTCAGATTGTATCAATCAAGTACTTGCCCATATTTGTAATAAATCCTTAATGCAAGGTGTGTTTACAAACAGACTAAAATATGCAGTTGTAAAACCGTTGTTCAAAAAGGAGAAGCAACATGTATATATAACTATCGTCCCATTTCATTACTTTCAGGATTCTCAAAGATTTTTGAAAAAATCATTTATTGTAGAGTAATAAAACATGTTACACAATATAATATCTTCACTAATTTACAATTTGGGTTCCAAAAAGGATCATCCATAGAAATGGCCTTATATTCATTTTTAAATAACATGTCCGGTTCCAAAAGAGATTCCCACAAGGGAAATCATTAGCGGCGTTGAGCAAGCCATCAGGGGTCTTCATCCGACGCTGCTGAGGAAATTAGGAGGGAAGCTTGTAGGATATTATGCAGGGCTAAACCTCCTAAGGCAAATATTTCAACATCTGAACGCAAGGCTCTTCGAACGCTGCGAGAGGATATGGACATCATTATCCTCCCTGCAGACAAAGGAAATTCGACCGTCATCCTTAACTCGGATGAATACAGGCAGAAGCTGTCGCAGATGTTAAATGACGACGCCTATAGGAGACTTACTAAGGATCCTACCGCGGTATTGGCGAGGAAAACTGTAAAGCTATTGAAAGAATCTGGAATAGACGCCGAAACAAGCAAGCGCCTCCAGCCACGAGCACCGGTTCCACCTAGATTGTATGGGCTGCCAAAGATACATAAGGATGGTACTCCTTTACGCCCGATAGTGAGTGCTATAAGCTCACCTACTTACCAACTGGCAAAATATCTAACAAGTAGACTATCACCTCTCGTGGAAAAAAGTCCCCACCATGTGAGGAACTCTGCTGAGTTCATAAACGTGTTGAAAGATCTTCGACTGGGGGCAGACGACATCATGGTCAGCTTCGATGTCGTGTCACTTTTTACGAATGTGCCACTAGCGGACACATTAGCGTTGCTGGCGAAACACTTTTCTCCAAGGAAGTGGAACTGTTCCGTCATGTGCTCCAGTCAATCTACTTTCAATTCGATGAGGAATATTACGAGCAGGTTGATGGGGTTGCTATGGGCTCGCCGTTGTCCCCAGCAATTGCCGATTTTTATATGGAACATTTCGAAGAACATGCTCTAGCAAGTGCCCCAAAACAGCCAACCTGTTTCTTTCGTTATGTTGACGACACGTTTATAGTATGGCCGCATGGTATCAATAGTCTACAAGAATTTTTACAACATCTTAATGGGATCAACGAAAACATTAAATTTACAATGGAGATGGAGAGGAATGGCCGCCTTCCATTTCTGGATATTTTGATCGAAAAGAGAGCTGATGGCACTGTAAGTCATTCTGTGTACAGGAAACCAACACATACTGATCTATATCTCAACGCGCGCAGCCACCACCACCCGGCCCAACGCAGATCAGTACTGGAAACCTTGGTGCACAGGGCGCGAACTCTATGTGACAAGGATAGTTTGCAGGTGGAAATGTGTCATTTACGGGAAACTTTCCGCAAGAACGGTTTCAACGAGGCGTTAATAAACTCGGTTTGCACACGAGCAGGAAGGAGGAAAATACGACAGCAGGAAGACCCGAGCCGCTTCGCCTTCCTTCCTTATGTCGGAATGACTACCGCTAAGATTGGCAGAATTTTAAGTAAATATGGCATTAAAACCATTTTCCGACCAACGACCAAAATTAGGAATATACTGCGGTCACCCAAGGACGATATAGCCTTACGAACACCTGGCGTATATCGCATTCCTTGCGAATGCGGAAAGGCTTACATCGGACAAACAACACGATGTATTGACCAAAGGTGCGCCGAACATGCGCGCAACGTCCGCCTGGGCCAGATCGACAAGTCAGCGGTTGCTGAACACAGTATTGACACGGGACATGGCTTTAATTTCAAAGCAACAAGAATTCTTGCGCGTACGAGAGGTTATTGGGACAGTGTTTTCTTGGAAGCTATCGAAATTCGTATCTCGAAGGACCTCGTTAACAGAGATACTGGATTTCAGTTAAGTAAAGCCTGGAGCCCAGCAATCCAGAAAATGAGAGTGCACCAGGACAACTGGGAAACACGCACCTCTCTTGCGCGCCAGCAATCAGCGGAACCCACCAGCAGCTAACGGCTTCCGCCAATAGGAACGCTTCCCGCTAGTGGCCAACGTTTCCCGTCACTAGCCATTGGCCGACCGGAAAAAGGATGACGTAACGCGGACTTCGCGTGATATATAAGCACCTCAATAACCTACCGGCAGCAGTCGAGCAGTTATATAAAGAGAGATCACGTAGTATTCGTACTATTAGTGATTGTATGTGATTAGAGTGCGGTGATATCAGTAGTGATAGTGATGCGGTTATTGTTGTTGATTGTGACGTGGAATTTCGAAGTGTGTGTGTTTTAATTGTTGACTTGTGACTATTTATGAGTGCGTGAAATACAATTCCGCGTATCGGTCATTCATTTCGTAGATTGCAGTCGAGTGCTTTCTATCGTTTTAACGACGAAGCCGAAAAACGCGTCGCGCTGCACGGGCAGCAACGCCGGGCCGCGTCCGCCGTCGCGTTCGCGATCGTCGGCTACCGCGCCGCGCCGTTCCGAGCCGTCCGTGTCAACGATATCGGTAACGAAAATGACGTCTAGGCCTGCTGCAGTAGTCACTGTTACTCGCGTGCGTGGTGACAGTTACAACGTAGAAATGGAAGCAACTCACACCCCACCAGAGGATCAGCAAAATCAACTTCTCCAAGCCGCAGGACAGCCTACGATGACCCAGCCGAGTTGGTGGGGAATTGAAACAAATGTGACGACTATGAACGAACAGATGAAGGACCAGCCTAAGAAAGGACATCTGTCAGAAAACCAGACAGATAATGCAGCCCATTTAAACAGTTTGGATAATCCCGAAAACTCAAACATCTACTTGATGACTTCCTCTGCTATGAAGATGGACGCTGTTTCTGGAAATTCTACGGACCATCTTTTAGCGCAGCACAGCGCTGCGCAACAATATACAGGTATGTACAATCAAATCCTTTTACAAAATGCTCTCGGTCACTGCGCCGAAGGACAACGTCTTCCCAGGAAGAAAGGAAATAAAAAGAGGTTCCTCAAGGACACTGTCCCTGCTGTTCGGTGTGGAATCACTAAAAAGAAGAAATCAGAACTTGCCTCGAAGAAAATGAAGACTGCAGCTTCTTCTTCGCGTAAGGCAATAGTAGATGATAATAATATTTTCACTAATTCATCCGCGATGCAAGCCCAACAGCAAGCATCAGCAAATACTGATGCATATAATAAAGTACAGATGCAACAAGAGGATGGATTCTTGCCAGCTCGCAGGACTTTTCGCTATACCCAAGCGGGGCTAGGACCAAGTAATAACGAAATGGAGGTATCAAATCCATTCAATCCGCTAGTGGAAACAGACCAACAGCAGCAGCAACAGAACGGGCAGAGGCTACAACTACTACCAATAGTGATACAATTTCCCAACAATTACAAAGAGCTGTATGAGATGGTGAAGACATTACTGGAAGGACGCCCCTTTCGAGCCAAATCAGCAGGAGGGGATAAGATAAAACTCAATCTAAACTCTATTGAGGATTACCTAGCAGTCACTGCAGAGCTGCAGAGAAGAGCTATTCCTTACTATACTTTCCCCTCAGCTGCAGAAAAGCCACTGAAGGTGGTCCTACGAGGAATCCCACTAGGTATGCCAGCCTCAGACATCAAGGAGGAGCTAGTAGATAAAGGCTTCGAAGTACGCTCGGTGACTCAGCTAAAACGACCAGGCAGTTCAGATCTCATGCCTCTGTTCCTAGCAGTATTGCCCGACAGGCCACAAAACAGAAATTTTTTTGAGCTGGACAACATTATGTCCCTGAGAGTGACTGTTGAAAAACTGCGTTCGTCTGGAGGGCCGACGCAGTGTTACAACTGCCAGGCTCTTGGCCACGTGGCGAGGCATTGCCAAATGAAGCCAGTCTGCGTTAAGTATGCAGAATCACACCTCTCCAGAGAGTGTACGCTGCAGAAAGGACAATCCCAAGCAAAATGCGCCAACTGTGAAGGTCATCACGTGGCGAGCTACAGAGGCTGCCCATCTTTTAAGCGCGCACGAGAACGCCAACGAGGAATCGCAGTGGCACAGTCTGAAGCTGCCCGCAGAAAAAGTGAAGATAAAAATAAGTCAAAATAATCTCAAGACAATGGACCTGCTATGACCGAACCGACAGCTGATGTACTCAAGAATGCGCAGCAGGTGAACAAGAATTACGTCGACACAAACTTGGAAAAGTCTCAGTTTCCACCCCTGAAGAAACCTAAAGCAAGTAATCAGAAGAATAATGAAAACAATCAAGCACCGTGCAACCAACAAGGTTCACAAAGAAGCCAGGAATTCTCAGACATTGTCAGAGGAAATTCGTCAAACAAAAAAAGTAATTCACGTCCACAGTGTCCAGCTGCACAGACTTCAGACCCAATGCAAAACAATCAGTTCAGAGAATCCACATCGGGAATTTCCATAGATAGACTCATGGATGTTGTTGGTGCTCTCATCAATATGATGGCAACGTTAATGACCAACTTTCAGCAGTTGTCAACCGACATAAGATCCCTTGTAATGATGGCGAGTCAGCCTAAAGAAATCTTATCCTCACCACCACATTATGGATAGAAGACATATAGAAGGACTGTCCATCTGTGTTTGGAATGCCAACGGAATTCATTCCCAGATGATTGAGTTCAGGCAATTCCTGAGAGAAGAAGACGTCGATATTTGTCTAGTAACAGAAACTCATCTTAAACCTGGACTGAGGGCTCCGGTGCCTAATTATTGCAGTTACCGTACAGACAGACTAACAGCCGGAGGAGGAGCTGCTATATACATCAAGCGTGGCATTCCCCATCATGACATCTTGCTGCCGCCAACTGAACAACTTGAAGCTACTGCCATACGGGTGACGACAACATCAGGGCCACTTACAATTGTCGCTGCATACCGTCCACCGAGGAGATTACTGATTGAGAACGACATAGTCGGGCTCGCCAACATTCGAGGCAAACTTCTTGTTGGTGGTGACTTCAACGCGAAACACCCGGACTGGAACTCCCGTGTAGCAAACCGAGCTGGGCAACAACTGCATCGTCTGGCTCTTAGACATAACCTACATGTTTGAGGCCCTGAAGAGCCCACTCACCATCCGTGGAATGGCAACAGAGCAGATGTCTTAGACATTGCCTTCACGAAAGGGTTTACTGGTATTGTGACAGCAAACACGCTTAACAGAATGTCTTCGGATCATTCCCCCGTGATGCTTGAAGTAGATGTGGGTTCCTGGAAACCTGAAGAGCTAGAGACACATAATTACAGAAAAACGAACTGGGATCAGTACCGTGACAAAATCACTGAAGAAGTCGAAGAGCAACTCCTAATAGGCAACAGAACTCCAGACCAAGCGCTCAAGCACTTCGTAGGCATTCTTATCAACGCCAGCAAAGCTGCCACACCGCCTAGTCCGAGAGTCCAGCATTCAAAACAGCTACCTCCCAATCTCCTAGCACAGATCATACATAAAAATCGAGTTGCTAAAGAATGGAAACTCACAAGAAATGCAGAGACCAGGCGACTGTTAAATAGGCTACAGCGTGAAATAAAGGCAGATTTGACGGAACATAGAAATCGGGAGTGGTCCTCTCGACTATCCATGTTAAGGACTGAAGATGGCACCCTCTGGAGAGAGACTCGTAGATTCACCAAGAGACGAGCTAAGCAGCCACCTCTTCATGGAGAGAGAGGCCTCGTCTTCGATCCAGAAAGTAAGGCAAACGCCCTTGCCGATCACTTTGAAAAACAATTCCAGCCAGCGGAAATAGAAGACGAAGACCACGTCACTGAAACTCGCAGAAGACTTGCGAGATTCATGGAAGCAGATGGCGATGGGTATAACATAAGTGAATTTACGGAAGAGGAGGTGCAGCAGGTCATTAAACGGCTACACCGAAGAAAAGCTCCTGGGCATGATAAGGTGTGCAACCAGCTGCTCCGCAATCTCCCGCGGATAGCCGTCACACACCTCACCACCATCTTCAATGATATAATAAGAAGCCAACGGTACCCACGAAGCTGGAAACACGCCATTGTTGTTGCAGTAAGGAAGCCGGGAAAAGATCCAATATTCCCGCAACATTATAGGCCAATCAGTCTACTACCCTCACTGAGCAAGGTATTTGAGAGATTGCTTTTACAGAGGCTTGAAACCTACATCAGAGAAAATGGAATCATACCACATTTCCAGCTGGGCTTTAGAAGAGGTCACTCTGCCACACAGCAGATAATGCGTGTGGTAGAAACTGCTACCGCCTCCTTTAACAGGAAAGAATACTGTCCAGTGGTTCTCTTGGATGTTGCAAGAGCCTTCGACTCTGTATGGCACAACGGTCTTCTACTAAAGTTGTATCATCATGGGATTCCCAGCCAGATGGTGAAGATAATTCGTAGCTATCTGGTCGGCAGAACTTTTTGCGTACGAGTCGACAACGCCCTATCTTCTCGCCGCCGAATACATGCCGGAGTTCCTCAAGGTTCGATGCTGGGGCCTGTATTGTACAGCTTGTACACAGCGGACATTCCCGCACCAGCCAGCGTACACACTGCTCTGTATGCCGACGATACGGCATTCTTCGCCCATCACCGGAACAGGGCAGTAGCAACAAGAAAGCTACAAAAAGTACTGCAAGAGACTGAGCAGTGGGCAAGAAAGTGGCGTATCACCATCAACACTACGAAAACCCAAGCCGTGATGCTATCCCGGAAACTCGGAAAACGCCGAGAGCGTGAAACACCTGCACCAAAATTGCACCTCTTCGGTAAAGACATTCCGTGGAACTCCACAGTTAAATATTTAGGAGTGACGTTAGACAGACGGCTAACCTGGAAGAGACATATTGAGGACCTACGGAAGAAAGTCCTAATCAGGTTACAGGAACTGTACCCACTACTTAACATGACTAGTTCACTGGCTGCGACAACAGGAGTGACTATTTACTGCAGTCTGGTACGTCCACTGCTTGAGTACGCGTGCCCAGTGTGGGGGTATGCGGCCAAGACAAACATTGCAAGACTACAAACTTTGCAGAATAGAGCCCTTCGAAGAGCTCTCCATGTAACAAAAAGATTCCCAGTTGGAGACCTGCACGCAGCCGCAGGAATACCACTGCTGTGAGATAGGATACGACAGTTGGCCACATCCTTCTATAGGACAGCCCAAAGATCGCAGAACCCACTGATAGCACCACTGGGCACGTACGGCACATACTTCGACCGCCACAGAAGACCACTCTCCATTTTTGAACAAGAATAATAATAATAATAAAAAAGCAGCACCAGAGAAGACATACCGCAAGAAAAGTGACGGAGACGTATGAAGTTTGAAGGAAATGTCTTCGAACAACAACCTTCACCACAACCTGCCTGGAACTTCAGAAAGGCACTAATTGCTGAGCGACGACGACCGGCAGCAGTCACTTGACAATGGCGGCAGAGAATTGTGACCGCCGAAACGTCGTGGTCAAACGATGTACTAACTCGGCTAGCTACCCGAGAAAATTTTATTCATTTACAACGCCGAGAAAATCTCCAGTCTTACATATGTCTGAGGAACCTAATAATAAAATGAGCCCTGTAGGAATATTTTGTGATCTTGCAAAAGCATTTGACTGTATAAATCATGAATTGCTTTTGAAAAAAAAATTACTGCTATAGTATTTATGAAACCGCAGGTAAATAGTTTGAATCATACATGGAAAGTCGAATGCAGAAAGTTTCAATTTTTTTATTCTAAAATAAGTAATGATTCCTCATCAGACTGGGAGAAAATAAGACATGGTATTCCCCAAGGCTCTATCCTAGAACCCTTCCTCTTCTTGTTATATATCAATGACCCTCCTGGAAACTTGTCTGACCAAGTTAAAAGTGTTTTATTTGCAGATGACACGAACCTGACTGAGAGAAAAACACCAAACAGTAATCTAGAATTTAATGTAAATGAAGTGCTTAGTGAAGTAGCAAATTAGTTTAAGGCAAATTCTTTAAAATTAAAGTTTGTGAAAAAACCACTTTATATTAAGTTTAAACAAAAAATTATGCGCAGCCGGATTTACTAGTAAGCTATAAAAATAACACAATCCATGAAACAAGATTGATAAATAAATAAATGCTGGTAGAAAGCGAACAAACTCTAAACAAAATGTTGATAGATGTTAAAGTGAAGAGTTTGGAATGAAAAATCTAAAAGTATGGTGATTGGCAAGGGACGAAAACTGTTAAATATGAAAATAGGACTAGCTGATTTCAACTAAGTAAGATCCTTCAAATATCTTATAAGTACTATCACTGAATACTTGAGATGCCAACAAGAGGTAAAAATTCGCTTTACTGTAGAGAAGGAAGCATTTAATAGGAGGAGACCGAGCGTGGAAGGTGAACGGTTGACGTTCTGGCCTCGTATTCGGGAGGACGCCGGTTCGAATCCCCATCCGGGCATCCAGATTTGGGTTTTCCATGGTTTCCCCAAATCACTCCAGGCGAATACCGGGATCCTTCCTTCAAAAAGGCCATGGCCGAATTCCTTCCTGTTCCTTGTCCCCAATCCCATCACGTCTCTAATAACTCGACGTCGACGAGGCGTAAAGCCATAAGTAAAAAAAATAGGAGGAGGAGACTATTCACTGAAAAAGTAGACAAAGAGCTTTGGAAAAGATTTGGCAAAAGTTTTGTATGGAGTATGGCTCTTTATGGAGCAGAGAAGTATATACTAATGTGATAAACTAATCGATATAGATAAATGAGGTATGATATTAGGGAGTAAGGTCTTCGCCGTGCTAAAATTAAATTATAAGAAATTAATTTTTCGTAATTCAACCCTTAAAGGGCAAAAATGTCAATATATTTTTTTTTTCTCGAACAATTTCTCTCCCTGGATATCTAACCGAAATCGATAAATGAAGTTGGATTATGAAGAGTAATGTCTCGGCTTTGGTGACCTCATATGAAGGGAAAGATTTTTTTTTTTTTGGAATTCAATCCTTAAAGGGAAATATATAATTGGTTCTACAACTCATTTTTGTGTCACGTGCCATTTATCTCTCTTCATACCTAACCGACATTGATAAACGTGATATCATACTAAAGAGTAAGGTCTCTGCCTTGGTAACATTATATTTTAAGAAATGTATTTTTCGTACTTCGACCCTTTAAGGGCAAAATTGTCAATATTTCTAAAATGTGTCTTTTGTGTCTCGAGCCATTTATCTTCTTGGATAAATAACCGAAATCAATAAATGAAGTAAGATTATGAAGGCTAGTGTCTCCGTCATCAAATTTGACTTTGACCAATTTTTTCTTCTGAATTTCAACCAAAACTATTTCACATTTGAGACAGAATCTCTCGAAAACTAAGCATGATATCAAAAAAAATTATTCTTCATTTTTTATTTGTCTCATCGAGTTACATAATAATCCATCTCCAGATTGCAACGTTACGTTAATCCTAGAGTCCCCTTGAGGTTTTTGTACATATACACCGTGTCTGTATGGGTTAGGCCATGCCTCCCCACTGCCCCCACTCCTCCTCCGCCCGGCTTCACTTCATTGCGTGGTGAAGGTCGCTTGCGTCGTCTCCATATATTTCCTTCCTCCATGGGTGACACTAGTTCTTTGCGTTAGGCCGGCATTACACTGTAAAAGAACTTTGTCAAAGATCTTCGATAAAAGATATTTCATAAAATATTTTACAGTGTAATGGGGCATATTTTATAAAAGATTTCATCACCGTGCATAATGTAAACAAAGAAAATGGCGTAAGGGACGTTACCAAAGTTGGTTATGACTGTCGAGTCCACGAAAATCTTTATTTCTGAGTAAGAACAGAAGTAATTGTTGTAAACTCAGAAACATATAGACTATAAGAATAAAAAGGTGAACATTTATGAAAAATTGATTAGTGCTATGATAGAAGGCTGTACTGTAGAAGACGTAAAAAGTAAAAATTAATGTGTTAAGAAACTAGTATTTGACAGGTTTCTGGAATAATAACAGAAGTAATGCGCAGAGCAATGCGTGTGCTATATTGCAGAATGGTGTAGATCCGTCACCATCATTCTAGTACAACCCATGGCACATACACCGTAAAAATAAGCAGCCAATATTATATATGGGGAAATAATTCTGATGTATAAATTTATAAAAATATTGTGGTAAGAATTTATTGGACGTATACTTCAGCATCAACCATAATTTTTATAACTTGGCATGTCTTCACGTTGCAGCTCTTTCACTAAACTTTGATGAACTCCTATCATATCAAGACTCGTAATCCACGGTCTAACCTAAATATGTTTACTTCTCTTCTCTATTTTCAATAAAATCCATATTGTGACAGTTGCACTTACTGGGTATGCAATAGTTTACAAATTTACTCCATTCATTTCAGAGACCTATGACGAAAAATTTTATATAGTGTAATGGGACTGAAAAAATATCATAAAATATCGTTGATGAAATAAATATGATAAAATGTTTTAATATTTAAGCCTAATGCAGAACTTGGCAATGTTGTGGATGAAATTTCAAGCCTGGGGAAAGATCTTACTAAAGAGGATCATATAATTATAGTTGGGGGTCCTGGAAACAGTCTGTCCAGAAATCTCAATTATTGTGTTGAAACAGACATTGACAACATTGCTAAAAACACCACTCACACCAATGTTGGTTTTGTTGACCTGTTCAGGCGTTATGATCAACCCTGGATGCGTGGTCATGTACAGCGTACACAGGCAGATCTGAAGCGTGCATTGTGTCAGGCTGACCGAACACACATTGGTTTGATAGATGTTTCTGGCATAACACGGAGTGACCATACCTCCCATGGACTCCACCTGAATGTTCGGGGCAAGCAGAAGCTAACGCAACTGATTGCCAATAACATCAGGAGAGGCAGGTTGGATGTGAACCCCATCCCAGTGGTAATTGGTGGTAGGACTCAGTCTTTTTTAGGCCAAATGTCAAGAGTAGGAAGAGTTATTTAAGAAATGTACATAATGGTATTACAGTAAAAAATAAAGAATGTCAGTCTAAAATAGCTTTGTTCCATCAGAACATTAGGGGTATCTCAAGCAAACTTGATGAGTTGATAATATCTATAGAAGAAACCCAAAAATCATTGAATCTTAACATAAATATCGTATGTCTGACAGAACATCATCTGAAGAATTCTGAAATAGGTCTCCTCCCTTTTATTGGATATAGATTAGCTTCTTGTTATTGCAGGTCAGAGATGAGAATGGGTGGTGCAGCAATATATGTAAGCGAAAATACCGAGACAAAATCGTTAGATGTAAGTAAATACTGTATAGAAAAAGATTTTGAATGTTGTGCAATACAGTTAGAATTAGAAAACAAATATCTTATAGTGCTGACAGTTTATAGGGCTCCCACAGGAGACTTCAGTAAATTTTGTAATAAACTTGAGGCGGTTCTAATAAACTTATCACGTACTAAAAGGGAAATTATCCTCTGTGGAGACTTCAACATAAATTTTGCTGTAGAATGTAACCAGACAGATTATCTTCTAGGAATGCTTAGATCATTCAATCTCTATCAAACTGTAAATTTCCCAACTAGAACACAAAAAGATAGTAGTACCATTATTGATAACATTTTTGTAGAGCACAATAAATTAGAAATATATGAAACAGTTCCAATGGAAAATGGTTTGTCAGACCATAATGCTCAAATAAATATTTTGGATGTTGTGGGAAATGAATGTAACAAAAAGAAAGGATTTGTCAGAGTTAGGCCATTAAAGAACAATTCAATAAAAATATTAAATGATGAACTTCTCAATGAGGACTGGAGCACTGTTTATAAATTAAAAGGGGTAAACAATAAATTCAATTACTTTCACCAAAGGTTTTCAGAAATTTACAAAAGGTGTCTCCCTACAAAACTAGTTCCAATTGGTCAAAAACGAGTAAACAAAAATTGGGTTACAATTGGTATTAAAACATCTTGCAGACATAAAAGGGAATTGTATGTAAAAGTTAGGAATACTGATAATATGCTTCTCAGACAACATTACAAAACTTACTGTAGAATTTTAACCAAAGTAATAAAAGAAGCTAAACGTTTGGCCATAAACGATGAGATTAGTAGTTCAGATAATAAGATAAAAAGTGTTTGGAACATTATTAAAAGAGAAACAACTGTATCATCCCTTGAACATAAACCTATATCTATAAGCATTAATGATAAGCTTGTAACTGACCCCTCTTATGTAGGAAATGCTTTCAATAACTACTTCTTAACAGTTGCTGAAAAAATAAAAGGAAAATATATTGGGAATATGGATGCTATAGCAATACTTAAATCCTTGTCACCAAAAACAGCACCTATGTCTATATTTCCCACCAGTCAAAATGAAATTGAAAAAATTATTAAATCCCTCAAAAATAAAAAGTCATTTGGTTATGATGAGGTTTCAACCCATGTAGTGAAACAATGTAACACCAGCATTAGTAGAGTTATTAGTCATATTTGTAATAGTTCTTTTGAAGAAGGTATCTTCCCTGACTCACTCAAGAAGTCAATAATCAAACCGCTTTATAAAAAGGGGGATACCTCAAAAATTGAGAATTACAGACCCATTTCACTTCTACCAGCATTTTCAAAAATCTTTGAAAAAGCAATGTACAGAAGGGTGTATGCACATTTACAAAAAAATGACCTACTCAGTAAAGTACAGTTTGGTTTTAGACAAGGCGTTTCAACAGATTCAGCAATTTTTGCTTTTGTAAACAACATACTGGAATCGATGCATAAAAAATTAAATTCCCTTGGTATATTCTGTGATCTTGCTAAGGCTTTTGACTGTGTTGATCATGAAATTCTACTAGGTAAATTAGACCACTATGGAGTTAGTGGTAAGCCAGGACATTGGTTTAAATCATACCTGGAAAATAGAAAGCAATGTGTATCACTGAAAGATGTTAATACAGGAGATGTTATAAACTCAGAATGGGGTATAGTTAAATGTGGTGTGCCTCAGGGTTCAATTCTTGGTCCTCTGCTGTTCTTAATCTATATAAATGATCTCCCACATATACTAGGTGATAATGAACACATGGTGCTCTTTGCAGATGATACTAGCATATCCTTGAAAGACCCATCAGCACAAAACCTCGAAAACACAGCAAATGAAGTTATAAAGAAAATTAACAGGTGGTTTTATGCCAACAAACTAATACTTAATGTAGAAAAGACACAGTTACTTCAGTTTGTTACAAAAAATAAAACAAAGGACAGCTATAATGTATTATCAGAAGGAAAAGCAATCGATGAAAGCAGTTTCACAAATTCCTGGGTGTATATATAGATAACAAATTGAACTGGAAACAGCATATTCAACAACTTCTTAAAAAACTGAATTCTGCAACATTTTCACTGAGGGTAATATCTAGAATAGCTAATATAGAAACCAGAAAGTTAGTATATTTGCATATTTTCATTCCCTGCTCACTTATGGCATCTCATTCTGGGGAAACTCGTCACAAGCACAGAGGGTATTTAAATTGCAAAAGCGTGCTATAAGAACTATTTGTGGAGCAAACCCACAGACACCGTGCAGAAATCTATTTAAAAACCTGGGTGTTCTAACAATGCCAGCACAGTATGTATACTCTGTATTATCATTTGTAGTAGAAAATCCTGAACACTTCAATCTTAATGCTGACATACATAGCCATAATACTAGGAATAAATATAATATTCACAAGGATTACAAATCACTGTCAATTGTTCAGAAAGGGCTAACATTTACTGGAGCTTCCTTATTCAATGTATTTACCAACAGAAATTAAATGTTATCTACAAAAACCCAACTACTTTAAGTCCAAACTGAAAGAGTTTCTGCTTCAGAACCCATTTTACTCTGTAAAAGAATTTTCTTCTTGGAATTTGGTAACTAAGAATGACTGATAAAATAGTATATATGGTGTATGGAAGGGGAAGGTGACAAAATTATCCACAATTACTAAAATGATATATAGTTTTTCTTTCTGTTGAAACTTGACAAATGAACTAATTACACTGTTTACAAAATTTCACTTATATATAGTAACTAACATGGGATAGCATGCACTCAAAAACTGCTGTGAAAAATTATCATATAACAGGTTTTATAAGTAATTGACTGCTTATGAGATGTTGGTAATATAATTGATATTGCTAATAGGTGTGTGTACTGTTCCACATAAATAGCAACTAACATAATATAATATGTAGGTCACAAATTACAGTGAAACCTTACATGGTAACTGGTTGGTAAGAAAATAACT
This sequence comes from Vandiemenella viatica, assembly GCA_031002005.1. Taxonomy (NCBI): domain Eukaryota; kingdom Metazoa; phylum Arthropoda; class Insecta; order Orthoptera; family Morabidae; genus Vandiemenella; species Vandiemenella viatica. The sequence continues at coordinate 81,357,065 of JARYHS010011408.1, read as the reverse complement.
GTTTATTAGATGCTGGTAACAAGTGTATACACTGTTCCACATAATAAGTATTAATTAACTCGGGATTGTATTTGTAGATTACAGGAGATATTGGTTATACTAATGGGTTGTTGCTAACTTGTTGTCAATATATAATAATATTATCAATTATATAGTAATATTGACATTACTAATAAGTGTATGTACTGTTCCACATCCCCGAGATTATTCTCACATGGGATCAAAGTGAACTATCTATCTATCTATCTATCTATCTAACAGATCTTGGACAAAGATCTTTTACAGTGTAATGCCGGCCTTACACCAAAAGTAAAATTGATAAATAAATAAATAATAAATAAATAACAAAGATGAAATTAAGACTTCTTCGTTTCACCACAAGGAGAAGTATTGTGGAAACATAGTTCAAATATATACAACTGTTATTAGTTTGTAAAAATTAATGTAAAAGGTAGTCCAAACAAAAATGTTGTTGTAATGAGGCTTTTTATTTTCAGTAATAAAAGGTCTGAACTGCTGGAGAATACAAACGAGGAAACAGAGATTTACAAATATTTTAATAAGGGAAGGTTGGTTTGTACAAGTCGTAGAATACTAGGCAACAAAACATGTTAGATATCTTCCTAATAAAGCCGGAATGTACCTTTTGAGGTGTCAAGTAACTGAAGGAATAAGTGATCACGAAGCAGTTTTGATGGATGTTAGAGGATTTAGTAAACCAGTTGCCAAAATTGAATGGGAAAATATGTACAATTACAGAAAAGGCAATATTTTGAACTTGAAGAGAATTTCAGGGAAATTTTCAGCAAATCGAAGGATGGCACAAGTATAGTAGATTCAAGGTCGGAAAACTTCAAGGAGATAATAAGAAAGGGGGAAGAAATGTTTACTCCAAAACAGAAAATTAAGAGAAATTCAGAACCTTTGTGCTGTAATCGGGAGATGAGAAGTTTAGAGAGATTAGTAAGAAAACATAACAGAGGTAAGAGACAGCAGGGTAGTAGGGAATCTTTGAAACAACTAAACAAGGAATTGTAAAAGCAAACAAGGTGGCAAAAGAGGGTTTATGAATTGTCGGTGCAGGGGGGCCTTTGACTAGTATATCTAGATATTTATAGGGCTATGTAACAAAACTGAAAAGAAGGGAGAGTGCTGAGACAATAATAGATATGGACGGAGAAGAAGTTACTTAGGATTTGAAAAATGCAGAGATTTTTAAGTAACTGGTTTAGTGAGGGCATTAGGGACAGTGAATCGAGAAACGTGAGGGTCTAACTAGGAGAACAAGCCTAACAACACAATTAGAAATGAGTAAACCAAAAATTTGAAAGTCATCCTGAGGGTATCATGAAGGAACTAAAAAAGCGGAAAAACATAAATGGACTGGTGTAGATAATGTTAGTGCAGGATGTGATATTGTACCTTATCTTCAAATATTATTTAAAATTGCGTCTGGATACTTCATGCCTACCAGAGGACTGTAAAAATGCAATAGTAGTGCCAGCACATAAAAGAGGGGTGAGAAACAGAATCGAAATTATTGGCCAATCAGTTTGACATCAGTGATAGGTAAATTATTGAAGAGATTGATATGCAACATCAGAAATATATGTGAGCAGCATAAATGGTTTCAAATCGGCAGCATGGCTTTAGGCAAGGATATTCATTCAAATCTCAGTTAGTAGGATATATGCAAGATATTTCGGTTAAAATGGACAATGGAGGCCAAATTGATAGTATTGATTGTCAGAGTGAGGCATACGTAAAATGGTAATAAATAAGATATATTCCATTTAAATTATCTTATATCCATATTCCCAGAAATTTTGTTTTTCCACATTTTTCAGAAGTTCATCACAGAGTTTTACTGTAGGTACTGGGGTATCTAAATTAGTTTTGTCCTGAAGTGTATGGCATGTGTTTTTTCTGTGTTTAATTAGTTTGTTTTGAGAAACCCAGTTTGCTAAGTTTTTAGAACAGTGTTCAATGTTTTTCACTAATTGTTCCTTATTACATTCTTTTATTAACATACTGGTGTCATCTGCATATTTAATATACTTCTGGCAGGTACTTGTCGTTTCTAGATCTTTATATACACTAAGAACAGTAAAGGCCCAAGAATTGATCCTTGCGGCACTCCATATTTCATGTGTTTGCAATCTGAGCGTACATTGTTTACACTGTTGTAGTCTTAAAACTACATTCAACAATCTGTTTCCGATTATAAAGGTATGACTTTATCCAATTTTTGTTACTCCTCTAACTCCTAAATGTTCTAATTTGTGAGCAAGATATTATGGTCAATTACATCAAATGCCTTTGAGAGATCCAAACATATTCCAGACACATGTCTTTTTCATCAAGTGTCTGTAAGATTTCTGTATAAAATGAAAAAAATGCAGTTTTAGTTGATTTATTCTTCTAATCGATGTTGAGTATTTGATAATAGTTTATATTTTCTAAAAAGTTCACAAGTCTTTTGTGAAATAGTTTTAAGATTTTGGAGAAACATGAGAGGTTCGACACCGGGCGATAGTTTGACACGTTTTCTTTTTCCCTTTTTTGAATAGTGGTTTAACTTTTGCTGTTTTAAGCCTGTCTGGGAAATATCCCACTAGAAAATGAACTATTACATATATGAGAGAGAGGCCAAGCTATTAATTAGCACATTTTTTTAAAAAGAAAATGAGGGACATCATAAATTCCAGATGAAAATTTAGGTTTTAACTCACCAATAATTTTTAATACTTCTTCTTCATTTGTGGGTTGAATAAAAAAGGGGTTTCCTATTAGTTTTACTGATATTTGCTTGTGTGTTGATGTTGGACTTATCAACATTTTTCTTAATCAGGTCTTCAGCAATATTTGAGAAATATGTATTAACGGTATTGGATATCTCTAAAGGATCAGATATTATTTTTTTATTCTCT
>JARYHS010011408.1:81231247-81353135 GCA_031002005.1 Vandiemenella viatica | reverse complement strand
TTTTTTTTTTTTTTTTTTTTTTTTTTTTTTCGCTGCCTCAACGGCTTTATGTAGCCCCCGCTACTGTCTGTAGCTTATCTACTGTAACAAATGGTTGGTTTGGGAAACATGATATACACTTTAGGGAAAAACCCGGCTTTGGCCATTATATAATGACTTAGAGGGAAACCCTTGCTTATTCTTATCGCCTGGTGGGGATGAGCGTAGTTAACAACTGCGTGAGCAGTTGTACGACCATCCCTAGCTGATTTTCTTGTTGCTGGCATTGACAACGGTTGTTGTGTAGCTGCCTCATCGTGTTGGTTTGGGGGTTATGCTTGGTCACATGGCCGTGGGTGGTCTTATCCTTCTGCGCTCTGGTGGCGTCGTGATCTTCTCTGACAATGTCTGGCCTCCGCGCGCCCTAATAAGTCCATGGCCTCTCCCCTCCCCTCGCTCCGTCCCGCGGCTGCCATCTTCCGCTCGTCGTTGATTGGCTGGTGGGGGCGTCGGTCCCAGCCAACCCCGGCGGGCCGTAAACACTTCCGTCGGCGCCCGCCTACCTCTCTGTTTGCAGGTGGAGCTTTCAGCTTTCCCTCACCGACGGTCACTGACCAACACAACTGCGCTATTGCAAAGAAAACCAACTCCAACCGCAAAGTAAACTCTCCTGGAGAACAGTCTGACGGAGATGGCTTTATGCTGGCCCACCGCACCAGCAAGCCCCCACCTTCACTGGATCCGAACAATATTGAAACAAGTAACCCATATAACGTACTGACTCAAGAAGAGCCTGCTCAAGAGCCACAACAGCAGCCGCAGCTACAGCAGCAGCAACAGGAACAGGCACCACATCCAAGGCATCAGATACCACCCATAGTAGTACAGTTCCCCAGAAGCTACAAAGAAATGCATCAGATGGTCAAGGGGATCCTCCAAGACAGGCCATTCCAAGCGAAGACTGCTGGGGGCGATAAGGTTAAATTAACCTTCAACTCTACAAATGATTACTTGGAAGTGACTGCTGCACTGCAAAGGGCAAACATACCCTATTATACTTTTCCTTCCGCAGCAGAGAAGATACTAAAAGTGGTAATCCGCGGGATGCCTTCAAACATGCCTTCTGAAGACATAAAAGAAGAACTCGAAGACAGCGGATTCGACATTCGCACAGTGACACAGCTGAAAAGACCAGGCGGTTCAGACCTAATGCCTCTCTTTCTTGTGGTTCTACCAGATAGGCCACAGAATAGAAAAATCTTTTCCCTGGAATCACTGATGTCACTACGCATCTCCATCGAGAAATTAAGATCTTCCAATGGCCCTACTCAATGCTTTAACTGCCAAGCCCTAGGACATGTAGCACGCCATTGTAACATGCCCTCGGTATGCGTTAAATGTGCTGGGGCACATTTATCCAATGACTGCACCATGAAGAAGGGGGACAGCACACCAAAATGCGCTAACTGTCAAGGAAGTCATGTTGCCAGCTACAAAGGGTGTCCTGCGTACAAACGTGCCAGGGATCGGCAACGAGGAATCACCTGTGTCCACTCCTCTAGAGAAAACAAGAAGACTGATGACAAGACGACTAAGGACACAGCTGTCCAACAATCACCCGCCGCCGACTATCCTAGTCGACAGCGAGAGAACAAGAATAAGCCCCCTCCTGCACAGAACGATAAGAGACCCCCCCAAAAATCAGGCAAAGGAATGCAAAAAGGAAATAAGAAGACCATGGCTCAACAGTCTGAAAATAAGAAGAGCACGACTCAACAATCGGCTAATCATTCGGTGGCCACAACTTATGCCGAAAAGACATCTGGAAAAACACCACCAAAAGGGACTAAGCAAACGGCAGCGGAGAAGACAAACTCTCAAGAAACCTGCCAGAAATGCCAACACTCGCCCACTCCTCAATCAGCAAATAACAGCGGCACGATGGACCATCTATTAAACATAGTAGGTAGCCTACTCAATATGTTGACGTCTCTCCTCGCCAAGTTTGACCAGCTCGCCGCGGATATAAAGACCGCAGTTAAGACGGTTCCAGCAGCCGAACAATCAGAGAAATCCCTGACCAATAATGAATAGGACACATATACAAGGTTTATCTCTGTGTGTTTGGAATGCCAATGGCATCCGACAACAACTTGGAGAGTTTAGGCAATTTCTGCGTGATGAGGACGTAGATATTTGCCTTGTCTCAGAAACCCACCTCAAACAAGGCCTTAACGCCTCAGTAGCCAACTATTGCTGCTATCGGAATGACAGGCCAACTGCAGGAGGAGGTGTGGCAATATATATAAAGCGTGGTATCCCTCATCATGAAATACTGTCGCCACAAACCAACCAGATAGAAATCAGGGCTATAGAAGTGGAAACTACCACTGGGCCAGTCACAATAGTATCAGCATATAGACCACCACGGAGACAGCCAATTGCAGAGGACTTTGATCGTCTTCTTTCAATCCGAGGCAAACTGATCATCGGGGGTGATCTTAATTCGAAACACCCCGATTGGCACTCGAGAACTACAAACCCAGCAGGACAGCTGCTCCACAGGATTGCAGTCAGACGCAACTTGCTAGTCTGGGGCCCGGTGGAACCAACACACCACCCCTGGAACGGCGGTCGTCCAGATGTCCTAGACATTGTGATCACACGGGGGATTGCGGGCTTCATCTCCGCGCACACAATGAACAGGCTTTCGTCAGATCACTCTCCAGTCCTGATAGATATAGACGTAGGCCCGTGGAGACCAACAACTACCAGCCTAAAGAACTACAGCAAGACCAACTGGGAGAATTTCCGTGAAGAGATCACGGTATCCTTCACCGCCTGAGGCCCCTAGATGCGACACAAATAGAGACTGCTATCAAACAGGTCTCCAAAACCATCATTAGAGCGGCTAACACAGCAACGCCTCCTGTAACTGAAAGACCCAGGTCTCGCCAACTCCCGCCACACCTACTAGCACAGATAAGACATAAAAACAGGGTGGCTAAGGAATGGCGACTAACCAGGCGCCCTGAAACAAGGCGGTTACTAAATCGACTCCAACGCGAGCTGAAAGCGGCGCTCGAAGAGCATAGAAACCGAGAGTGGTCGTCACGTCTGGCCTCCTTAGACGTTAAAGACAGAAACCTTTGGGTAGAGACCCGACGTTTTACAAAGCGGCGTACCAGACTGCCCCCACTTCATGGCGAAAGGGGCCTTGTGTTTAGCGACTCAAGACAAGGCCAATGCTCTGGCGGACCACTTTGAGAAGCAATTCAGACCTTCTCAAGATAATGATGAAGAAGAATCTGCAGACATCCGCCGAAGACTTGCCCGTTTTCTAGCAGCTGAGGACGACGACTACATAATAGAAGAGATCACACCTGATGAAGTTCGAAACATATTGAGTAAACTACACCCCAGGAAGGCTCCAGGAATTGACAATATAAGCAACCAACTACTGAAGAACCTTCCACTACAGGCGATTGAACACCTCACAGAAATCTTTAACATAGTTCTACGCCGCCAGCACTATCCAAGATGCTGGAAGCAGGCTACAGTTGTTGCTGTGCCAAAACCTGGGAAGAATACGACATTCCCCCAGAACTACCGCCCTATCAGCCTGCTCCCCTCAATGAGTAAAATCTTCGAGAGATTATTGTTAAAGAGACTAGAGGCACACATCAGGACCGAAAACATCATCCCGGAGTTTCAATTTGGGTTCCAAAAAAGACACTCTGCAAGCCAGCAAATTATGAGAATAGTGGAACGTGCCACTACTACCTTCAATTTTCGTGGCTACTGCCCGCTAGTATTGTTAGACGTCGCACGGGCATTCGACTCCGTCTGGCATAGCGGTTTGCTCTACAAACTTTATAACCAGGGTTTCCCCGGCCCTCTTGTAAGCTGATCAAGAGCTATATATCTGGGAGATCTTTCAAAGTGAGGGTTGGCAATAATCTGTCAAGTCGCCGCCCCATAAGAGCTGGAGTACCGCAAGGTTCGGTCCTAGGTCCGGTATTGTATAATCTATATACCGCGGATATACCAGCCCCAGCCACAGTACGTACTGCCCTATATGCAGACGACACTGCGTTCTTTACCGCGCACAGAAATAAAACCACTGCAATCAGAAGATTACAAGAAGTCCTCCAGCAGACTGAAGCCTGGGCAAGACGTTGGAGAATAACTTTAAACTCGACAAAGACTCAAGCTATTATGCTGACCAGGCGCCTGGGGAAGCGTGACCGTCGGCAAAACCGCATGCGTAACCTACACATAAATGGCGAAGACATCGAATGGACAACCACAGCTAAATACCTCGGCGTGATTTTGGACACTCGTCTAACCTGGAAACATCACATTGAGGAGACACGACGAAAAGTTGCAGCTAGGCTACAAGAGTTATACCCAATACTCAACAGGGATAGCTCATTGTCAGCCTGCACCGGCGTCAGTGTATACTGTAGCCTAATACGACCGGTGATTGAATATGCGTGCCCTGTGTGGGGGTATGCATCCAAGGCCCAAATAAACCGTTTGCAAACGATGCAGAACAGATCACTTCGGCGAGCACTACATGTGCCAAACCGATTTCCCACAGCAGACCTGCACGAAGCAGCAGGTGTCCCAATGCTCCAAGAAAGAATTATGGAAATTACCAAATCTTTCTATAGGACATCACGAAAGTCGACTAACCCACTAATAGCAAATCTTGGCCAGTATTTTACTACCTTTGACAAACACAAAAGACCACTGTCAATTCTAACTAATAATTGAGAAAAAACAAAGAGCAACAAAAAAGGCAAACCACCAGTAAAGTGACTAAATCTGTAAGATTGAAGGAAATGTCTAATGACAACAAACTTCACCACAACTGCTTAACAAAGGAAAAGCAGAAAATGCTCACGGCGGCGGCGGCGTTTCAGAAGGGACAGAGCCGGCTTCCACGCATCACTGAGCCATAAACCCGTGTCCCTGTTGACTATGTTGTTGTTCAGCCATATTTCTATCGCTTCCTTGATGACTGACTCCCAATATAAGGAACACTTGGCCAGCACCTTTACGTTGCCGAAGTCCATCTTGTGGCCGTTTTCAATAACATGCTGGGCGACCGCTGATTTATCTATCTGGAACATGCGGATGTTGCGTTCATGTTCTGCCACCCGAGCCTTGATGGTCCGGATCGTTTGACCAATGTAATTCTTGCCGCACTGGCAAGGTATGCTATAACCCCTGGAGTCGTCAAACCCAAGTCATCCTTCACAGGCCGGAGGTAGTCCCGAATTTTGGGAGGTGGACGAAATACGCTCTTGATTCCATACCGGGCCAAAATCCTGCCTATTTTTCCCGAGATGTTGCCTGAGTATGGAATAAAAGCCAGGGCTTCGGGCTGAACATCTGGGTCAACAGGGCGTTTGTGTGCCTTTCTTCTAATCGACCGCTCTATTACACGTTCGGAATAACCATTCCTCCTGAAAGTATTGCGAAGATGTTCGAGCTCAGACGGCAGGGATTCCGCGTCGGAAATTTTCCTGGCCCTGAGCAACAACGTCTGCAGCACTGTGCTCTTCTGTGCTGGGTGGTGGAAGCTCGTAGCGTGTAAATAGCGATCTGTGTGTGTAGGTTTTCGGTACACACTATGTGAAAGGCTTCCATCTGGCCTCTGGCGAATCAAGATGTCCAAGAAGGGCAGGCTGCCATCCTTCTCCAGCTCCATCGTGAACTGGATGTTTGGGTGAATTCCGTTAAGATGTTCTAGGAATTCGTAAAGACTGTGAATGCCATGTGGCCAGATAACGAAAGTGTCGTCCACATAGCGATAGAAGCAAGTCGGCTTAAGGCTGAAGCTTTCGATCGCTTTATCTTCGAAATCTTCCATGAATAGATCGTCGACCACCGGCGACAATGGTGACCCCATTGCTACGCCTTCTATCTGTTCATTGAAACTCCCACCATAGGTGAAGTAGGTGGAAGTCAGGACCAGCTGGAATAGGTCCACGATGCGGGGTTCGAAGAGACGGGCGCAACAGCTGTAGAGTGTCAGCAACAGGAACCTTGGTAAACAAGGAGACGACATCAAAACTAACCATGATGTCAGTGTCAGAGCTGTTGCTCCGTCTCTTCGAACCCCTGCATCGTAGACCTATTCCAGCTGGTCCTGACTTCCACCTACTTCACCTATGGTGGGAGTTTCAATGAACAGATAGAAGGCGTAGCAATGGGGTCACCATTGTCGCCGGTGGTCGCCGATCTATTCATGGAAGATTTCGAAGATAAGGCGATCGAAAGCTTCAGCCTTAAGCCGACTTGCAGAAGAGCACAGTGCTGCAGACGTTGGTGCACAGGGCCAGGAAAATTTCCTACGCGGAATCCCTGCCGTCTGAGCTCGAATATCTTCGCAATACTTTCAGGAGGAATGGTTATTCCGAACGTGTATTCGAGCGGTCGATTAGAATAAAGGCACTCAAACGCCCTGTTGACCCAGATGTTCAGCCCGAAGTCCTGGCTTTTATTCCATACTCAGGCAACATCTCGGGAAAAATAGGCAGGATTTTGGCCCGGTATGGAATCAAGAGCGTATGTCGTCCGCCTCCCAAAATTCGGGACTACCTCCGGCCTGTGAAGGATGACTTGGGTTTGACGACTCCAGGGGTTTATAGCATACCTTGCCAGTGCGGCAAGAATTACATTGGTCAGACGATCCGGACCATCAAGGCTCGGGTGGCAGAACATGAACGCAACATCCGCATGTTCCAGATAGATAAATCAGCGGTCGCCCAGCATGTTATTGAAAACGGCCACAAGATGGACTTCGGCAACGTAAAGGTGCTGGCCAAGTGTTCCTTATATTGGGAGTCAGTCATCAAGGAAGCGATAGAAATACGGCTGAACAACAACACAGTCAACAGGGACACGGGTTTATGGCTCAGTGATGCGTGGAAGCCGGCTCTGTCCCTTCTGAAACATTCACCATTGCCATTGCAGCCTGTTCACAGCTCCTTTGAGCTGGTGTACTGTGGAGTATTTGTCCGAAGACATTGCCTCCAAGTTGTTTTGATGAGTCATATCTTCTCCGTTGGTATGTCGTTGTGTTGGCTGTTGTTGTTATCTTCAAATGGTGGTTTCTTCACAAGATGGGATGCCGGCGCATCTGCCATCTCAGAAATGGTCCTCCGTTTTGCTGTGGTGCCCTTAGGGCTGCCGCAGCGTGTTTCGCACGTCTTCCTTTGAAGCCAGGTGGTTGACGAGGTTCTTGAGTAGATCGATGAGGGCATCCATTCGGTCTTCTCGCCGTCCTGGAACTTGGCAGGTGCAGGAGTGTCTGATGTGAGCTCTGTCGAACTTCTGAGGCTCTGACTTCTTCTGTCTTGTTGCTGGATGGTGAAGAGGAATAGGACACTGCTGAGGCGATCCCATAGCTCAACTGCCGCTGCTGTGGGCGTGTCTTGCTCACTTCTCGAGTTGGTGCGGGCTGCGTATTGAGCCTTGGACTCCGGTGCTGCCGAGAATGGTGAAGAGGAACTCGACGCTGCTGTGGCGATCGAGAACTCGACTGCCGCTGATGTGGACTACGACATCATTACCCAGGTGGCTGTTCTCCTGGAGTGTGGGGAAGTTCTTACACATGGTGCATCTCCTTCCAGGTTTTTGTGTTGGTTGTCTTTATTGGTGTGGCTTATTTGGATTGTCATCTCCGGTGGGGGTTACTGTATGAGGTGGACTGGCCACCTGATATTGTCGTTGAAGTGAAGTGTGTTGCCTAGTTGAACAATGAGTGGATTTGTTGAATTGGTGCTGTTTGTATAGAACTTAGCAGCCAATTTTCTAATTCTGACTTTTAATTTTTCCAGACCACTGACTTCATGTAGCACTGAAGACGGGGTCTCTTTGGGCAGTTTATACGCATAGCGTATTGCTCTATTTTGAATCGTTTGCAGCTTTTGGATGTGTGAGGTAGCAGCATTTCCCCACACAACCACTGCATATTCTAGAACCGGGCGTACCAGAGCAGTATACAGTCTTATGGCCTGGTCAGGTTTTAGTTTAGACGTCGGGTTCAGAATGGGATAAAGAGTCCTCATTCTGCCTTCTGCCTTTGCTCTGACTTTCCTAGTATGCTGTTTCCAGGTGAGGCGCTTATCGAGGGTTACACCGAGGTAGATCGCGGTTTGGGTCCACGGTATCGGCTCGCCAAATAGTTGGATGGGTTGTAGATTCAGTGGAACTACTCTCCTGGTGATAAATGTGGCCTGACTTTTCCCTGCGTTGAAGGCAAGTCTCCATCTTTTGGCCCAGCCTTCAATATTTGAGCAGGCTCTCTGAAGCGAGTTCCTAGCATTTTGTGCTTTAATGCTCTTTGTGAACTGCGCTGTGTCGTCAGCATAAATACCAGTATGCACACGATCAGTTTTTGGCAAGTCGGCAGTATAAAGATTGTAGAGGACTGGCCCGATGACAGAACCTTGCGGTACACCAGCCTCAATGCTTTTAGTAGATGACACGGCCTCGTCTAAGATTACCCTGAAGGTTCTGCAGGTCAGATAGTTCTTCAGCAGCCTCACGTGCAACAGAGGGATGCCTAGTACAAGGAGTTTGTATAGCAGTCCTTGGTGCCAAACAGAATCAAAGGCTTTCGAGACGTCCAGAAGAACTGTCGCGAAATACTCTTTCTTCTCGAATGCACTTAGCGCATTTTCTACAAGTCTAAGCAGCTGTTGGGACATAGAATGGTGCTCTCTGAATCCAAATTGTTCATCCGGGAGTAGATGCTCTTGGTCAATGTGTTGTCGCAGCCTCCTTAGGTAAAGCTTTTCGAATATTTTCGACATGGTTGGTAGTAGGCTTATAGGCCTGTAGGATTTCGGGGATCTTCTGTCTTTCCCTGGTTTGGGAATGGCTACAATATCTGCATGCTTCCAAGTTTCAGGGTAGTCACCGGTTTTAATAATATGATTAAAAATGGCTGTTATGTAGTTTATAGCTACCCTTGGTAGTTGTTTTAGTAGTGGCGCCCCAATGCCATCATGACCCGGTGCTTTATTGGGTTTTGCATGTTGCAACATGCCGATGACTTCGTCCTCCGTGATTGGGTCGATTGAATCCTCTTCAGGAATGTTAGTATTTAGAAATCTTTGCAGGCGCTCTTCTACCATCTGAATATGTTGCACGTCGAGATGGTCTTGCACTGGACGGAAGTTGGCTTCAAAGACTACTGCTATTGCCTCAGCTTTTTCTTCCGGTTCACTGACGAATCTGTTGCCTACCAAGAGAGGCGGTAACTCTCCTCCCTTTCGCAGCATTCGCCTGGTTAGTCTCCAAGCCGAGCCGTCTTCTGTGCTTATAGTGTTGAGTAGGCCTTCCCATTCTTTATTTTTGTGTTGCTGCACTTCTAACCTGATTTCGTGCCGCATACGATTGATGTGTTGTTTGGTGACTGGGTCACGCGTAACCTGCCATTCCCTGGTCAGTCGGTTTTTAGTAGTTATGGCCTCTCTGATATTGGGCGGAAGAGGTTTTGAATAATTTTGCGGTATGGGTTTTTGCCGTGGGGAAGCAGCATCTGCTGCCTCGTTGATCCATTGAGTGAGGGCGTAGCAGCGTAGGACCCTATGATATCAGGTGGCGCAGCATTTTGAAGTCTTTGGGTGAGGTGCTGTTTGTATAAATCCCAGTTTATGTTTTTGATGTTTCTGTGGCGGCTAGGATTTTTCAATCTTGCACCCTCAGCTAGATAAAAAATGACTGGTATGTGGTCGGAAGAGAGTACGTTTTTTGTGGCTATTGCAATTGTGTGATTGAGTCCTTTGGTTATGGCGATGTCAAGGACATCTGGCATATATCTTCTTTGAAAGATGGTGGGTTCGGTGGGCCCCCATACCATGCCATCATTTGCCTGTACAGCACGCCGTAGTTGCTTGCCGGCAGTATTTGTAAGTCTGGAATTCCAGTCACAGCGTTTCGCATTGAAATCCCCTGCTATGAAGACGTTCCCAGCGATGTTTAATAGTTTGGCGATTTCTTCCTCATTGACTTTGTTGGCAGGTCGTCGGTAGGCGGAGATAAGGATCATCCTGCCACTGGACGTGTCAGCAGCGATGACAGTTGCTTCTATTGTCATTAGTTCTGGCAGAGCTACTTCATGGTGCCTTATGGTGGAGCGGATGTAGATTGCGGTACCACCACCCGCCGTCAATCTATCATTTCTATAGCATGAGTAGTTTTCAACTGCAGCCTTTACACTAGGTTTTAGGTGTGTTTCTGTGACTAAGCAGATATCTATCTGTTCATCACGTAAGAACTCGCTGGATTCACCCATTTGGTTCCATATGCCATTGGCATTCCAGGTGCTTATGGTCAAGTTTTGAATCCTATTAGTCATGTTGCTGGTTGCTGGGTATACCTCTTGGTACGGCCTGCACCGCTGCCTTTACTGCGGCTTCAACTTGCCGCGGGATTTCTGCAATCATGGACATTAGTGTTTGTAGTAAAGTTTGGATCATGTTTAGCAGGACTGAATTCGTGCTGTCATCAATAGACTTGTTCTGCTGATGTAGATTTTGATCCATGGTTGTCCTATCACTTCCGGGTGGCTGCTGTTTTCTTTGGTTATTTTCCCATCTTCTCCTGTTGGAGCTGTTGTCCTTAAACTCGTTATTCGTCTGAGTTGCGGGTTGATTGTTGCTCGATCCCTGCTGGTTATCATTTCCATGACCCGGCAGGGGCGGAAAGGCATCAGGATCCTGCAGGGAGGCTTCTTGGTTGTTTAACTGTTGTTGCAGTTGTTTCTTTTGCTGTTGTTGACGTTGTTTTCTCATAGCTTCAGCGTGTGCAGCATTGTTCATCTTTTGCTTCTCGTTGAATCTTGAGAACGCTGGGCATTTTCTGTAGCTGGCGACGTGGTCGCCAGCACAGTTTGCACACTTTGGTGGGGTTTGTCCTTTGATTAGGGTGGAGTCCCTCGTCGCATGGTCTCCTGCACACTTTACGCACTTATCTGGCATTACACAATGCCTTGAGACATGACCTATCCCCTGGCATTTGTAGCATTGTGGTGGGCCTCTTGTGCTATGTAACTTTTCCAATGACACTTTCACTGAACATAGGGAAGTCATTTGGAAGATGGATCTGTTCTCTACAGAGTCATTTAATACTACTAGAAAGAAAGGTGTTTCTTGTTGCGTTTTGGGCGAGCGCAATTTAACCACTGTTCTGGCTGCGTAGTTTATCTTCTCTAATTCTTCTTTAACATGTTCGGTGGTCATGTTGGAAGGAAGTCCTCTAATGACTACCTTCAGTAGTTTTTCTGGCACTGTAGGGTAGGTATAGAATGACCAGCCCTTGTCAGTAATGTGTTTTGCTACCGCTAGGTAGTCAGTGGTTGTCTTGGTTTGAATTTTATATAATTCGCGACCAGCCGGTTTGACAACGAAGGCACTATTACATAGTCGCTTGAGGGTGTTGTAAAGAGTTATATATTCTTCTTTATAGGTCAGCACAATCGGCGCTGGCCTGCGTTCATTTGATGGAGCAACAGGTGTTGGATCATTTGATGAAGCAGGTGTTTCTTCTGATGGCAGTTGTTCATACCGGTTAACTGTAGATACCTCTCTGCTGGCGGTGGCGGTAGACATAACCGCTGCAGGGGCTGTGCGTTTTGGATTGACAAAGCCTTCATTGTCCACTGTTGTTCTCTTAGTCTTCTTCAATGGAGCTTTTTTGTGGGGTTGTAAGCTGGTGTCAGCGAAACTTTCTTGGTAGCGTTGTGTGCGGGCGTCTTGAGACGCTTTTTGTTCACATTCATAACTTCTGTAGGAGAGCCAAGGATTCTCTTCCGAGGAGCCTGCGCAATTTCCATTGCTTCTGGAAGATTTTGGTTGATGGGGGTCTGTGAGACCTCCATATCTTCGTCCGGATGTTGGTTTGAGTGTGAATCTTCGTGTTGGCTGCCGCCGCCCACTGTAGATTCCCCTGGAATATGCGCTTCTGAGCCTGACATCGTACTACCAATGGGAGCGCCTAATGGAAGGGAGTGTTGTTCCGACCCTTCGTTGTCACCGTAGGGTATCCAGGTCGGAGACAACCCTACGCTCGCGCTCGGGGGTTCCACTCCCGCAGGAGTGGGCCGTGGAGCGGTAATCCCTAACACCTCGGGCTGGGAGGGCAAGGCAGTCCCCAAAGAAGAAGCAGCAAGTCGCTCACTATTATCTCCGCTTCGCAAGTGAGACGGGATTCGCATAAACAAGAATCGGTAAGAATACTGGTGTACACGAATACCATACAGCAGCGAGAGTGAGAGAGTATATGCCGCTGATGTGGGCGTGTCTTGCTCACTTCTCGACTTGGTGCGGGCTGCGTATGGAGCCTTGGACTCCGGTGCTGCCGAGTCTTGCGAAGTTGCTGCTTCCACTTGTCACAACCGCGGAAAGAGGCTGCGTGCTTGGATCCGCAGTTACAGCAGACTGGCTCATCCCGTGGTTTTTTGCAGTCTGCAAGATTATGTCCTCCTCCGCAACGGACACACCTGACCGGTTCAGTGCAGTCCCTGGCATAGTGCCGGAATTTTTGGCACCTGAAGCACTGGACCGGGCTGCGTGGGGGCGGCTTCGCTGCTATGGTCTGCGTTGTGGCATTGCGTGGGGGCGGTTTCTCCACGATGGTCGGCGTTGTATCACTGGTACTCGCTCCATCAGGGAGCATGATGTTGAGGCCCTCTGGATTCTGCTGCTCAGGAGCTTCCTTTTCAACTGCAGTGGTGTTGACTTCTTCTTCGTCGTGGAAAATGATGTGATGGGTGGTGGAGCGATTCTGTAGGATGTCTATAACTGTCTCGAAGTCGTGGGGGCAGGCCGGCAGTATCTTTACCCCTTGTTGGTCAGGCCAACAAAATAGGGGCAGCTTCGTGCGGCGATGCAGATAGGTCAAGATGCCGGTGTAATGTCTTCTATAGCGGACAGAGATGAGTAGCACTGGACCCTCCTCTGCGTAGGCTGATGATTTCTGCGGTGTCCTCCTGATCGGAGTGGTCAGGAAGTTACGGCCGGTCGTCGAATCAAAACAGAACGTTTTGAATCGTCCCCTTATGAGGTCGACGTACTTCTCCCAGTCAAAGTCGCTAGCTAGAGGGGTCGGAAACACTAGCGCTTCCGGCCACTCTGCGACTCCCGCTGGGAGAATCTTCTCTGCAAGATGACTATGTTCTCGACTTGAGAGAACCATCTCGAAGGTGGCGAAGTCGCTGGTTGGAACCTCCCAGCAGAATTGCAGATCATCCAGTAGGATTGCGATGAAGAACTTCCATTTCTTGGGGTTTCCGCGGTCTAGGCGACGTCTCCATAGCTTCATCGACCACTCTTCAGGCCTGATGCTTTCAACAACGCGTTCCGAAGCTCCTGCCGGTAGAAAGGAGGCTTCGGCGTAGAAGTCGATTTCTCCTGGGAACGCAAACTTGTTGTTCCTCTTCTTCTTCAGCTTGGCTTTCTGCGTCGCGGCGGCGTCAGTAGATGCAGCGGTGTCTGCCATCGTACCTGTCTGAATGAGTGAGTGAAACATTCACCCTGCAAACAGAGAGGTAGGCGGGCGCCGACGGGAAGTGTTTACGGCCCGCCGGGGTTGGCTGGGACCGACGCCCCACCAGCCAATCAACGACGAGCGCAAGACGGCAGCCGCGGGACGGAGCGAGGGGAGGGGAGAGGCCAGGCCTTATTAGGGCGCGCGGAGGCCAGACATTGCAGAGTGCCATGAAACTTCCTGTATTCAGCTGGCCAGACCATCTTGGTCTGAAGATCCTGCTGTCCTGCCCTGAAGATTTTGAAGCCGCCATCCAGATGTTGCAGCAGGACTCCATATCTTATGAAGTCACACTCTCCTGCCCCAGGACGAAGAAGGCCGGCACTTCTAAGCAGAAATCTGCAGAAAAACCACAGCCACGCAAGCTTGTGCAGTGCTACAGGTGCCAAGAATTCCGGCATCTTGCTAGCGAATGCACAAAGCCAGCTAGATGCGTTCGTTGTGGTGGTGGACACTATGTCGCAGAATGCAACCAGCGTCGCGAGGACGCCGTTTGCTGCAACTGCGGCTCTTCACATGCTGCTTCATACCGCGGCTGCCGAGCATGGAAGCAGCAACGCAGTAGGAAGAATCCTCAACCGAGTAGCGGGTCACATACGCAGCCCGCAACCAGACGTCAAGAGAGCGTTGTCTGCCCTACTGCTAACACACGGCCAGAGGAGCGCCGGAAATCACACTGCTCTCCGCTAACAAGACGACAAGAGGCCATGCCAACGGAGAAGACTAAGCATCACGAAGATCACACCAGACGGCGTCCACCAAAGAGACAACCCAGGCCAAAGATCACCGGCAGAGAATCATCCGACCACACCACCCGTCAATCATCAGATCAAAGAGAAGAAAGGTTGGATTCACTCATCACTCTTCTCACAAAGCTCGTAAATCACCTCACATCAAAAGAAGACACCACTGCCCCCCTGAGGCAGCATTAATGGAACGACACAAATTGCGGCCAATCATTTCTGAAGAAGAAGGTCGCGGCGGTACCCTCTCAGTACAAGAATAACATCGACAGCCAACGTGACGACAAACCAACAGAGAAGAAATGCCCCATCAAAATGAAGCTGGAGTAAATGTCTACCGACAACACACTCCACCCTACTCTGCTCAACGGAGCAGTAATTGGCTGTGGCTGCTGAGACATTGTCAGTGAAGCGCTGGTACTCCCTGCAGCACACATCTAACCTGAAGATGGCGGCAGAGCCAGCCGCCGAAAGCTCGTTGTTGTCTCTCTTCAACAACATACGGCGGAAAACCCGCGAAGACTATATTTCATCGAGACGCCGTGAAAGCCTTCGTTCTCACTAGCTTTATTTGTATTGACACTTTTTTCACTGTAGCACAGTCTCATTTTAGGTAGAGCTAAGGGGATCAACACTTGCTTATTGTTATTTATCTGGATGTCAGTTTGTCTGCATGGCGAGCCCATAAAAAATCCGCATCTCTTGTTGGTTGCTTCTTTGTGTGGGTTGATGACCTTATCACTAGTCTTGGGAAATTTTCTGCTTCTGCTGCCGAGGTAGTTGGGGCTTCAGCTTCTGTTGTCTCTTCTCCTATGATGACTGTTTCTACTTTTGTTTCTTGAGGCACTTTCCAGTCAAGATGTAAAATTTCTTGGCACTCTAATTCTTTTGATATGACTTGAAATTTCAGCTTTCCCTTTTGTATTAAGATGCTGTCCGTGATTTGTGTAGTATCCTCTGTCACTTGGTGTGCTGACAAACTGAGTGTTTTGGAATTGTTTCACAATTTTGCCTAGTTTTCTGTTTGTTTTAATTATTTCTTTATTCACACAGGACCAATCTGGTAAGTCATGCCTGTGTGGTATACCTACTACCACTACATTTGTATGTTTAATTGATAGCAGAGAGTTTTTTTTATTGTTCTAATTGCAATGTCTGCTTCATTTTTTGTAATGTCATTTGCTCCTGCTCATATCACTAAATGGTCTTTTTCTGTTAGTTTCGAAATGTTTTTAGTGTTTTCCAGTACTTTGACCGCTAGGGCCCCTGGCATAATTTCCCCTCGGATATCACAGTTTTTCAAATCTTCGTTTCGAATATTTTCGGCAATTCCTCTACCATGGCTGTCTGATAGTATTAGCACTTTTGATTTTGTCAGATCTTTTCTTGTTGTTTGTTTAGATGGCTTTTTCACAACGCACTGTTGCTGCACTTTATTAATGTTCACAAGGAGCGTTTCTATTTCTAACGCCTTAAATCTGTTCGAGGTAATAACTGGTGTCTGCTGACCTGAATATTTTGCACCCGATGTCACACGTCTGCTCGGCGTTTTAGCAACAACCCACCCTTTGTTTACATGTCTAGGTTTAACCTCACTTTCCACATGGTCTCTTGTCTTTTCATTCATGCAAAAATCACCTCCCGGGTCATTTTCAACAACTGTTTTTAAATTATTCATTTGATGAATAAATACCGTAGCGGCGTGTATATCTTCTTTCAACGCTTCAGCTACTGACTCTTCTTTACCCGCGAAATAGTTATCGATATGGTATATGATCACAAGCTGGCACTCGATTCTAGGCACAAGGGTGTATGCAGATTCTCATTTTTAGGTAAGGGTGTCAGAGATTATAGGAAGTTACTAAGAGAAATGATGAATAATTTACCAAAAACATTTAAAGAATTTAAAGTTGAACTTTGTAGAGGGCAAATGTAGGAGAATGCTGGAAAAGGGGGGGGGGCAGGGGAATGGGCGTGTAAGGAAATTTCCACTGGAGCGTGCGCTCCATTGCAATTAAATTAAATCCTATTGCATATAATTGTTTTCTTTAAAACTAATATAATGTATTTTATCAAAATTTAATTTTAATGCGTTTGCCTTAAACGAGTTTGCTGCTTCTCTAAGTACTTCGTTTTCATTAAGTTTTTGATTACTTCCTGTTCTTTTTATTATTATTATTATTATTCTCCCAGTCTGATGAATCTTAACTGATTTTAGAATTAAAGAGGGAAAATTTTTGCATTCGGCTTTCCATTTGTGAATTAAACGATTTACATGCAGTTCCACGAATATCATAGAATTCAATTTTTTCAAAACTGTTTCATGATTTATCCATTCAAATACATGTGCAAGATTGCAAAAATGATCCTCCACGAAACATTTTATTATTCAGGTCCTCAAATGTATTATTTTAAAATGTGTGTATAACCAGGCTTTATCTGCTTTATGAGTTTATTTCTGATATTGTTAATGTTGTATCTCTACAATTCTATTTGCAAAAACAGTCTGAAGAATCATGAGGGCACTATCTGTAGATTTTTTTCCTATGCCTAATTTCTCTACAACTCAAGAAAAGCGTTTTTTTAAAATATTTCACTCCCTCGGTTTTGTTCTAATATTACGTCTGTAGAATGATTTACAGATTTTCTTCTTTCGTCTTTTATTATGTTCCATATAATTTTTAATTCATTGCCTGAATTCCCCCTCCTTTTTTTATTTTTTTTTAAATAAAAACTTCTCTCGTAAAGGGTTTGAAATATATCCAGAAAAGAATTAAATTTTGCACAAATACCCTATGAAGTTTACACTTCTAGCCAGTGTTTTCTATTTAAGGATTCTATAAAATGTTTTAAATCGTTTTCATTAAAATTTCTTCTGCTTTTCTTTATAAGCTTTACAGTTTTTCTGGACTGGATCAAAATCGCTAGTCATCATGGTAGAAGCTACCATTTTTAACAAGAACTACGCTGTAATTATTGTAGTGAGAAATCTCCATAAAAATTGTCAATAGCAGTCCTGCTATTATTTTGAATTCTTGCAGGAAAGTTTAAAAGTGCCATTAAGTTAAAAGACATCACAGCTTGGTGTGATTAAAAATGTCAACAATTGAAACCTCTACATAAAACTATTTGTTTTCTATTTATGAAACATAGTAGCAATGACTCTAACTGCGTTAAAAACCTAATGTAGATGTGAGCTGTACTTTACCATATTCCAATTTTATAACACAGCGTTCAAAGGGTTCTATACAATACTTACTTACAGATACACTGCTACACAAAGATCCGCTTTATCCATTTTATATCTACAGAAATGACAGCTTAATTTATACTTTGGGATGGACAGGTTGCGATATTCCTGTCTCATACAAATTAAGTTCAGATATACACAAAACATCTACATCGAATTTTCTGGAATGTTAAATCTCCTCTAAACATAAGACGATTCCACCAATTTCACGCAGTATTCCTCTTACATTTTGATAGAGAATAGGTGTCTGAAGACTTCGAGTAAATGACTTGGAATTGTGGTATAACAGGATTACACTGAGAAAAGATTATGAATAAATGCAAAGGGATTTTTACAATATACCTATTTAAATTTAATTGGGCGGATATGAACGAAATATAGACAAATCCAAGGGGATCAACTTATCTAGTATATAGCTAGCAAAATAAATGTTTTGTATGATTATTGAGTGGGAGGAGCATTCCTTGTTGATGGAATAAAACGTAAATACACGGTTATATTAGTTGATGACGCATTCGGGAAGCTTTAGGTTACGATTGTTTCATCTGTTGTAATGAATAATTAGCGGATCTGACATGGGAGTAAGACAGCTGGGTTACAAAAATTTGGTCATGCGCTTCCTAGATAATTGCACGATGATATGGGACTGAAATTATGCGTATCAAATAGTGGAGCTGAAGCAGTACCGGATTAGCCACATTTGGAGTCATTGCAAGATACAAAGCAAATTAAGTGAATTGATAATGCCGGGATAAATATGTGTGAGAGATACAGAAACGGCATATGGAAGTGAAGATAATACCATGATAATAAATTAGGAATAGCTTTCAGACATAAGGGAGTAGGAAAGTTTTCATTTGGAGGTAGGGTATGATCGCCTGGGGCAAATTACCTACGGAGGTAAAGAACAATATGTGTCACTCTGTGAGGAATTTTAAGGTGGGGAAAAAAAAAAAAATAATAATTATGAGTTGTTGGTAGGTGTTCTCGGAAATTTTCAACATTACGTGAACTGTGAGGTAATTTATAATGAAATTTAGAAAAGGTGTATCTGTTAATTACTATTTGCTTATTGTAATTGTTTCTATCGTCGGTTGACATGTAGGATTCTTTTTACTCAGATTAACGTCATATTTAGTTTATGTTACAAGTTGTAAATTGCAACTTTTGTTTGTGTGTTTAAGGATCAAGCGAAGACGAACCATTTCTACTAAACGGTATGCAGTGGTAGCAATTGTCACGCTAGTGATATCTTTTGTTTTGTTTTGATTTGATATTTACACGGCTGCAAATAAAAAATCCATTAGTTTAATAATTTCTTAAAAATTTTCTGGCCCAATCCTTCTCGCAGTTGGAATGTTTATGGCAATTAGTACTGTGTAAGTGGTGAAGATGTGTTTAATACAAAGGGCAACACCTCTCGGCTGGTAGACATCGAAGCGCGAGAACCGCTCGAGCCTCCCGCATCCGCAGCGCCTCCTGGCGCAGACGGGTCGGCCGGCTACTATGCTGCCAATGGGCGACACGTTCAACGAGATGGCACAGATGATCGCGAGTGCAACCCTGGAGGAAAGGAATATATTTCTTTCCTCCATGAGCGCAACTGTGCAAGTAGTAGCGCCCTTACCAACAAGAAATCGACATGGTGAAACATCGGGAAATGCCAATGACTCAACACCCAACAATTGTAGATATCGCCGATGAGGACGACAGGTACCCCTTAACAGATCGACTTTGCGATTCAGCTTGATGTTTTACATACATACAAATAAGGCAGTCTGTCTGAAAATGCAACTGACAGCAACATTTTAAATACTTTGTGAACAATACTGTACTATGCATACGGGTCATCCAAGACCATGAAATCTTGTCTATTATTAGCCCATGGGCGCCTGCAGGATTACTTTTTTTTATCTGCATAACGTCTCTCTAACAGCGAGGTCTTTAGAGACGGAAAAGAATGGGGGGGGGGGGCAAGGAATGGGAATGAATTCGGCCATGACGTTTTGAAGGAAGCCATCGAAAACCCAAATCTGGATGCCCGGACGGGGATTCGAACCGCCGTCCTCCCGAATGGGAGGGCAGAACGCTAGCCGTTACACCACCACGCTCGGTGGCAGGATTACTTTAAGGGAGGTGCATGGCATTTTTTTAATACATTATACATAACACTTATTACTTATTAACTAAGGATACTAAATTTACTGACAAAGTTTTGAACAAATTTGAACAACAACCTAGGCGCTTTCAGTTATTATTCAAACAGTGAATTTAATAATAAAACTTTTGTTTCTTAATCTTTTTTTGAGTGTTTTCTTTCATAGAAGGGGGGTTCAAGTGCAGCCCCTTGCACCCCCTCCCGGCGCCCATGTTATCAGTGGTTTCAAAGCATTGTAGAAACAAATAATAGGTCCAAACATGGATGAAACTTCTTTTTTATAACCTAAATTTAAAAGGAAATGAGGAGAATAATAAAAGGAAACAGAAAAAGGTCTTCTCCAGTGCTTTTACCTACTATGCCAAAATGGGTTTGATATTTTATCTGTGAATTTGATGCGCAAATTTAAAATTCCAAGAGAACGATGTCGTCGAATAGCTAGTTTACACAACAAAACAAATTTGTAGAAAAAATGTGTCTGTACATTTCAAAACTAATAACTGCAATGTGCATTACTGATGAGGGAGATGCCAAATCGTGAAGTTTGTAATTTTTGTTTATCTGTATGTTCGCGCATCATACAATGCCTAATGGAATGAATTTAACAAAATTAATTTTATCTCCTGCTAAACATTTAAGATGTGTTGGATGCTTGTTAAAGAAATGTATCCATGAACACATAACTTGTTCTTGAATAATTGACAAAGATTTTTAAACCTTAAGATCATTTTTACGTGTAGTGGAATAGTTGTGAATATTACAGGGTTAGGTAAATTGCCAATAAAAGAAATGGCATCACTACCCTTACCGCGGCGCCACAATCTGATGAAGAATTCTATTAGAACGCGGCGAAAGAAATCAAAAGTAAAGAATAAAAATTTTTGATACCTCTCATGGTTTTCGATGTATTACATGTCAAAAATCATTTATATGTATAATCTCATGTGCTTTTTTGTGTCGTTTGTTCTGGTCCAGGCTGTATTCATACCTAACAACAACCACTAGGAAGAAACTAAAATTCCTGCAGTGCATTTCCACTGTGTAGATATAGTGGTTTTGATGATTATTATTTCGAGTCTAGGCCGGATCTCATCCCAACCTCCTCACTTTTGAGAAATAATATCTTGAGAACTGAGCAAGATATCAAAAAAATGTATTCTTCATTTTCGATTTGTCTTGTCAAGTGACTTGCAAAGTCATCAAATTTGGCTATTGCGAAATTTTTCTTCTGGTCCAGGCTGCGTTTCAACATAATCATGTCAATTTTGAGATACGATATCTCGAGAACTAAGTGAGATATCAAAAAACTTTATTCTTTAGGTACTTTCTATTTGTCTCGTCGAACTAGATAAGAATCCATCAAATAGCGGCGCTACGGTTATTCGTAGAATCCCTCAAATAAATAAATACAATTTGGACTTTTCGTAAGTAATAATTTAATATTTCAATTACTATCTTCTGGAAGATTACCTATAACAACATGGTATTAATGATTTAAATATCGCGTATCGATTCTAATTAATTTTTAAACTTTTATATTTTTAATTTGATTTGATTTGTATGTAATCTATTTTATCGAGAGTTTAAAAAATTTTATTTAATTTTTGCGCCACAACTTATAATTGTAAAATGAAGTTTTAAATTCAAGTTTGTCAAACTGTATTCTGATTTGACTTGTTCTAGTGCATGGAGGAAGGAATTATATGGAGAAGAAGTGAGCTTAAATCGGTGAAGCAAGCACTAAACTCTCCCGCATGGTGGCAGCACCGGCAGCGACCATATGGCGCTTCCCAACAATTAAGGTGTTCACATTGTGGTAGAGGCAGTGATTATTTCATTTAGTATTGTGTATAAGTGTTTAAAAATGCCAGCTTGTGTTGCGTACGGTTGCACAAATAGGCCAGACAGGAATGAACCTGGAATATCATTTCATAAGTAAGTTGAATTGTAATTATCGTTGTTGAAGTGAGCGGTAGACACAGCAAACTTTGCAGCACGTCTATAAATATTTAGTCATAGCTCTCAATGGGATGACTTTGTTCGCAAATTAAGGTGACTGAATAAATTTTCACAGATTATCAATTGAACAACTTGTGTTTCAGTTTGCAAAATGTTTAACTTCTTTTTAAAAAAATAAACCAAAATTTGAATGCACATTTCTGCTAAATACTTTTTAAAACGTTTCACAAATGTTACTTATATCAAGTGAACGATGAATAAGACCATCTCTACTTTTGTACGTTTTGAGAGATCCCCAAAATAATAGAAATGGAGATCACAATATACTAACACACTCTTCACTTTTTAATATTTTTAGATGTTTGTGTACCACAAATCCTGAAATGTAGTGTACAATATGATCTATTAAAACAGTTAGTGCACCTGCATCAAACATACATTCGTGGTCGGACTTGGGAGGAAACTGTAATTCTTTTTCCTCTTCAATAATTCGATGATGTCTTGATGTAAAATTTATAATATGTTCTGGAGCATGATTAACAATTTTTCCAGGAGTATACAATTACCAGTGTTTGCATATTTCACTTCACATTTCAAGAGTAGGTTTTTTTTTTATAAGCTGCTTTAAATTGTATGGGCAGTGGGATTGTTTGAATTCCTCCCCCCCCCCCCTCCACCCCCCAAAGATCTGATACATTGTAAAAATATTTCAAAGTGATCCTGACTAAATTTATATGCTAATATATATTTTAAGATTTTTTGATCAATAACTAAGGAATTAAAGAAATACTTCAAACATGAATCAGAAAACCTAAGAATCCAGTGCTCCTACTGCTGTCAAGTATTATCTTGCCATATGGTGACACTTTCAAATTACATATATAACTTTCTGTTTCAATCAATCTTGTATCACTGTTTCCTAATTACACTTGGATATTATGGAGCGTGTGCTCCATTGAAATTAAATAAAATAATAATACCCTTAGTCTTTTTTTGTGGCTGTAGATGTTTTGGCAAATAAAATTCTATTAAAATAATTTTTAACAGACTTTTTTTCCTTAATTTCTAATGTTTATAGATAGCATCAATTGAGATACATACATAAGAGAGCGTGCATAAACCACATAGCTCCAATTTGGCCTCCTGTGAACCACTATCCCTCCCCATGTAGACCAACTTGGCTTTTGCCTCCACCCCCCTTCCCCCCCCCCCCTCACCTAGCAAGTAGGTTTTTTTCCCCCTTTTGATTCCAGAAGACATTTTGCACTGTTTTCTCTTGTCAGACTATTATAAATTACATAAGGAGATAATTAGCTGAGGGAAATAAATAGGTTTAATTCTAGATCATGATACTGCTACAACTACTTTAGGCCTACTACCAGTACAGGGATCTAGCTTTTTTTTTAATTATTCCTAGCAGTTGAGGTTAGGTTGAAATACAGCCTGGACCAGAAGAAAAATGTCATAAAAGTGGTACGGATAATTCTTTGATAGCTGCGTGTGGCAGAAAGGTGCTATAGCGGTATCGCCATCTAGAATTAAACCAATAAATATTCACATGCTGTTGTGAATTCCATTCCTCATTTTAACTGTGACAAATTTTATGAAAGGATAGCTACGTGGCCTGGCTTGGAATCCCCCCCCCTCTCCCTACATAGCTCAACGTAGCCTTCCAGCACCCCCCCCCCCCCCGGACCAGGCCGTGTAGTTTGTGCACGGTCCCTACCTTTAACCACATGTTAATTCATTATTAATAATGTGAAGTAAAGGAAAATAATGAATCAAATTCTGTGTCATAAAGTTACTTGTACATTCCTGTAATAGCAACAATTGTGAAACGGCTCTTTTATTTTTAAAGGTAATAATAAAGCCTCTGCCCTTTTAAACAGAAGTTGAAGTAGAGTTCTTCTAGCGTGATAAGTTATTTTGTTGAAAAAAGTATAGGCTTGTTCAGACAGTGACTCATCATCGCATTTATGATTGGAGCACACTTGCTTGAAGTTACTTAAAAGAACACCGCATGATGCCAACCATACATTATAGTAAAGTATCACTCTTTACTTTTTGTTGATACACTTTATATTAACTATAAATTATGCGGAAACATTTTATTTCTGGTACCAGCCTACAAAATGTCTGGGTTGCTCATCCCTAGAGTGGGTCCTCTTACTTTTTTCTGGTCTAGGACACATTTCAGACTAACCACAAGTGGTAGTAATAAAACTGAAATATCCATTCTGCATGTCAACCATGTAATCATTGTGGCTTTGACAGAATTAATTTTTGGTCCAGCCTGCATCCAAACCTAAACCCCTCAATTTGGTTGTTGTATATCCCCCAAACTAAGCAAGATATCGAAAACATTTATTCCTTATTATCGAGTTTTTTCGTCGTGTTACATAAGAATCCATCATTAAATTTGACTTTTGCGAAATTTTTCTTCTGCATTTCAACTCAAGACACCTCACTTTTGAGACAGTATAT
Organism: Vandiemenella viatica; assembly: GCA_031002005.1. NCBI lineage: Eukaryota > Metazoa > Arthropoda > Insecta > Orthoptera > Morabidae > Vandiemenella > Vandiemenella viatica. The sequence goes on along the minus strand of JARYHS010011408.1, from coordinate 81,328,993 downwards.
CTCGAGAACTAGGTGAAATATCGAAAAATTTTACTCTTTATTTTTTATTTGTCTCGTCTTTTTAAATAAAAATTCATCATAAAATTTGACTTTGAATAATTTTTTCTTCTGAATTTCAACCAAAACCATTTCACATTTGAGACAGAATATCTCGAAAACTAAGCAGGATATCAAAAAATTTTATTCTTCATTTTTTATTTGTCTCATCGAGTTACATAATAATCCATCACCAGATTGCGGCGTCACGTTTATCCTAGAGTCCCCTTGAGGTGTTTAACCATACTCCCCGTGTTTGTTGGGAAGCGGTCAAGTCCCCACCACTCCGGCCATGCCCCCCCACTCCTCCGCCGGCCTGCTTCACTTCCATGCGTGGCAAAGGTCTCTTGCGTCGTCTCCATATTATTCCTTCCTCCATGTTCTAGTGTTTTACGACTCTGCGTTGGATCAGCCATTTTGGTCACCGGGAGGACTGTGTGAAAGGCGTTTGGTGATTGTATCCAGTAAGTACCGATCGTGGCTGTTGGTAGTCTATAGTTTGGGTATGTTTTAGATTTCCTCTGAGCCAAACACGTTTTGTTATTTGGACAGGGCTGAATAATAAATTTATTTTTCTGTTTGGTTACTTTACTTTTAATGATTAAAGGCATACCACATTGTTAATTTTATTTTACTGCATGGTTTTTGAAGCTATCGGCAATTGATTCTAATTAGAAATAGTCTTTGGGTTTTCGATTTGGATTGTAAGGTTTACATATTATTTCGAGGCTCGGCTAATGAGAACGTGGTTGCAATTTGCGCCATTTTCTTTGTTCTTGTTTGCTCTTACTATGTTCCAGGATGTATTTTGGTATTTTACTTATAATTATTTTTGCGTATCTTCTTGAATTTGTCATTTTGATACACTTTACAAATTTTGGATCCTTTATTCGTCGTGCTCTATTTTTTCTGATTGAAAATATTTCTTAGTTTTCCTCTTCATGCGGAGAGTTAGTGGCAGTGTATCCAAAGGAGTTATATTTTTCAGTAGGCTAATTTTTTTCCCCCCGACTGCTCTTAAAAATGAAAATGATGACATTGCAGATAGGGACATCTGAACAGTGATGATCCGACTAATCTGTTCTGATTTCATGTTAAGGGCAGCCATATGTGCTAGAATTTGAAACTGCAGAGAATGACTAATTTAATCGAATGTGGTGATTTTTTGCTTGAACGAGCAGTGTAATCATAGCAACAGTTGTTTCCTCCTTACTTTGTAAATATGGATTCATTAGCGTTGTATTTTTCAACATAAAAGTGTGATCCAGGTATCTAACCATGCTTCCATTACTGCAAATTGAAGCATAGTAAAAACTGGATTCAATCCTTTTTTTACTGTCGTGGATGCTTGTCTTTATTGCTTATTATTTTCACTTGTAGTTTTACAGTTTGAAAATATTGGTCATGTAAATTGGCTTACTCGTGGTAGTAGTGTGCCTGGAGATGTGCAGTTCAGAGAACTGGAAGTATGCTGTAAAATTGTTTCATTGGAATATACCAATTTAGCTTTTTGCCAATATGGAGACAGATATTGTTATTCCATGAGACAGTCTCTTATAGAACAGCAGTTCCCAAACTTCCTCCACCCTGTGGTGCTGTTATTTTACAAACCTTTTTAGTGACCGGTTTAATTCTAGATGGGGATACCGCTGCCTCGCGACTGTTAACGTGACGTCGTGTTCACGTACAGTCATTCGCGTAAAAACATATATTGTGACCTCGCTACGCTCGGTCACAATAATTTAAAGCTGTGCAATTTCAACATAAACTGATATCCCGAAGGTGGATCAGATGCAGGCGGCCGCTGGTAAGCGGCCGCAGATGTCCAGTAACACAATCAGATGTTCAGTGTTTCTGGTGAAGCTTGCATTTCATCATCTTAGCAATGTTTTCTAATATTTCAATTTATTTTTTCAAGTTACAAGAATCCATCAAATTGTGGTGCCACGGTTATCATAGAATCCCCACATATATGTTGGACTGGGCAAATAATGGGGGTGATTTATGTGCAGGACAAGGGATTGAAGGTTTTTTTTTTCCTTGTAGGTAGGTTACTGGAATATCTTTAGGATGTTGTACATCTAGGAAGTGGGGGATTTTGATGTAAAAACGTGATTACGTACTTGGTCATGTATGGAAGCTTCTGCCAGTTGAAGGAAAATATTTTAAGTTCTACTGTGATTTATAAAGGGACATGATACTGCAAGAAGTTAGACAGAAATCTAATAATCAACTTGAGGCATAGATTGTGTGCTTATTTGTTTAGGGGTCATGCTAAATTGGTTAGTATCTCTAGTTTGAAGTGCTGTCACTTCAGTGCAATGACTAAATTTTTGTAACTTCTGTGACTTTTACCAATAAGGGTTGCTGTCTTGGAATTATTATAGGCAGTTCCTTAGTCTGGGGGGACTAACCACATGTCAGAATTGCGATTTCTGGTAGTCCCAATCATGACTTGGGATTCACTCTGATGTAATCTGAAAAATTAATCCAAGACTCATATATTTGAAATATATTGTTTTCTGTGAAAGCTAATACCACCATAAAAGATCCAGGCTATTTCTTTATGTAGTTTCCTTTGGGGTGTAATCATTTTTTTTTATTCCTGAAAAGGCATGAAAACATTACAACCAAGGATTAAATCCACATTTTAAGAGATGGTCACTGATTTTTTTCAACATTGGCGGCATGTAACGGCTGTGCGCCATGTTATATTTCGGCTTTTTAAATTAAATTTCTAGTGACTTTTCCGCAATGTGTGATTGTAAAACATGAAGACGTAGCAGAACAGGTTAGTACTAGTTTCTGAAAGGTTACCAATGTGGTGCAGTTCCCAGACAAAAGTTTAATGACATTGCCAGGTTAGTTTTTTCCAGGGTTTGTTCACTAGATGCAAGACAGGATGGGAACAACGAATGGGTATGAATTTGGCCATGGCGCCTTAGAGGACCTATTCTGACATTTTCCTGCATTAATTTTGAAAAATTGAAATGTGGCATATTAGACAGATTATAACCTGCATCCTACCAAATGCCAAGCCCAAACATTACTGCTCACCTACCAAGCTCTGTATGAGGTTAATATTTGCATCTTTTGTGTTGGTAGCTCTAACGTACTCAAAGAGTTTGCAGTAGAATGTAGTGTTGAAAACATCCTGTAAAAAAAACTGAAATGCCCTGTGTTTTCCATCTGAAAAAGATAATTCTGATAATCTTGCTAGCAAACAAGTTATTTTTTTAATAGCTTTGTTTCCCTAAGGCTTGCCATTCTGTGCTCTCCCTTTTGCAACTAAGAATAATATTATTGTAATTCTGATCTAGCATTCTTGAAATGTTTATCAAAATATGGGAAATATATCCCAGGAAATTTGAGTTTCAGCATCTCCCGTTATTTGGTAATGGTGTTGAAATGACTTTATGTAGTGTTAACCAGATTTGGCTTTGTTTTAAAAAATCTTTAATTTTTCAAAATTTTATTCACTTGTGCTCTATAAATTTGAAGAGAATTTATGCTACTTATCTTTGGTCTTCCATATAGGTTTTAAGACTTTTTTATTGTAATTTGTAACAGATGTACATCTTTTCATTTGTAAAAAGTGGGCAATTAGTGGGATTGCATGCAAAGTGAGTTGTGATAAAGCAGTAGAGTAGAACGCTGATAATAGGAACTAATAGGGGCCGAAGGTGGTTCAGATTTTCGATTTTTTTTTTTAGTTTTTATTTTCCCTTCAAAATTACCTTAAATATATATTATATGTATCCCAAGCAAAAGAAGTTTGGGATTACTGGAGAACGCGGATACCGGTAGAACTACTTTCCGCCGCGCAAAACAATGACGTCACAACATGGCGCCTATGACGTAAACACCATCCAACGCAGCAACAAATGTAACTAACGGGACAGCACGGGAACTAGGGGGTTATCTGGGCGGGGAACAAAAACAGTCAATATATTAACCCATATAAAGGGTAAAAAACCAAAAATGGTATCGTCATCTCCAATAAACCCCCACCCGCCCAACTGTATAACACGATACCACAATCTTGAAATCAAACATCACTTGAAACCTAAATTAGAACACATGCAATCTAATAAAATTTTACACCAAAATCATGATATCCTAAGCACTTTCAAACCATTCGTTCCATTGGAAACGCGATTCCGCTACATCAACATTAAATAACATACTTGTAATACTTCTGCACACGAATTATCATCAAAGAATAATTACTTTATAATAAACCCTAAACCATTTTTTCCGACTGCAAAATTACGCACGAATAAAACGTACACCAATACAAAACAGATAAATCTACTTCGTAAATAATTACTAAATAAATCTTCCGTTAGACCATTATAAAATAATAATGCCAAATCCTAGAACAATTAAGATGTCCAATAATACCAAACTTTCTTCCGCCAGAAAAATTAAAAATTCGCGAAAACGTTGTCGCAAGAAACGAACGAGAAAAAAATTACCAATTCACTAAACAAAAAACGTATTAACTTTTACAAACACTTACCGTATCAGTAGCCAACTAACCTTACTAATTAAAAAACAAAAAAGCAACTACAACACATAACCCACAGTGTCTCATTAACCACTGACACTTATATCAAAACACTCACCAACATAAAATACCCCACAATCCACCACTAAAACTTCCCACAAACACAAGACCGAAAACACACCAATAACTATAAAGAACCAACTACAAACATACACTTTCACTACATTCATCCTAAATACACAAACAATGTCTCTTCAATCACATAACGGAAACCCATTTGCAAAATCTTCAACACCAATACCATCGATTCACAATTCTACCACCCAACACAAGTCACGACAACACTCCATCATAACATAAACACATCCGCAATCCGACCAAACACTGACCGCCTGTAAATACCAACATAAACACATCCGCAATCCGACCAAACACTGACCGCCTGTAAATACCCACAATATGTATCGACATCCAATATATATCGAAAATCTCAGATCGAATTCCTCCGCGCAGACACAATGTTATTGTACCGGAATCGCGATCTCCAGTACACCCAGAAGTTTCTTATTTTCGTCTGCTTCATTTTGGTAACATTTGTGATTCCTTTTAGAAGATGAACATGATGCTATTATAGGTGTCAAATATTGTTACAAGATACTAAAGTCAACGGAACTCGCCAACACAGCAAATCAATAACAAAAGTTCTGGACAAACAGGCCTGGTTTCAGATTTCTAAAATAAACTCGACAGTACCGACACATTGAAAAAAATTGTTGTCAAGTCATGGTTACAACAAACATTCAGCATCAAAGCCAGTGTCCTGGATGGTCTTGAGGATATTGAGGTGATGATAAATGACAAATGAAAGGTGTAAAACTCATTGTACCTTGTTCTTTGTTAGTGCAGTTTCCAAACAAAACATGGTTCATGTATACTTTACTGTAAGTTGAAACAAAGTTGGTACTTCTTTTAAAGTAGTGCATAAATAATATATATATATATTTTAAAAAAGTTGTTCGGATAATCGATGTTTCAGATAATTGACATTCTACTGTGCTACAGCTGTTGTTTACACAATGAGTCTGTAAATATCATAAAATTTCAAGGCTTGGTATTTCTTGTAAGCCCATTTGGCTTTGGCATTTTGTTGCCGGGAACCTGGAAAAATATTTGTGTTAGTGGTGTACAAACTAAGGCATAAAGATGAATTTTATTGGAATTGCTACTGTCATTCAATATGCTGTCTTTAATCTGTAATTCTAGTAATCCTATCAGGTACAATTTGCCACATGAATAGTAATTTGAGGTGTCTAGTTATTTTTGTTCATATATTATACTATTTGTTTAGTGGAAAACTTTTGGCTCAATACTACATACTTATTTTGTTTACTATCTTCTAACAAAAAATGAAAATCAAACTTCTCTTCAGATATCAATGCAATAGAGCTATTCCACACCAAGTTATTTATTTTAAAATCTTTGTTGTAATTTGTGTTGATATTGATGACAGGATGGCAATTGGAGATTTTTTACACTAGTTTTGCCTTGTAAATAGTATTGATCCTGGTGGGTTAATGGTTACTTTTGGCCCTGGTATTCAGGAGGACTGGTTTTCTGTGGTTTCCAAAAATCTAGTTGCTTTGTCTTAGTTTTTAAATTTAAAGTTTTCTTAATATACGTTCATATTATCTTGCTTCTCTCAAGTATTAATGAAGTTTAATTTTAATTTAATTGCAATGGAGTGCCCATCTTCCTCCCTTTCTTCTACCTGGCTACCTCCGAGTTTTTGGTAAATTGTTCATTTCTCATGGTAATTTATTCCGTTCCATGAACCCCTGGAGAGCCATCTTGTGTTTTTGATCATCTTTTCTCTACCGTGCACCTCTATTAATTCTTTCACTAATATCTTTCCACACGTCACCAGTACACACCTTGTATACTCCCACCTCCCCTTATCTCCAATGAATCCCATTCCAGCACCTGTAGCACATCGTGTTCTGCAGTAATTTCCAGAAATAAATCGACAGCCCTTCCTTGAACATCCTCAACTCCTGTATTTGATATGCAAAATGTTGGTCCATAGTCAAGCAGTGTATGACCAAAGTTTTGTAACCTAGATCCATTACTTCTCTGGAAGACCCTCTCATCACTCTCCAACAAGTGAAGAATTTTTAAACTTTTTCCTACTATCTGTCCAGTGTGTCCTGCCCAGTTGAGTTCATCAAATGTTATACCAAGGTATCTAAATTTAAAGTCTTAAACAAGCTGTCTCTTCCCCACCTTATCATAATCAACCAGTTTTTTTATCTGTGTGCCTAATAAGCTGACGTTGCTCTTATCATCCAATGTTGACCCATACACCTAGGCATCTTGTCCAGATAGCTCTGCAGCTGTTAAGTCTTCTACTATCTTGATCTTCTTATATAACATTGTCATCTGCAAACAACCTAACTTCTGAGAATAAACAATCAAGTCATACATTACAATAACAAATAGTGATGGTTCCATTACACACACTATCCTCTGACACTTCCGTTTTCACTTCCACTTCTTTTGTTCATACCTCAATCTTTTTGCTTATAACTTTTAAGATTTTTTCTACCCAGCACATTAATTTTTCATCCACTGCAACAGTTTTTATCTTAGCACTATTATATGGCTCACTCTGTCAAACGCCTTTTAAAGACCTGGTGCTACACTATCAATTTGACCTCCACAGCCCACTTGATCAGAAATATCTCACACACAGCCGACTGAGATTCACATTAATATCCTTGCCAACCATATTGTAGACATGAAAACTGCGTATGTTCTCATACACGTTTCTGATGTGGTTGTGTATCAATCTCTCCATTAACCACTGATTTCAAACTAATATGTCTGTAATTTTTGGCAAATTTGTTACTCCTCTCCCCTTTATGGACTGGTACTATTGTGCATTTGCAGTCCTCTCATAAGCAGCAAGTATACAGACTCAATTTATGTAACATTTCAGGATAAGGTAAAATTTCACATCTTGTATTAAGATATCCATACTAATATTCTCTACACCAGCTACTTCATGCTTCTTTAGCTTTCTTAGTTCCTTCATGATATACTCTGGGTGAATTTCAAACTTATATTAATCTTCTCAATTTTAAATGTGCAGATAAGTTACAGGTGGCAACTATGTTTTATGTTGACTGCTGTAGGTACTGATCAGAAAGATGTGATCATTTTCTAACCATTGAATTGGATCTCTACCTTTTGTGTAACAGTAAATGTTTTATGTACTTACAGTCTTAACCATTTCAATGTGGGAGTAATATTAAGAAACTTGACCCCCAGTGCTGAATGATGTTTTTCATTTACATGAATGCAGTACATCACTTTGTTGTTAATAGTAACGCCCCCCCCTTTTTTTTTGTTTGTAAAATACATTCATATAAGAGGAAAAAGTGAACGACTTCTAAAGTCATCCATACGCACCAGGCATGCTAATTTCTCCTCCAGTGCTGATGACTTATATTGACATCATATATTATGTAATTAATACGAAAGCTTGTGCTGGCAAATAGGATAAGTTTTTATTTATTATTATTGTTAGCAGTAATCTTTTTTAGTAAAAAAACAATATAAGCAAAAAAGTGAGCCCAACACGTGCACATAGGATACTAATTTCCCCTCCAGTGTTGACTTTTTCTTGCTTATGGCTTTACACCTTGTTGAGGTCATAGTGTTGGAATGGGACTGGGGACAAGGAATGGGAAGGAATTTGGCCATGACCTTTTGAAAGAAACATCCTGGCATTTGTTGGGAGTTATTTGGGGAAACCATAGAAAACTCAAATTTGGATGCCCATATGGGGATTCGAACTGGCGAAATGCGAGGCCAGAACGTTAACCGCTCACCCACCCAGCTCGGTGCTGATAACGTCTATCGACATCATGTATTATACAGTCAATAAGAGAAAACGTACAAGCAAGTAGGATAAGTTTTTTATTATATATATGTTTGCAATTGTAAATCCAAATCACTGGAATGTGTTAATGTGTCACAACAGCACACTGATATCACATGCTGGTTTACATACTATTATTGTGCCATGTTGTTGGCTCTGGCACAGAGATTCATTCCTCGCCAAGTGAGGTAGGTGAGCGGTTAACACTCTGGCCTCACATTCGGGAGGACGCGGGTTTGAATCCATGTCTGGGCATCCAGATTTGGGTTTTTCATGGTTTCCCCAAATCACTCCAGGCGAATGCCGGCATGCTTCCTTTAAAAAGGCCATGGACAAAATCCTTCCCGTTCCTTGTCCCCAGTCCCATTCTGCCTCTAATGAATTTGACATCGACGAGGTGTAAAGCCATAAAAAAGGTTTATTCACCTTATAGACAGGCTTATTTACATTATAGTAAAATGATAAGAACAGCTGTCTACTTCCACTTCAAACCTATTGTAATAAACACGACGCTTGCAATGGATGTCTCAAGACGTCATCAGCCCTGAGGTAAGTATCAGCATGATGTCTCTAGATGTTATCTACAGCGAAAGGGTTAAATGTTTGAGACAGCACTGGAAGTTCTTTCGAGCAGCAAGTGGAAAAACTTTGATCATAGAACTGTCCAGATCCCTTAGTCATCATCATCATCTAGGACAGCTTCCAGCCACTGGCCAGGTCTGCTGGGAACAAAAGCCTCGCCAGCGCTTCCTGTCTAACCACCATCTCTCTTCTTCCACTGACACCCAATTTCCTCCTCTTTCCTCCACACATTTCTTAACACCTTTCATCCATCTGTCCCTCGGTCTTCCTCTAGGTCTCTTCCCTTTCAGCTCCATGTCCAGCATCTTCCTTGGTAGCCTCTCCTCTCCCATTCTCTTTACATGCCCGTACCACTGTAGCCTAGATTTTTCAATTCTTTGTTGTAGCGGTTCTTCCTTTATCATCTCCCTGATTCGCTCATTCCTTATTCTGTCTCTTCTTGTTACTCCCACTCTACTCCTCTGAAATTTCATTTCCACCGATTGTACCCTCCCTTTGTCTCTCTCCTTCATCACCCATGTTTCTGCTCCATATGTTAAAATTGGTACAAAATATGTTTTATATATTGCCTCCTTACTCTTTTGTGGGACATCCCTACTCCATACCAGGCTCCTAATACTTTTAAAAAATCCATCTGCACATCTTCCTCTTTCGTTTATTTCCATCCTGTTTCCTCCATTTTCTTCAATACAGCTTCCCAAATATTTAAAACATTCCACTCTATTTAGTTGCTCCCCTCTAAGTGATATGCCTATGTCCGTCCTGTTCTTCTTTCTTGTTGTTATCACCACTTCACTTTTTCTCGCAGAGAACTTCATACCATAATCAGCAACTACTCTCTCCCACACATCCAGCTGATCCTGCACCTCTCTTTCATCCTCTCCCCAAACTAATAGGTCGTCTGCAAATACCATTGCTTTCATTTTTCCTTCCCCAATGCTCTGCACCACCTTCTTCAATATTTCATCCATAGCTACAATAAATAAGAGGGGTGATAGGGCACTTCCTTGTTTTAGTCCATTTTTCAAATGGAACCATCCAGTCTTATCCGTTCCCACTTTGACACAGCTCTTACTACCCTCATACATATCCTTCACTCTTTGCACTATCTCCATTTTTACTGACTTTTTTCTCAGTCCTTCCCACACTTTGTTTCGGCTGAGGCTGTCATATGCCTTTTCAATGTCCAGAAAGGCCATCACAAGATCTTTCCCATACTCGTAGTGCCGTTCTTGTAGCTGTCTTATTGCAAATATAAGATCGATAGTTGACCTTCCTAATCTAAATCCATACTGTTCTTCCCTTAGCTGCCTTTCAACCGCTCTTCTTATTCGGCTTTCCAAAACTTTCTCATATATCTTGGCACAGTGGCACATCAGGGTAATACCACGGTAGTTTTGGCAGACAGTCTTGTCCCCTTTCTTAAATATGGGTATTATTGCCCCTTTCCTCCAGTCCTCTGGAATTTTTTCCCGCCTTCCACACAGCCCGCATCACCCTATAGAGCCACTGTGTGCCCATTACTCCAGCAGCTCGTATCATCTCCACGCTCACTTCATCCACTCCAGGTGCTTTACCTCCCTTCATTCTCTTTACCGCATCCTCCAATTCCTTCCATGTAATATCTTCCTCTTCCTCTTGATACTGGTCCTGTTCTTCCTCTGTACTCTCATTTTCATCACTGGGTCCTGAAGCATTCAACAGATCCTCAAAATACTCCCTCCAGACTTCCTTTATGTCGTATTTCCCGTCCACTAAGTTGCCATTCTTATCCTTTATACTACCTGCTTCCATTCTGCTCCTCCTCCTACTTTTTACCATGGAATACAACACCTTCTTACTGCCCTCACTATCCTCTTTTAGCATTTCTGTCCATTTTTCCATCCATTTCCTCTTTTCTTCCTGTATCACTGTTTTTGCTTCTTTCTTTTTGCAGCTGTACACTCTTTTGCTTTCCTCTGTTCTCCTTTGGAAACCATTCCCTGAAGGCTTTATTCTTCTGTAGCACAGCATACTTTGCCCTTTCATTCCACCATGGAGTTTCCCTTTCTCTTCTTCTACCAGCTGTCCTACCACATACTGCTTCGGCTGTTTTTACCAAGGTGGTTTTAAAACGTTCCCATTCCTCCTCCGCTGACTGCAAGTCGTCCCTAGGTATTTTCTGCACAAGCTGCTCTTGGTACTCCCTCCTGCACTCCTCATCCTTCAGTTTCCACACTCTTATTCTTCTTTCCTGGTTTTCTGATGTTCTTGCTCCCTTTTTCTCTTTCAGACTGGCTATTAGAAGTCGATGGTCACTATCTAAGGCTTCTGATGGGATGACCTTTATATCCACAATACTCTGTCTCAACTCTGCTTCGATTAGGAAATAGTCAACAATCGACTTCCGAGACAAGTCTGTACTATACCATGTTATCTTATGACTTTCCCTCTTCTTGAACCACGAATTACCCACAATCAAACCATTCCGTTTGCAGAACTCCAACAGCTTTCTTCCTTCTGCGTTTCTGCTGCCCCATCCTTGTGTTCCAAGGACCTCTTCATACCCTTTCCTTGCAGTACCAACATGAGCATTAAGGTCCCCCATTATAATTTGGTTGCTCCTGCCAAGCTGCTGCTGCAGATCCTCTTCAAAACTTTCCTTTTCCTGCTCGGTGCAACCTACCTGAGGGGCGTAAACTTGTATTAGCTCCAAGTTCTTGTCCCTAACTTTCAATTCAACCTTTATCATTCTGTCATTTATTCCTACTACTTCCTCGCTTAATCCTTCCTTTATCACGAGTGCTACTCCATTTCTTTTTCCGTCCCTATTCCCAATCCAATACAGTTTATATCCCTTCCGTAATTCCTTCATGCCCTCCCCCCTCCATCTTGTCTCTGCTAGTCCCAGTATATTCAATCTCCGTCTTTCCATCAAATCTACGATCTCTTCAATCTTTCCCGTCAATGTTCTTATGTTTAAAGTTCCTATTCGTAATCCCTCTCGTTGTCCTTTTTCATTGCCAGGTCGTCTACTTTGGTAACTTTTTCCGAGGCTTGTTCCTTTATATTTGAAAGCAACCGACTCATACTTGTACTGTTGGCTTGCTAGGCCTAACACAGTCAAGGATTTTCTTTCAGGGTTTACTCCCTTAGCCTTTGAAGATCCCTCTTCGCCACAAGGCAGTGGTGTTTCCTTCCAATTTACCCCCGGAGAGGATGGGTGGCCCCTTCCGCCATTTTCGCCAATCTGAAGGTCTCCTTCTCTGCCGAAAACTGCCGTTGAGGACTTCGCCCGTATCCCTGGGCATGGGTTCCACACTATACCCTGTGGGACTGGGTCCTTGCCTGGACTTAGCCACCCTGTCACTCCGGTCTACTGGAGCTAGGATGCCCACCCCCGCAGCGTGGATGCGCCAGACAAGAATTACTCAAGTGGAGTATAGGGAAGGTGGCCCTACCTCCCTTGAGCCGGGTTAATGGTTGTGTATGATGCCACAAACCAAAGGCCAGATCCCTTAGTAATTTATATATAAATAATTTTGGACCAGATGCCTAGCACTGTTAGCTTGTTACAGGCGTCATATTTGAAGGATCTTTCACAAATTAGATAAGTAACTTTGGAAACTGGGGCAACCAGTTATTGATCATTGTATCACTGTAAGTTGGTTAGGCGAGATATACTATCACAGCAAGAACAAATATTAGGAATTGAATTTTCTTATGCTAAAATTTGTTAATCTAAATTCTTACTGTATTTTTATTTGCAGGATAGCAGTTATAACAGCACACAATCATGGCCGATAATGATGATCTTCTGGATTATGAAGATGAGGAGCAGCCTGAACAGACCATTGTTGAAGGATCTGGAGATGCTCAGCCTGCTAAGAAGGAAGTTAAAGGCACATATGTATCCATCCACAGTTCAGGTTTCAGAGATTTTCTTTTGAAACCTGAAATTCTTAGAGCAATTGTTGACTGTGGATTTGAGCATCCGTCAGAAGGTATTACGGAATTCATAAATTGTGAAATATTACTTACTGTGGCCTCTGAAGTGTTTAGGAATTTGAACATTTTCATTATAAAATATTATATTGCTTCTATTGTTGGTTAAAATTTGTTCTTAAGGGTGTGTTGTGTAACTTACTAGGAAAAAAGGATTTCCATTACTTACTGCAGAATATCTAAGTTTTTGTATTATGTTTGTTTTAAAATTGCTTTTGCTATATGTATACATTATGAAATGATGAAAATATTCCTTATTGATCTCGTGATTTTGAACTCTCTCACTGACTTAGATTCAGTATAACCATGTAGCATATTTTCATTAATGGTTTTAATTATTAAACTTCTTTTCTTCTCCTCTCTTTTTTAGTACAGCATGAGTGTATTCCACAAGCTGTACTCGGTATGGATATTTTATGCCAAGCAAAATCTGGAATGGGAAAAACTGCAGTATTTGTACTGGCAACTTTGCAGCAGCTTGAACCTACAGAAAACCAAGTTTATGTTTTGGTAATGTGCCACACACGAGAACTAGCGTTCCAGATAAGCAAGGAATATGAAAGATTCTCAAAATACATGCCTCAGACAAAGGTAATGAAATTATAAACTTGATAAACTTGATAAAAATGTTTGTTAGTATGATGACAAGTAGATAGGGACATCTGATTCCCTGACGATTTATCTGTTCTGATTCTTAGTTAAATGTGTATGTAATCACTAATTTTTGAGATGAGCTTTAAACTATTCCTAATTTTTTTTTTAGGTTGCAGTCTTTTTTGGAGGTCTGCCAATCACAAAAGATGAGGAAGTTCTTAAAAATAGTGTTCCTCACATTGTTGTTGGAACTCCTGGTCGTATTTTGGCATTAGTTCGCTCCAAGAAACTAAACCTCAAACACCTTAAACATTTCATCCTTGATGAATGTGACAAAATGCTTGAATTACTGGGTATGTTTGAAGCTTTTAGTTTTTTGTAGTAGCATTGTAGTTTGTAACTTCCATTTTTACTGACGTATTCATTATTTTTTAGATATGAGAAGAGATGTTCAGGAAATCTTCCGCAACACTCCACATGGCAAGCAAGTAATGATGTTCAGTGCAACATTAAGCAAGGAGATACGACCAGTCTGCAAGAAGTTTATGCAAGATGTAATTTCCAGTCCCTTTGTAACTTAGGATTGTACTAGTTAAATCAGTGGGTGAAATTTAGGAAAAGGGGAATTTGTTAAATTAATCCATTCAGTCTTCCCTACCATGTGATACAGTGTCCTTTAAAGCTTCCTGTCCTTTCCTCATCTGTTTTATTCTGCAGTTCAGTATAATAATATGGGAAATGGTGAAAAGTTTGAATAAGTTTTATCTAAAGGAGTTGCCAGCTGCTCTTTTTATGTATCCATAGCTCAGTGGTTTGGTATAATTTGTGGGGTGGAGATTTCAAGAAAAGAAGAGATCAAGATCAGAAGAAAGAAGACTGCAAGAAAGAAGATTCAAGAAAAGAAGATATTGATGGTTATGGGGAATTTGGGTTGTTAATTATACCACAGCTGGTTCTTCGATACATTATTCAGTAAAATTTTTTTATTACTGTGGATGTTATTTCATCATTGCGAAGATCTGCGCTCACTACTGTGGAGCCCACTTGGGTCATCCTTTCAGCTTCGGCACGAGAGGACCACATATCTGCCTGCCTTTCATTTGGCCAACCGTATGTAATGCTTTAAAGTGTCAGAAAACACTTTAAGCACCAGGATGTACTTTTTGTGCGAAATTTTTAAAATTTAAGTAATGCAGCATGTCTATGGCAATTTTGAATGTTCTAATGAGTAACCAGCTATTATGAGATGGCCATATTCAAATTAACCAGACACTTTGTCTGTTAGCATAAAGTCCTGTTATGGGCATGCTGTATATGTACTTCGGTAAACTGCTATTGATCAATTTAAAAAAAATCACTATGGATATTTTAAAATAATTTTGTGATTTATATATATATACCTCTGCAGTCCGTAATCAATTTCCCTGGATAGATAAATGTTATTGAAAATGCGGGATTGAACAAATCGGACATTTTATGCTCGAATGTATTGCAGGATCATTTCCTTATCTAATAATGTGCACTTCCTTATCTAATATTGTAGTTTTCCTCATTCTTTCAGAAGTTATGCCTTTGTTACCATCTATAATGGTATATCTTCCTGTTAGCATATTTCACAATTGTATTTACTGGAAGACTTTAACTAAATGATAGTTTGTTTCGTGATATTGTCCTGCAGTTATTCAACTTTTACACATCTTGTGATTCTTCCAGAAAATTGTCGTATTGCTTGTTTTTCGATATCTGGTGCATTGTAAAATTGTGAAATACCTCATGATCAAAATAAGTTTCAGCAAAAACTGTTCAGACTACCTTACACATTACAAATTCAAATGAGCAATGATTTAGTTCAGTGTATTGAAGGATATGGTTCCAAAACTTGCTGATTAATGGAGGGTTGTCAGTAAGAAAGATGGCTATTTAGAAAATAGATTTTATATCATCTACTTGACCAATATTGAGGTTTTTCAGAAGCATTGATATGATCTATGTACTGGTGCTGGTATTTCACAATATTGTTGGAGCAGAAGTTCCTTTAATATCATTTATTAACACCACATATTCCAGTATTTTTTGTTGCCATTTTATGGTTATTAATTGAACGTGTTAGTTCTTAAACACTTCACTACCAGGAAACTATTAGACATTTAAAAATCCAGGAAATTTGATGTTTGGGAAAGTTTTATTTACTGCATTCAGTTATGTAGGGAGTTGTCTGGAAGTTAGCTGCCACTTCTTTCTAAATATTTTGATGAATTTTTTGCTAACTGTTAAATTTTTATTTAAAATTTTCACAAAATATTTTACTAATTTGGAGTTACTACCTTGTAGTTGGGTTGCTTTTAGCACTGTTTACTTTTACTACCTTTTTATGTAAAAACTAAATGTTCATACTAAACATTTTAATTTATGATAGTTAATTATGTGAAAGTACCTACGATAGGGAACCAAAGGAATTTGTCAAGTTGTATTTTGTTTCTATTGTGTAGCTTTTTTTTCCACTGTTTGGATGACAGCAGATCACTTCTTAGATTTTTATTAATATACGCTGTTTCTTTTGTTGTTACACCCTCCTGTTCATATCAGTTTGAATTGAACTGTAATAACATTTGTCTATCCAGGTAATGCATATGATATGGGGGGAGGGGTTTTGTCTTAATGTGTGTACTGCTCTTCTAATCCTCAGCCGATGGAGGTTTACGTAGATGATGAAGCAAAGCTGACTCTTCATGGCTTACAGCAGCACTATGTGAAACTTAAAGAGAATGAAAAAAACAAGAAACTGTTTGAACTATTAGACATTTTAGAATTCAACCAGGTAATTTGATACTTGTGTAATCATTTTCTGTCAGCAGTGTTTTTAAAACCTAATTTTTAAATGAGTCATTTTTATGTTTGTCTAGGTCGTTATATTTGTGAAGTCAGTTCAGCGATGTATGGCACTTGCACAATTGCTAATTGAGCAGAATTTTCCAGCTATAGCTATTCATAGAGGAATGCAGCAGGAGGAAAGATTGGCAAGATACCAACAGTTCAAAGACTTTCAGAAGGTAATCCAAAAAACTCATTGCTGCAGTTAAACTTCTTTTCTTTGAAAACATATTTGCTTCTTGTGTTTATTTTCTTTTGTGGCTCCTAAACTTCCTTCTTAATCATTTTCATCTACAGTTTCCTCCAAGTCATGTTATACCCCTATTGTTGTAACATGACAGACTACTTTTTGTAAGATTGTCAAAAAGCCCTTCTCTTCCCCTTTCAACTTCATTTATTTCATGATCTACTTAAGTTGACATACTGGCAGCATATTAAATTTCAGACTTCACAAATTTAGTTTTACAGTTTTGTCCTAGGTTAACTTTCAAGGTAAAAGAAGTGTGATTTGAGAACGATTTGTTGTTAACAGTAACTTTAAAAATTCATGTCGGGCGAAAAATGGAATTAACTCTAACATTTTCATGCGATTATTTTTCATAACTTTTGACTTGTATAATCAAGATGAGTGCATTGATGAACTTGATTCTTTATACGGTGATGAAGCACCATCTTATAGCAATGTAAAAAAACTGGTATAACGAATTCAATCGTGGCCGAAGTACACTTCAGGACGAATTCCGTTAGGGTCATCCAAAATCGGTCGTTGTACCAGAAAACTGAACTGAACTGATAAAGCACGATAATCGTGTGACATACCGTGAGATTGAGGCATCTTTGGGCATTAGTATGACAAGCATCAATAAAATATTGCATGATCTTTTGGCTGTTAAAAAAAGATTTGTTCGCGTTGGATCCTGCATGATCTGAAAAACGCTCAAAAGGAAGCTCGTGTAGATTGGTGCAAGGAAATGTAAAAAAAAAAATACGTTCAAGGTGGATCAAAGGCTGTATATAACATCTACACAGGTGTTGAATCATGGATCAATGCTTATGAGCCTGAAACAAAACAGCAATAGACTGTATGGGTCTTCCAAGACGAGCCAAATTTAACAAAAGTTGTTCACGGAAGAAGCACATCAAAGTAAATGGTTGCCTGTTTCTTCGGCGTTACCGGTCATGTGGCGACAGTGGCATTAGAGCAACGTAGGACAGTCAACTCAGAATTATGAATGATCATTTGTTTACCAGAAGTCTTTGGAGAAATTCGGAAAAAGTCGAAGAGGCTAATAATTCATCACAATGTGAGCTGTCACACATCAGCTCAAAGGAATTTTTGACCACTCAAAACATTGAATTGATGTGTAATCTGCCGTACAGCCCTGATTTGGCACCCAGTGACTTCTTTTTATTCCCGCACATAAAAACAAAATACGTGGTCAACAGATTTTCTACACCTGGAGAAGTGGTTGATGCATTCTCGACACATGTTCTGGAGTTACCTCCATCGGAGTGGAAAAAGTACTTTGAAAATTGGTTCAAATGCATGCAAAAGTATATTGATCTTTATGGAGAATATTTTGAGAAACAATAAAACCAATTTCGATCATAAATATTTTTTTTTCATTATTAGGTCAGAAATATAAATTGCAACCTTCATAATCGTAATTTCTTGTTTCTGTTTACTTCATTTGATGTTTAGTTACTTAATATCTTACTTTGCTTTACTTCTGAGTTTGTTTGATCTCAATTCCTTTGACCCTGGAAATTTTGGCCATTCATGCTAAGTCACAAATTACTGAACATGGGAAGATAGTCCAGGCTCGCTGCTCCAGGTTCGAATCTTGTGTGTCCCTAACTTTTAGTGTATGATGCAATCCTATTTTAATAGTACAGTAGAACTCCAGTTATTTTAACCCCGACTCCGAATCGCTGATTATCCGAATCTCTTTTTTGAGACTGAAACGTACTGAGATTCAAAATATAATGTTTCTGCTTACACACCACATGCAACTTCTCACTGGCAAACGGATGCGCGCCTTTGTGGCCCGAAAACTGATGAATACAGTCGAACAACTTAGATAGAGATGTTCAGCAAGCAATGACTTCTATTTACAGTATGGTACGTACATACTGTACTAATGTACACATTTTATACATGATATAGTAAAATATTCTGCAGTTTAATAATAAAATTCAAATGTTTATTTTAGGTTTTTGGTTAGAAAATTACTTCAAAACATAAGGTTAAATTTCAAAATATTTGTGTGGTGGGCGTGCAACACAGGTTTAGCCCACGGGTGTACACATCCTAAGGGGGTGTCCATTAATTACGTGAGGCGTTTTTCCAGAATTCCGGACCCCCACCCCCTCTCTGGTGAGATTTGGTCAGACCCCCCCCCACGAATGGACATCACAACTTTTTGAGACCCCCCTTTTTTGGCTCATGCTCCCAAGGACGGGCGGTCATACCTCCCTAAAATCGACTTTCGCGTGATTACTAGACTTTTTTTTTAAGCTCTTATCATTCTACAAGAATTTCGAAACCTCGCGTGAGATTTCCGTTGACTCGCCCCCTCCCCCTTGGTGAGATTTCGCCGAACCCCTCCCCCCTTATTTCACCGCACGTAAGTAATGGAACCCCCCTAAATATGGCCTTGACCCTCGTGTAATATTATGCAAGGGCAAGGTAAAGTCTGGTATTACAAAATGTAAGTCACTATTCATTTTATGAAAAACACTGTTCACTTTGTGTGGAAGCAACAGATGTGATACGGTTGCAGTGGACGAGGTTAATTGGACTACGTGGTCGACCGTAAAATCAGATGTTTCTTGGACGAATACGGTTCTGATGAAATTTGGTTCCAGTGGACAAGTGACCTTTTACTGTTGGATTGACTTCTATGTTATGAACATATTATAAACACAACTATGCGTTTACCATTTTCTAATCTTACTTGCAGTTAAAAATTGTTATAATGGTGAAGAAGGATTTGTTTTTCTCGTTGTGTGGAGAAAGTTTTATTTTGTGGAATGAATTTGGCAACTGTCTTAATCCTCTCTCATTCTACCAATTTTCTACCTATTTTTAAATATTAGCTAATCAGGTGAAGAAAGCCAGGTTTTTTATGAGCTTTGCGTCAAGTAGAAACTGGTACAGAAAGTATCACTTGTAATTTCAATCAAGTTTGACATATTTGTTTTGCTCTGCTTCTTTTTTATGAAATATTTTCCTTTAAAATCTAGTTAATTTTGGTTAATTTCTTACTACAAACAAGTATTAAAAACATATTCCACAAAAAACTTACCAACTATTTTTGCAATCTGATTCAATTGTGAATTATGTATGAGATAATTATATCATAATCCGTATTGTCACATTGTCTACTGAACTGATATTCCACCTCCCATACCACCAATCACATTTGATCGGTTTATTCTGTTTCAGAGGATTTTAGTTGCCACTAATTTGTTTGGCAGAGGAATGGATATAGAGCGAGTGAATATCGTGTTTAATTACGACATGCCTGAAAATTCAGATACATATTTACACAGAGTGGCTCGTGCTGGGAGATTTGGAACAAAGGTCTGTATGCCTTGACACCTAATTGAAATTGGTTTTGAATAATTGTATAGTATTTCTTGTGATGATTTTAGAATTGAAGTTTTAAAAACATTCTTCTGTGTTAATCACCCAGGGTCTTGCTATCACACTAGTGAGTGATGAAGCTGATGCCAAGATACTGAATGATGTTCAAGATAGGTTTGATGTTAACATTACAGAATTGCCAGAGGAGATCGACTTGTCTTCATATAGTGAGTACTGTATTTTTGTTTTATATATATATTTTTTTTTTTTTGTTGCTAAAATTCACTCTCAAAAGATTGGTTTTAATAACAGTGCTATTAATTGCACCTACATGAGCTGATAGCATTTGAAGATTAGCTGTTTATGATAAGATTTTGTCACATTCGATGAGCTTTGATGTATTTTTTGTAGGAAATTTGTAGTTTGTGTTGGTTACAAATGATAGTTGTTCATAAAAAAATATGCTCTCTTTTGTGTCTTGTATAAAAAGTGGACTTATTTTTGTTTCAGTTGAAGGGCGATAATGTGAAAAGGACATTGAAAGCATTTATCATTTTTATAGTGAGTATCAGGTTTTACTTAATTTTACATTGATGTTGTGAAAAGAGATTCAAATATGTATTCATTTTTAAAAAGTAATATCTTCAGACTAGTTTATTAAATTTTAATAAAGCATTTTTAAGTTGTTGCTATCCTGTGCTCCATTCTAGTGTTTTTTGATTACTTTATATGTCCTTTACTTTGTGCTTCTGTTCCAATTAGTTTTGGCTGTCGTATTCTGCTCAGTTATTAATGTGATATTTTCCTCTCTCTTCCAGATAGTACAACAGCAGTATTCTGCAGATGAAATCGGTGGTTTAAAGGTGCTGAAATGACTTGACCATCATGTTTAAATGTATGTGTCTGAATCGTTTGTATTGAATGTGTAGTGATGATAGCTCTTTGTTTTAAATTGTACATGAAACAGCCCTGAATAATATGCTGAAGGTAAAATTTTGACAGCACGAATAGTCATTTTTGAAAAAAAATTGTGATTAAGCTCTTTGTAATTGCTTGTGAGAAATGGCTATACCTAATGCATGGTATTAAATGACTGAACCCATACCTTTGTTGAGTGATTGTGAGTGATCAGAAAATTTTGTATTGAGAAAATAAAGAAGTGTTAATGCAAATCTTTTTTACTGTTTGCATTGTTTGTAACTTAGTTTGACGCTGTCTTAATTTCTGTTAATTTTATTAAGAATGTCCAGATCTAGGAAATAAAAGAAATATACTTACATATTGTCAGTGTCATATTGACTTATTAACAAATTCAACCTGTTCTCAACATTTTTTCTACATTTAATCTACTGTAACTTAGCTGAACAGATATTCATGAGCTTTGAGGTTATAAGGTTTGTCTCGGCCAGAAATTTGAGTCTTACTTCATTAGATTATTAACTGTGGATGGAACAACAATATCTCATCTAAACAGTAACAAGGGGCAATGATTCTTGTAATTCCATCTATTGGCTGTTTCTATAAGTGTGGGGTATAGCTGTCCTTTCTGTGCCATGAAGAGTAATTAAGGGGTATCCAAACTTTTCTCCCATTGGTGTAATTGGCCAGGTTAAGGAAAGCAATTAAAATGAGTACTTTGAACTAATTTAATTACACAGTAAAATACATAAAATTATATAAATATAGACATAGAGCACTAAGTGTGTAAGAAATAGTCTTTTGATGTCTTATTTGAATGTTGAGACTTTAGAGCAATGGTGTGCAACTGCTGTGCTGTGACATGTTTGTGCTGCCACAAGATAAGAATGCTGGAAAATTTTACCTATTGTAAGGAACTGTTTTTTATTAGTTTTATTAGTTTCATGTTTCATATTCTAAGAAATTATATGTTAATAACTAAGTTGTTCAATTAGTGGAATTGACAGTGGTGTCACGGATAATGTATGGTGTGCCGTGAGTGTAAGAAGGTTGCTGACCACTGCTTTAGAGGATTAATTTCAGAAACTTGGATAACCTAGAAACTTATAATCTAAATATTGTTTCATTATGACCGATATTATCAGTGGCAGTAGTTGAGTTGAAAATGCTGCTTAATTAATGTGCACGCAAGTAGACAATTCATTTGTCGCAAGTCTACCAATATTCAGGTAAGATGATATATTCATTGTGATGGTAAAGTATAGCTAGACCTATGAAAATGTAACTATTTGTTAGCCATAGACTATTTAAAAATAATTATTAGTTATGAACAGTGCACTCTTAACTGTTTTAACGTTATAAAAATCATACATACTTTGTAAGCAAATTTGCTAGTAAATCATGCATCAGATCATGTCAGATTTCAACATGTTATGCGTTCATGGAAGTATCTGATACTCGACTGGAAAGTGATAATTTATCAATAGACATTTACATTTATCACAATTCAAATATTAAGGTAAACAGTTTATTGAACATGATAGTCTTAAGTAAAAACGCATCAGAGTAGTCTTTGCAAAAATTCATTGAAGTTTTTGCAAACAAGTAAGCTTCGTTCTGTCGTGCAAGTTGACACTTTCTCTGCATATTTTCCTTGTGTGTAACTAAATAAATAATCTGTTTGAAACTAAGGAAAAAGGAAGCAGCTTCTAGGCGATATAAATAATAAAGGAAAGGGAAATTAGCCCATTACATACCAAAGTAGACGGCTGTGATGAGAGAAAACGCCTAAGGTGGACACACAAATACAATATTTTGTTAACCTTCATGTAACAGAAATGGGTCATTTGGTTCCGGACATGTGCACACGGAATGTTACCCTATAGCCACTGTTTATCTGCCATGCCCAAACTATTAAACAATTTCAAACTAGCTCCTACAGTGCCTTACATTCACCCCGAAGTCTTAGTAAATGTTTTCGAGGTTAAATTTTTAAAGTTGAAAGCTTGGCAGATCTAAATTTGCGGGTCAATTATTATTTACCATTAGATCGTTTACACTCAAAATGTCTGTTAATCTTCTACTTGTGTCCTGCTATAATTTGGTTACAAATAAGGCACTTTGCTAATGCATCAGTGCATCAACTTGAAGTCTGAATTTAAAGTTATTCTTTTGTAACATTCATTGGAATGTTACAATGACCAAAACCATACTGTAACTGATCTATACAGAAGAAACTGCCAGCTGATTCGTGTAGTGCAGCTCTGCATATGTAGAGGAGAAAGTGTATTCAAAGCAGATACAAAAATACACAAAGAGAAATGGGTGTTCAAACACAGTAGTAACCACAGGTCAGAATGTGAAAAATATTAATAATTTTGTGGTTACTAATCGTTGAATCAGTTCGTATCTCAATGAAGGTCTGATATCTTCAGTTTTGACGCATTTAGAAAGAAACCACTAGTATCGCGTAAAACAACTCGTGTGTTTCACATCACAAATAAGGATTGGTGTTACTAATTTGTGAATTTCTGGCTATGAATATCATCTACAATTCTGTAGACTTAATCAGCGAAAACAAAGAAAAAATTGAAATGGCAACGTTTTGCAATCGTATAGAAGATATGAAAAGAATTCACTGGGCGAGTTTAAGGTTATATCAAGGACTGTGTTCCCAATAAAGTTTCGAGGATTGTATGGACCTTACATTCAGCAGCTAGAGTTCAGCATTCCCATTACAACCTGTTCGGCACTAGAAGGGATGAGAGTCCAGTGCTGCCAGCCACTTGCCTTTGAATATACATAGATGGCCGCTAAAATATCCGTAGATTGGATATATTTACACACACTGCTTTTGTTTGCTGTCTTACCTGTATCTCAGCTTTACAATATATAGCGATTTTTATGCCTAAATATTTATTTCCTATAGTATTATTTTTTCGTCAACTAGTTTACGTCATAGTTTTTTTTTAGATGTGGCCACATTCGCTTGTAATTAAATGTATGACTGGTGGTAAGCATTTGCAATTAATAAATATTTCACGTAGTCAATTAATCCAGATATTTACTTTAGTGTTTCACAAACTACAAAGAATTATTTGTATGATGGTAGATAAAAAAATTTACTTTAAAATTTGGTTTATTGGAAAATTTTAGTGCAAAAATATTCAAAATAATGGAGGCAGATTTTAAAACTTGCATTTGATTTCTATTTAGGTTGGCACCTTGACTGGAGGGCCCCCTTCGGGGATGGGGGCCAGGGGTACTTTAGTGTCACTTTCTCATCCCTGGGTAGAAGGATAAAGCCACAATTCCAATGTTTGAAATGGCTTGTGCAGATCTATTTTCCAGATTTATTTCTTAAATTTTGTGCTACATTAGCTTTTTTCAAGTTTACTACAAAGTGGGTAGGCACTGTATATTTTTCGGTCACCGAATATGGTTAAAAGATTTTGATGTTGTTCTAGTTTGAATTTGCAGCTGTAGGTTATATATCTTCTTGCCAATCATTCTACACAAATTCAGTCTCATTTTTTTCTCAATTAGAGCAATTGAAAATAACGAACAAGAATGACCTGTTTAAAGGGAAATAAGGTCTGAATTTTTGTCATATCTTGAACAGATGCCATAAAGTAATATGTATAATTTTGTTTCTTAGTGCAAGATGGTCAACATGAGGTTGAAAAACAACTAAATTATTTTTATTATCAAATGTATACATAGTACAATTTACATTTCATGTAGCGCTGGTGTGGATGTTAAAGATCGAGAGGTTACCGGGTACAGGGACCTAGAGTTTAATGTAGACTTGGATAAGTGGAAACGTTCTGACGTACTTCTCATTACACAGCCAGCTGTCCCAGAGGTGAAGGTCAGTTTAAGGCCCTATGTAAATCCCCACCGAGACAGTGATTCGAACCGGGGGCCTTTCGATCTCCAGACACTTTAACCACTGAGCCACCAGAAAGCTGTTTCTCAATCTCAGCAGTTTGTCCATGCTTTTACCGAGGTAGCAGACGGTTTTAAGGGGGATTCCACCACCGAACAGGTTCAGGCCAAGTGGCCTCTTGATTTCCTCTTCTATGATTTGTCAGCGTTTTTTACTTGTCACTTTGCCCATTCTTCAAGTAGGTCACGCACCATCTGGAGACATCTTGTAATTAGTTCTGTGTTCTAAGATGATGTACCAACACCACCTAGAGGGAGAAGGCCTGGCCTCTGTCTGTGACGCCACGTATGTTAGGCATAAGATCCAGTCAGACGCGACAGAACAGTAGGAGCAAAATATTACAATTCATAATTGTGTTTCTGTTGTGCTACAAAGACGCGGTAACATTTTAAAGACTGAGGTCTTCCGTTTCGTTACACCATATTTTAAGAAAAAAATATTTTTTTAATTTGACCCTTAAAGGGCAAAAGTATCAATATTGTTTCTACAATGTTTTATTATTATTTTTTTTTAATTACGTGCCAATTATTTCCTTCGATACCTAACCAATATCGTTAAATGACATATCGTTTAAAAATTTAAGGTAACCAATTAGGTAAAGTCATAAATTGAGAAAGAATTTATTGGAATTTGATGCTTAAAGAGGTCGACAGTTCAGAACCAAATCCCTAGATTGCAGTGGCAGATATCACAGAGATGTTAATAAACTGTTTTCTATACAATAAGTATCTTTTCGGATTTTTTTTTCTGTTACGGAAACATTTTTGTTTTGCTATACAATTCCAATGTAAACATTTTATTCGCTCATCACGTATAACAGATATACTGATATGCTGTGTGCATTTTGTTCAGGTTGGTTGTATGCTGTTAAGGTCAGTGACAGTATGTGGTACATACAGTGTTTTAAATTTTCCTGTTTGGTAATATGCTGTAAGTATTTTGATGCATAACTATTACACTAAACAAATAAATATTTGCCACAAAAGTGCGGTTCTACTTTTCATTATATTTCAAGCATTCAACCATTTACTGTCGAAATTTTCGCACGGGTCGTCTAGTATTTACTAGAAAAAAATATATTATACCAAGTCACCATTGTGTAACTATGAACTCAAGAGGCTCAATGATCTGGTTCAGGGACAAGGGCTCTTTTGCTGCAACTGAATTATTCGTTTCCAGAAGGGCGTGACTTACTGAAGATTAGTGGTAGCGAACTGCAGCGAGACTAGAAACACTATTGACCAAATGAGATTCGCAAAATTTTTTTGGCTATAGCCATTTAAGTGCTTGGATACCACTTCCCATCGCTTTGTTGATTGAGAAAACATTACAAAATTCTTTAAACAAATTCGGACAAGGAAACCGATTTAACTGATCTTTTGGTGGCACCTGCCATTAATGACAGCTAGGTGGATTAAAAAAATGGTGGAAGGTATTGGTTCAGATTTCTGCTTTGGACACCTTTGTTTTCTCCTGATGTATTGGATCCTTTGTCATATCTTTGGCCTCGACAATAATCGTTCATATCCAAATTGATCATTAGCAAAGTATTATTGATAAACACTCGTGAGGCCAACTAAGAGGCACCGGCTTGTAAGCAAAGTAACACTTATGCATTTGGACTTCATACATTAGTGTCAACAAAAGCCATGTTAAAGATAATTGTTCTACGTGACTGATATCAGGAGTTCAAATTGGTATGATGGTTAAGTATTTAGATAACTTATCCACAGTCAAAATTTTATTACGAACTTCATTCGTTTTGAATAAATTTGCCAAAATAACAGACATTAGTCTTCTTATTAGCAATACGGCGGAGATGCTCCATCATGACAGGGTCATATTTTCCTAGCAGTTGCAATATACCCATGAAGTAACCGTTATTAGAAGTATTTAGCGTTTCGGATCCTAAGGTTCCTCTGAACAAGACATTATTACACCTTAAAAACAATACTTTGAACATCATTCATTCGAGGATAGCAACCAACCTTGATTTTTCGTCTGTACTTACAAATGCTTGTCTATTACACCTACGTTCTTTAATAGGATCTACATCTACATACATACTCTGCAATTCACAAAATTGTGGGTGGCAGAGGGTGCTCAGCACCAAAGCTAATCTCTTTGTTTTGCATTCCAATTCCTAATGGTACGAGGGAAAAAAGAATTCGTATAAGAATCATTGCGGCACCTTATTTCTCTAATCTTATCTTTCCTGTCATTCCGACCCAAATAGGTTGGTGGAAGAAGTATTTCACTACACTCAAAAGTGAAAGTGGGAGTACACATGTTTTCCAATAAGTTTAAACGAAACGTGCGTCGTCTATCTACCAGAGACTCCCAGCCTAGTCTACTAATCAGTTCTGTGACGCTTTCATAAGGACTGTAGCTAGCGGTCACGAATCGAGCGGCTCTTCTCTGTACTTTCTCTATACTTTCGATCAACCCCTTACGAAACTGATCCCAAATGGCACAACAATAGTCCAAATGTGGACGCACAAGAGATTTGTACGCTATCTCCTTTGTTTGTTCATTACAATTTTTCAATATTCGACCTATGAATCGCAGCCTAGAATTAGCTCTACCTACCAACGAATTAATGTGTAAGTCCCATTTCATGTTCCTTTGTACTGTTACTCCCAAATATCTCATAGAATCGACCATATCAATAACTGAATTGTTTAACTCGTATTTCTGAACAATTGGATTCTTTTTGTTAGTTATGCTCATTGTCTTGCACTTTTTACAATTTAGCGTAAGTTGCCACTCAGCGCACCATGCCAAAATAATATCCAGATCACGCTGAATTTCTAAGCAATCGGCCAAATTCCTTATTTCCCTATAAATAACCGCATCATCAGCAAACAATCTAAAAAGGCTTTTCACTTTGTCTCCGAGATCGTTTATGAAAATTAAGAAAAGAAGTGGTCCTATTACACTTCCTTGAGGTACCCCCGATGTAACATCTAGACTAATAGAACTTTCTCCTTCAACGACGACATACTGCGACCGACCAGTTAGAAAATCCTTTATCCATTCACAAAGCTGATCCGATATACCGTACGCTCGTAGCTTCGCTAAAAGGCGGTTGTGTGGCACAGAATCAAAGGCTTTCTGAAAATCTAAAAAAATTGCATCTACTTGTGAACCTGCATCAATAACTTTCATTACGTCGTGTGTAAATAGGGCCAGCTGTGTTTCACATGATCTTTTCTTCCGAAATCCGTGTTGATTTGCTGTAAGCAAATTATTACCATCTAGAAATTTCATAATGTTCGAGCATATAATATGCTCCATAACTCTACTACAAACAGATGTTATAGATATGGGACGATAGTTTCCAGGATCACTTCGATCACCTTTCTTGAAAATAGGAGTTACTTGCGCGATTTTCCAGTCTGAAGGTACTTTTCGCTCTTCTAATGATTTACTGAATATATCAGACAGAAATGGCCCGATTTCCGCCGCATATTCTGAAAATATTCTAACTGGAATTCCATCTGGCCCCGGTGCTTTCCTCCATTTCAGGAGCTCTAATTGCTTTATGATACCTGCAGTATCTATCCGTAATGATTCCATCACCAACTCGACACGGCGTGGGAAAACGGGAACACTATCCTTATTTTCATCAGTAAATGAATTTTTGAATACACTATTTAGTACGTTAGCTTTATCGCGGCTTTCATTAATCTCTGAACTTTCACGAATTAGTGCTGGAATATTCCTATTGGTACAATTGACTTTTCGTACATACGACCAGAATTTCTTCGGGTTTTCTGTGAGACTCTTAGAGAGAGAGTTGGAGTGAAAATCGTTGAAGGCCTCGCGCATTACATTCTTAATACGTCGTCTTAACTCAGCTAAGGTTTCTAAATCGCTGCGACACCCCTTCGTTCTTGAGCGTGCGTGTATCCTCCTTTGTTTTTTGAGTAATCTTTTGACTTCGCATGTGTACCACGGTGGATTATTCTCCCAATTTATTATCCGCTTCGGTATATGTATATCCATACCTTCCCTGACTATTCGTATAAATCGATGCCACATCTCTTCAACGGTGTCCTTTTTTGACTTGAAATTATGGTAATTATTCCTCAGGTAGGTTCTAAAAGACTCCTTAGAGGCCTTACTGAATTTGTATACAATCCTCCGTTTTCTCCTTTTTCGCTTGGTCATTAGGATGATAGTTGCAATTACCGCTTTGTGATCGCTTATTCCTGTGGTCGTTGAAATTTCGGTGAATAATTCTGGCCTATTGGTAACCAGCAGATCTAAAATATTTTCGCTACCGTTATGACATCGCGTAGGTTCATTAACTAGCTGCTCGAGATGATTATTTGAGAACAATTCGAGAATTACTTCAGAAGCTGCCTTATCCCTGCTACCTGTAATGTGAACATAATTACGCCAGTCAATATAAGGCAGATTGAAGTCGCCTCCTAGAATCACAGCATGATCCTGAAAACGGCTAGCTATACTGTTTACATTATTTCTTAACTCCTCGGCGATAGCTATGTCGGAATCGGGTGGACGGTAGAAGGCGCCTAAGATGAGTTTTGACCCAGCAACTTTGAGTTTAATCCATATGATTTCACAGATCGTATCGACTTCTATTTCATTACATGGGAGAGATTTACTCACAGCTATAAATACCCCACCTCCATGAGAATGTAATCTGTCTTTACGAAAAGACGTACGGTTCTATAAAACTGAGCGTGGTGTGCTGGTGATTTGAGGAAGTTTCACGAGTTTTGAGACGTTCAGATGAGTAGTTCCAGTCATCAAATCCTTTCTTTTTTTCTTGGATTTTTTCATTGCTCGAATAATTATTTCATCTCTGGCTACAGAGTCAATGAGCGTCCATTTTGAAATATCATCACAATTTGTACTTTGAAAAGGCACTGGTGGTTGTATGTCTGGTATACCTCATTCTGTAATATTTCGAACTGCAGATGACCTTCCAGCCATAGCTAAATCTTCTCTTTATCATTATGAGCCTCACATGAAGGACTTCCATTAAATAAGTTTTTTTCTGTCGTGGGTTGAAGTAGTTCTTGTGACAACGATTCAGATGACTTCTCAAATCTAAAAAAAATTGTATGCAATTTTGAAGCCTTCTCAGTTTCGCCTTATTTTAAGTAGCACGCTTCTTGTCTTGTTTGTGAAAGTGACATTATGCTTTGTAAATATTTACAATGCCAACGTTAACTGCAATCACCTTAGGTTGAATCTCGCCCGATGCACATGCACCCGCATGCGATTGAACTCCAAGACTACAGCCGAAAAGACACGAAACAGGTGGAAGTAGCGTGACGCGGCACCGGAGGGTGCTAATTATGGGACGAGTTGTGATTTTCTTGATTCGAGCAAGTAGAGCTTACTCAAGTTGACTCGATTCTAATACTACATACGACTAAGCACTAAGCTGAAGCTCTTACGTTTATAAACTCTTCTGGATGATTAGTGTGTTAAAATCATCCATGTGAACAACAAGCTGGGTTATTTTAGAATTTATTTTTGAACAGACGATATATCGCTGCATTTTCGGCGCCCCCAATATGACGGCGCCCTGTGCGGTCGCACTGCCCTAGGACCGCCCCTGATTATATCCTAAAAATTAGGACCGCATAAATATAATAAAGGAGGCTCATAGATGTTGAACTCTGTTGTAGAAATCAGTTGAAGAAATGAGTGAGTGACTGAGGTGGGACAAATTACAATTTAGCGCAATCATGGAACAAATTAAAAGTCACACAACGTCGAATATGTTACCTCATTTCGAAGATGTGTTGGTAGACAACGATAAATCGTAAGAAGACAGTTTCGCGGTAGAAGGGGTGAAAGCGGATAATTATTGGCTGTTTACTATTTTTAGTACGAGGCTGCACTTTAATTCGCTACGGGTGACGACTCCATAGTAGTGTGGCGGGGGGCGGCAGTTGCACAGCAATTCACATACTTACATTTACGTTCCCACGCCCTTTGGCCACATTCGCTGCCCAGGTGGGTTTGAATATAGGCCTTGGTTCTCACTATTACTGTTATTATTGTTACTTTGCGATTCACTAAAAGTGGATGGTGCATTGTACCTATCCTGATGAGTAACTGTTTGCATAGGAAGGGATATACAGGATATGACAGAAGGCGCCCGTGGGCTCTTCGGGGAAGAAATCCAACGTCCATTCAGTGTGTATTCCAGGTGGCCTGATCCGAGATGTGGAACAGGCCATCCCGGATGCCATAGAAGGGATGGGGTGCAGCCAACTACAGATTGTGGCTCATGTCGGCACCAATGATGCTTGTCGCCATGGGTCGGAGGTTATCCTCTCTTCCTTCCGGCGGCTGGCTGAAAGGGTGAACTCTTTGGCCAATGACCGCAAGATAACGGCAGAGCTAACCATCTGTAGCATTGTAGACAGAGTTGATTGTGGACTTACATTTACGTTCCCACGCCCTTTGGCCACATTCGCTGCCCAGGTGGGTTTGAATATAGGCCTTGGTTCTCACTATTACTGTTATTATTGTTACTTTGCGATTCACTAAAAGTGGATGGTGCATTGTACCTATCCTGATGAGTAACTGTTTGCATAGGAAGGGATATACAGGATATGACAGAAGGCGCCCGTGGGCTCTTCGGGGAAGAAATCCAACGTCCATTCAGTGTGTATTCCAGGTGGCCTGATCCGAGATGTGGAACAGGCCATCCCGGATGCCATAGAAGGGATGGGGTGCAGCCAACTACAGATTGTGGCTCATGTCGGCACCAATGATGCTTGTCGCCATGGGTCGGAGGTTATCCTCTCTTCCTTCCGGCGGCTGGCTGAAAGGGTGAACTCTTTGGCCAATGACCGCAAGATAACGGCAGAGCTAACCATCTGTAGCATTGTAGACAGAGTTGATTGTGGACCACTGGTTCAGAGCCGTATTGAGGGGCTGAACCAGAGACTACGACGTTTCTGTGATGACATTGCCTGCAGATTTCTCGATCTTCGCCATAGGGTCGACTCTTGTAGGGTTCCCCTTAATAGTTCAGGTGTGCACTACACACGTGAATCGGCTACACGGGTGGCAGGGGCCGTGTGGAATGCACTGGGTGGTTTTTTTGGCTGAGGTAGGAAGACCCGAAACACGAAATTCAGTTACGGGCAACCCAATCAGATGCAACACCGGAATGTAGGAGCAATGTAAAAGAATCTCGACCGTTGAAAGTTCTTGTAATTAACTGTAGAAGTGTTTGTAACAAACAACCGGAACTTGAAAGCGTTATTTGTAGTACAGAAGCGGATATCATTATCGGTACAGAAAGTTGGTTGAAATAAGTTCCGCCGAAACTTTTAAAGATAGCATGAACGTTTTTAGTAAAGACAGATTACATTCTCATGGAGGTGGGGTATTTATAGCTGTGAGTAAATTTCTCCCATGTAATGAAATAGATGTCGATACGATCTGTGAAATCATATAGATTAAACTCAACTTTGCTGGTCAAAACTCATCATAGGCGCCGTCCACCCGATTCCGACATAGTTATCGTCGAGGAGTTAAGAAATAATGTCAATAGTATAACTAGCCGTTTTAAGGATCATGCTATGATTCTAGGAGGCGACTTCAATCTGTCTTATATTGACTGGCGTAATTACGTTCACATCACAGGTAGCAGGGATAAGGCAGCTTCTGAAGTAAATCTCGAGTTGTCAGATAATCATCTCGAGTAGCTAGTTAATGAACCTACGCGGTGTCATAACGGTAGCGAAAACATTTTAGACTTGCTGGTCACCAAAAGGCCAGAATTATTCACCGACATTTCAACGACCACAGGAATAAGCGATCACAAAGCGGTAATTACGACTATCAAATTAATGACCGAGTGAAAAAGGAAAAAAGGGCGGATTGTATACAGATTCAGTAAGGCCTCAAAGGAGTGTTTTAGAACCTACCTGAGGAATAATTACCATAACTTCAAGTCAACAAAGGGCACTGTTGAAGGGATGTGGCATCGTTTTATACATGTTTTAAGGCATGGAAATACATATACCGAAGCGGAAAATAAAGGGGGAGAATGATCCACCGTGGTACACATGCGAAGTCAAAAGATTACTCAAAAACAAAGGAAAATGCACGCTCAAGAAGGAAGGGGTGTCGCAGCGATTTAGAAACCTTAGCTGATTTAAGAGGACGTATTAAGAATGTAATGCGCGAGGCCTTTAACGATTTTCACTCCAACTCTCTTTCTAAGAGTCTCACAGAAAACCCAAAGAAATTTTGGTCGTATGTACGAAAAGTTAATTGTACCAACAGCAATATTCCAGCACTAATTCGTGAAGGTTCCGAGGTTAATGAAAGTCGCGATAAAGCTAACGTACTAAATACTGTATTCAAAAATTCATTTACAAATGAACATAAGGATAGTATTCCCGTTTTCCCACGTCGTGGCGAGTCGGTGATGGAATCATTACGAATAGAAACTGCAGGTATCATTAAGCAATTAGAGCTCCTGAAGTGGAGGAAAGCACCGGGCCCGGATGGAATTCCAGTAAGAGTATTTTCAGAGTATGCGGCGGAAATCGGGCCATTTCTGTCTGATATATTCAGTAAATCATTAGAAGAGCGAAAGTACCTTCAGACTTGAAAATCGCGCAAGTAACTCCGATTTTCAAAAAAGGTGATCGAAGTGATCCTGGAAACTATCGTCCCATATCTATAACATCTGTTTGTAGTAGAGTTATGGAGCATATTATATGCTCGAACATTATGAATTTTCTAGATGATAATAATTTGCTTACAACAAATCAACACGGATTTCGGAAGAAAAGATCATGTGAAACACAGCTGGCCCTATTTACACACGACGTAATGAAAGTTAACGAAGCAGGTTCACAAGATGCAATTTTTTTAGATTTCCAGAAAGCCTTTGACTCTGTGCCACACAACCGCCTTTTAGCGAAGCTTCGAGCGTACAGTATATCGGATCAGCTTTGTGAATGGATAAAGGATTTTCTAACTGGTCGGTCGCAGTATGTTGTCGTTGAAGGAGAAAGTTCTTCTAATCTAGATGTTACATCGGGTGTACCTCAAGGAAGTGTAATAGGACCACTTCTTTTCTTAATTTTTATAAACGATCTCAGAGACAAAGTGAAAAGCCCTTTTAAATTGTTTGCTGATGATGCGGTTATTTATAGGGAAGTAAGAAATTTGGCTGATTGCTTAGAAATTCAGCCCGATATGGATGTTATTTTGGCTTGGTGCGCTGAGTGGCAACTTACTCTAAAT
This sequence comes from Vandiemenella viatica, assembly GCA_031002005.1. Classification (NCBI taxonomy): domain Eukaryota; kingdom Metazoa; phylum Arthropoda; class Insecta; order Orthoptera; family Morabidae; genus Vandiemenella; species Vandiemenella viatica. The sequence goes on along the minus strand of JARYHS010011408.1, from coordinate 81,294,756 downwards.
TGTAAAAAGTGCAAAACAATGAGCATAACTAACAAAAAGAATCCAATGGTTCAGAAATACGAGTTAAACAATACAGTTATTGATATGGTTGATTCTATGAAATATTTGGGAGTAACAGTACAAAGGAACATGAAATTGGACATACACATTAATTCGTTAGTAGGTAGAGCAAATTGTAGGCTGCGATTCAAAGGTCGAATCTTGAAAAATTGTAAGAACAAACAAAGGAGATAGCGTACAAGTCTCTTGTGCGTCCACATTTGGATTATTGTTGTGCCATTTGGGACCCGTTTCGTAAGGGGTTGATCGAAAGTACAGAGAAGAGCCGCTCGATTCGTGACCGTTTGCTACAGTCCTTATGAAAGCGTCACAGAACTGATCAGTAGACTAGGTTGGTAGTCTCGGTAGACAGACGACACACGTTTCGTTTAAACTTATTGGTAAACATGTGTACTCCCACTTTCACTTTTGAGTGTAGTGAAATACTTCTTCCACCAACCTATTTGAGTCGGAAGGACAGGAAAGATAAAATTAGAGAAATAAGGTGCCGGACTGATTCTTATATGAATTCTTTTTTCCCTCGTACCATTAGGGATTGGAATGCACAGCAAAGAGATTAGCTTTGGTGCTGAGCACCCTCTGCCACCCACAATTTTGTGAATTGCAGAGTATATATGTAGATGTAGATAGATTTTGAGGAATCACCCCGGAATTCGCTTGGAACGATCTGGGAAAAACTCAGATCAGGATGGTTGGAGCGGTTTATCGAGACCAACTCCTATCTGAGTATAAGTTTTCTCGCTCGATAAATCCTTCCTATTCCATTCACTAATCACTCGTGGAAAAAATGAGTATATAAATGAATCGGTTCTGGCTATGATTTATCTTATCTTTTTTCTGCGTCATTACTAGAAATGAATGTTGCTGATGGTAATGTGTGTTTGTTGTCATCCTGAAACAGGTCAATCATGAATTTTTCAATTAGCTTCTGCCGATAGAAACGCCTTCGATGTTCCAGATCTTCTCAACGTAACTCCTTTAACATCGCACTTAAGCTTTCCAGAACAACAATATTCGAAGTGAGGACTCACCAGAGCTTTGTATGCAATCGATTTAACTTCCGGTGTGCTCTGTTTTAAATTACGATCTAGGTTTCGGATCATATGATTAGCTTTCCCAATTACATCCTCAAAATGTTCATTCAACAACAAATTATTACGAATTGTTATACCTAGGGATTTATGGAATCTAACGTTCTAAGGACAGTGCCATTAATTTCATGTTCAGAGTTAAATTGTGTAACCATTTTACTTATATGCATGACTTCGCATTTTTTAGCGCTTAACTCCAGCTGCCAGTCTTTGCACCACGCGATTATTTTCATAACATCAGCTTGTAACAAAGGGCTGTCGTCTTGGGTTTTTATTTCACTTTAAACAATAGCATCATAGGCAAATAGTCTTTTATCCTCCTTTTTACATCGCACAAATCATTAATGTATATGAGAAACAACAGAGGTCTTATCACACTACCCTGTGGAACCCCGAACCTCACTTCGGTCAGTGATGAACGCTCACCGTCGAGAACTACACATTGTGTTCTACCCTTCAGAAAGTCTGTAACCCACTCGCATATTTATCTAGATATTTCATAACTAGACAAATATGCGATTGAGTTCTTAGGCGTATGACTCGCTATTTCAGATGTGGTTCACCTGAGCGATGGTTTATGGTAAAGCGGTGCAAATGTCCTGTCTATCGAGTCGCATATTGAAAAGAAGCCTGCTACATGCTTCTCTCGAGTGTAGTACGATCAAAATTAATAGACGTTTCAAACAAACATTCCCCTATCCCCAAATTGGCAAACATACGACGGTGATTTTGTGACAATGTAAACAGTATGCCAGTCTTCTACATGGTTTGAATTATCGATATCTTCAGTATATAACAGTACAAATAAATAAATAAATAAAAGGAGTGTTATATTTTAACAAATAATGCCTCAAGAAAATGTCCAGAAGACAAGCACATATTATTATTATTATTTGCTGGCGATATGTTAGCCGTTGATTGGTTTAAATTGTACGTTAATAGCCCACGTAAACAAAGTTGCGGTCAACAAACAGTTCACAAATAAAATCCTTTAATTAGGCGGTACAAATCATTTTCGAAATTATTGGTGGTGAAAACTGATGTGATTTAAAGGATTAATATTTGTAGGGCAGAAAGTGTCCATCAGTATTATGCGGCATGTCTGGAGAGTTGGCTGTTATGTGGATGAATCTGACTTAAACAGCAATTACAATCAGTTAATGACTGCAACCTTGTGTACGAATATCATAGTAATATCTGTATTGTAGCGCTTCTTTAGTGCCCTGGTAGGGTATAAGGTATTATAAAATACTGATTAAGATAATGTTTAAAAATAATTTTATTGTTAGGTTACCATATATATTTATATATATATTACAGTAAACACGTAAAAATATAGAATGAACAACATTTATCCGAATATGAAGTGTTGTTTAATTACTTAATATTAACTGAAGGTACATGTAACATCACATTCATTTAAGATTTGGCATTGTTCTGAACTTTTTAGAAGGTGCAGTAGAATACGTTAAATTCTTAAAATGCATTTGGTGTTACTTTCATTTCTTTAGTCCATTTTCTACATATAAAATATATAAGTACAATTTTTAGTGAACAGGCAATAGTTGAATATTGATTAGATAAATTACATTAATCAACAACAAGACACATATATTATAATTTTTCTTCATTACACGTTGGACAATAAACATTTTTCATTCAAAAACAATAAACACAACAGTTCACTTCTATGTGTGCTACTTGAATCATGGTATCCCTGAAGTGGAATTGCTCCACTGAAGTCTTTTTAGTGTGTGTATGTTATGAAGAATTCTAAAAAATGCAGGATTTTCGCTGAAAAGTTTTTGTGAGCTGTTTCTTTTACAGTGGTTGAACTTTTTACGATTTAGGTGTAAGCTGTCGATGATGATTCATTGAGTCACCAAGAAATCCGAGAAAGGAAATTTGAAAAACGGGCGTCTTTTCTGTGCGTTTACAACCAAGATATATAATTTTGTTGGAAATTAGACAATTGATTTTAAGGAAAAGCTGCAAGTAATTACATTTGTCTTTAGTGTTTTTTAAGCTTCCTTATCTGCCTACATTTCCATTATGCCACATGTATCTCCTAAATTACATTTCGGATTGAAGTCTACGTAGGGCCTATATACTCTGCAATTCACAAGTGTTATATAATAAAGATGTTAATAACAAAGTACAGACGCTTAATAAGCTGAGATCTACTATCATGGAAGTTGCATTAGATTCTTCAGGAATGTCTGAAAAAGACTGTGAATTATAGCTCTTGATTAAAAGAGAATTGTGAATAAAAAAAAATAAGCCTGGTTTTTAATTAATCATATTCTGTTACAAAACCTTCTGACTTTTGTAGATTCGTGTAAAACGTTTAGAAAACAACTTCCAGAACATTTGTCAATACTGGTAATGAATTGATGATATCGACAACTTTGTTCCAAACCAACAATTTTACATAGCAGATTGAAAGAGTTACACTAATAATTGCCGTAATAATTCGGGATTTCTGAACGCCAATGGTTAATCATTTACCTAAGATAGCAAGACTTTCCTATCGTTTCACATATCTGTATTTAGAGTGTAAACGGAAAAGTTGGTATACCATCCAGGTTTGTCTAAAATGTGTGAAGAGAGGGTTATCTTTACCTCTTTGAAAAGTCTGAAAATTTGCATATCTGACGGAAGTAATCTGTTTTAAGTTTTAGCTTACTGCATCATAATTTTATTCGTTGAGTTGTTATTGAACTTATGAAGAGTTTAACACTTTTTCCGTTAATATGATGTTAGATTAGCTGAGATGTAGACATCTGAAAGATTAAAATGTGTTTGGAAGTAAATCGGTATTTTCACCCGTTGCATGGTTCAGGAAATAATGAACTGAGTAACGAAAGTTGCATTCAGATATGAAAAAGATGATACATTTCTTTTCATCCTCCCCATATTTATAACTCTAAAGTAATATGATCACGAATAAATCAAAAGGTACTGGTTTTACACCAAAATTAATCCATATTTGATCACGATTGCAATGTTATCATAGGTCCGCAGTTGGGATTAATTCAACCACTTGTTTTGATAACTATTTGTATTTTTAATAACATTCCTGTTTTTTGAACTAATGATAGTGAACGTGGCTCTTTTTAAGTATATTACAATTAAAGAAGAATGTAAGAATAGTTAACTTCGCATGATTCTTGTATGACTGAAAAAATTATTAATTCTTTTTACGTTTATTTAACGTGTCTATTATATTCGAATTCCTTTCGTTATAAGAAGTCTAAAGAATTGGACAAGTTACAAGTATTTACAGCTATAACTTACGATGCAACAAACTCAACAAAACGGCAGTGACTACTTATTTTGATGGAGAAAGGACTGGTAAATAAACAATAAGACTAATGTAAACATTACATCCCGTATTATTTATCAAATTTTGCAATAAGGTTATTTTAACTATGGGGCAGAAGTTCATTAAACACCAGGACTTCCAACATTTTAGAAAATTTTGTCCGGATGTTTTCGTTTGAAAGGAAAGTTGAAGTTTTTCTTCTTCTTTTTCAGTTATCAATCCGAAGATATGTCAATAGCAATTTTTCACATATTTTGCTTCCCTGCCTTCCTTTTTAATTATACATAGCTGCTGCATTTCATGACATTCATTATTTGGTTCATATAGCTTAATCTTCCTCTGCCTCTGTGGTTTGTCCCTTCTATCTTTCCTTCAATATCACCTTAAGCAAACCATTGTGACGCAAAACATGGCATATCACCTTGTTTCTTGCTTTCTGTAAGTTTTCCAGAACCTTCGTTCCTCAGAAGCTCTTCTGAATATTTCATCATTAGTGACATTAACCATCCAGCTTATCTTCAGCATTCATCTTTAACACCAGACCTCAAATGCTTCCAGTCGTTTCCTTTCCGCCATCCCTATGGTAATCCATGATTCGCTTCCATATAAGGCTATGTTACAGATATATGTTTTTAGAAGATTCTTACGCTTTGATAGGCTGAAATGAAGTTGTTTTATTTTTAGAAAAGAAAGTTGGTGTGACGGCTACTCTAAAAAGCATGAAAAATAGAAATCTGGATGATTGTAACATTAATTAAACTGGAACTTGGCCGAATTAGAATTTATTTGTATCGTATTCTCTCGTGTAACAGGTGCATAGGACAAAACGCGGATTTCATTCAGTTAAACCATTGCAAAGACTCTCTGTACTACTTTTAAACATGTATAAGCATGTGAAGCCAAAATAAATTTATCGTAAATTGGCCTTGATTAAGATCGTCATACGAAAAAAAAAGTTAGACCTTCTCCTCTTCTTTTATGTGCCTCTTCAGGTTTATATTTAGTGTTAGTGATATACAAATTGTAGGCTTTATTTTCAAACATTGATTTACATCTGACTTGGATATCCCACAGGCATAAACCAGCCGGATTTTCATTTTCCCTGTCACTGGTGGAACCGGGAAATAAGTGTCACATTATATCTTTGAAACCTGTAGTCCCTGCTCTGCTTGGTAAGGGGGCATCCATAAATTACGTGAGGTGAAATAGGGGAGGGGGGGGTCCGGCGAAATCTCACCAGATCTCACCAGGGGGGAGGGGGGGGGTCTACGGAAATCTCACGTGAGATTTTGCGAAAAATTTGGGGACAGTAGAGCCTAAAAAAAGGTCTACAATTTGCGCCAAGTCGATTTTAGGAGGGTATTTCGTCAAAAAAGTTAGGTTGTGACCTAAAAAAAAAAAAAAAAAAGGTCTACAAAAGTTTCGAGGGCGATTTCTAGGGGGGGTTCTCACGGACCAGATCTCACCAGAGGGGGGGGGGGGGGGTTCGGCCAGATCTCACGAAATCTCACCAGGGGGGAGGGGGGGGTCCAGAAATCCGGAAAAACACCTCACGTAATTTGTGGATGCCCCCTAAGGGCAGTTTCTTATCTGTGAAATGTGTAATTTGTGATGCGGAAACTGATGACTCTGTGTTGTTATACAGATATATATGTGTTGACGACTGTGGAGATGTTACTTATAGTGAGTTTTTCTGTTTGTTGTGTATGCAGGAAGATGGAAGGGAGAAGAGGGTGAAACCTCGTGCGAGTTCATTCAGGTCTACTTTTCCGAAAGACACCCAGGGCCGCCAAGTTTGATGTCCCGATCCGTCGGACGAATCACCTTGAATAGTGTGTTATGCCCTCATTCCATACACTATGTGTAGAAGTTGATGTTTTTGTACCCAATCTGATCATTATGGATCTACTTTCCTACCATACCGGCTGAGACTCGAAGGTGAAAATATCTTCCATCGCTGGCACTTTAAGTAGCTAACCCCGTGGCAGACGCTGGACATACTGCAGTGTATGCGGTATTGCTATTTCATTTAGTTTGTAGTTCACTGTGTTTTTAACATCATTGTCAGAAATTCAACAATGAGCTGACACTCAAATGAATTTCCGTTTTGGCATTATAACGAGTTCTGTTTTTAAACTATTAGTTTGGGCTTGGCTAGTGTTCCAAAATGATAGATAATATATATTTGGCTGTAATGATGCGGCAAATTACTTTTTTTTTTTAATCATTTACGTTATATAACATTGTAAGACAAAGCATAATGCCTACTGCAACTCGGGATTGTCAGAATAGATATGTTTCAACTTTTCAAAAATAAACTTTATCAGTATTATAAAGTGATAAAATAAGGTTTGCCTAAGCAGTTACCTAATTTAGTTGCTGCTCACTTCTTCAAAAAAACTTTCGCGGATGAATACTTAACAATTTAGTCGTAAGAAAGATTGAAATCTGCAAATTTAATCCTCGTCATTTCACTGGTCAAGTTTTACTGTTTTGATAAATTATTGTTACAAATCATACAGCGCGTAGTCATACGGAAATAAATTATTAGGAAAACATTTAATAAAGAATAAAAAATATGAGTATTAAAGATCAATCGAGCTTTTTATGTAGGCAGTAACATAACATTTTGGAGGACTGGGGTTTTGTTTCCTGTCTTGACATCCGAATTTCAATTTTAGTTCTTATCCTGATTAGTGCAGGTAAATGCAAAGATGGTTCCTTCACATAGGCTATGGCCAATTTCCTTCCATTTTCCCGCATTTTCGTCGAAAATCTTTTCCTGTCTCTGATGATCTCATCACCGATGAACTATCAAACCCAAATAATTATAAAAAATATAAAGGACCACTGGTAATTCTATTTCTTCTGTGCTAATGGAAAAATAAGGAAGATTTTAGATTATAATTACGTTTCGGCTTGTGTTCTTTAGAAGCGCTTCATTTTCCATAATTGTAAATTGTTGGTGTTATAACCGCTTGTATTCGCACAGTGTTACTTTCAGTTAATCGCTTTTCATATTTCGAAGCATTAAGTTATATTATCTTTATCATGTCCCATATACAGTTTGAAATGTGTTCCTGTGAGAAATAATTTCATAAGTTCCATGCTTGGAATTGCGATGAATATTGTGATGTGTGTCTTTGTTGTCTAGCTGGGAAAAGTCTCAACGCTTTCAAGTGACGTTTTGAGTTGGGTCCGGAAGAAAAGAGCGTTAGTGTCGGACTGCGGAGGGTGCAGCTGTGTCGCTCACTGTGGGTCGGAGAGTTGCAGCCAGCGCGCCGTGGCTGTCTTACTGGAGATGGCCTCCTCGAAGAAGGCGCGGTCCGCTAGAGTCCCGCACCTGTTACCCACTAGAGCTCTGCCCAGCAGCTCGCTAGGGCCCAGCAGGCTGTCGTGCAGCACCTGAAACAAACAAACAGCGAGCTATATCAAGTGTTACCACTTGTAAGCGGATGCCTCAATTTTACGTTCCCTTACGCTGAGTAAGAATATTTTGTTTATGAATATACGGGGTGAGTCAAAAAGGACTTTACAACATTGGAATGTTATAGAAATTTGCTGAGATAACTTACAGAATCGGTAGATGTATCATTTTGTAGCAAACAACCTCAAGTTTAATGCACATAGAGCATCAGTACACCATTCCGCCACCAGGAGCGCCAGCGTAGTGCACAGTTAAAATGGCTACTTTCACTGGTGCAGAGCATGCTCGCTGTGTGTTTTACTTTCATGGAACAAACTCTGCAATAACTATTCGGCTTAAATTTCGCACCGAGTACGCTAAAGAACCTCCAAGCAGGCCTACATTTAACTCTTGGAACAAGAACTTTGTTGAGACGGATTGTTCACTGTGGACATGATATTGAATCACCTGGCCGCCCGCTTGTTGATGATTATGTCGAACAGGTTAGGGAGAGGTTTTCCCGCGGTCCACAAAAATCAACTCGACGTGCATCTCGGGAGACTGGCATTCCACAAAAGACTGTTTGGCGGATACTGCATAGACGTATACACTTGAAACCATAGAGATTCACAATATCACGGCATATTAGTGATGCAGATAAGGTTGCTCGTGGGAAATTATATGCGGAAATGTTGCATGGGATAGAGGACGACGAGACATTCCTGAACACAATAATCTTCAGCGATGAGTCAACATTTCATATCAGTGGCATGGTGAACACCCACAACTGCAGAATGTGGGGCAGCGAAAATCCACATCCAAACCTGGAACACGTTTATGACAGTCCCAAAGTTAATGTGTTTTGTGCCATTAGAAAATTGAAAGTGTACGGTCCTTTCTTCTTTACGGAGAAAACTGTCATTGGTATTGTGTATCTGGATATGCTTGAAAACTTTTTAATTCCACAGATCGATTAAGATGACTGAGATGGGATGGTTTACTACCAGCAAGACGGTGCACCACTTCATTTCCTCACGGAATTTCGAGGTTTCCTCGATAATCGCTTCCCATTTCGGTAGATTGGCCGTGAAGGGCCGATCACATGGCCACCTCGGTCCCCAGACTTGACACCTCTGGATTTCTTTCTCTGGGGTTTCATTAAAGATCGAGTGTATGTTCTTCCTCTATCAAACTATTTGGCCGACCTGAAAAATCTTTAAAGTTAAAATTTGTAAAGGGTAAATGTAGGTGGATGCAGAAAAGGGGGAAGATGAGTGTTTAGGGGAATTGGCACCGGAGCATGCGCTCCATTGCAATTTAATTTTTTTTTTTAAATCGAATATACCTTTACTTCATGGAAATTTTATAAGTATTAGCTGTTATATCTTTCATAGCTCTCGCAGCATCGACTAGTTTATCTTAAGCTAATAAGGATAACGGCTTGAAACAGCGATCTGTTAAGAGGTAAACATCTCCAATTTATAAAACTGAGGAACTAGAGCTGGTGGGTATATGGAAAGGTAGAATCGGTTACCATTATTTCTGAAACCTCTCCTCGTAATTTCCTCCTCCAGGAATCTGCACAGGGTGTCGGATATTTTGCAGTGATTTTCAGCCACCCAAGGTTCCGCCTCTAAAGGAACTCAATGACACAGCCAGAAGATTTGTTGCCATCTGAGTAGTGTTAATAGAACGTGCGCCGGGTGTGTAGTGTGGATGTGTCTGGTGCTGAGCAGACGCACCTGTATCTCTAGACTGCTGCGGCTCAGCGCTTCCTTGCTGACGTCGAATGTGAGTGCCTCGTTGAATACAGGGTTCACCGTGTTGCGGTGCACTCCCGTTTTCTTCTTCTTCACTCGTTTGCCTCCCTGCACCAACGTCACCTTTACGAAAGGATCTGTCGAAAAAGGAACAAGTGAGTACACTGAATAATGGATGATTCTTTGAAGCACGTACAAAGAATATAGGTATTAGGTTAAGCTATTCAGTGGGAACATACTTTTTATGTACAAATTATACCCAGCGTTAAGAATGTCCTAGGAAATGGAAATTGAAATTGCGTACAGTAGAAAATATTGCCTGACATTGCATCGACCCAACTCGGCACCGCTGCCCGAAACGTCGTATTAAACAGCTTATACTGCTAATGGTCCAAGTATATACCACGTTTCACGTACTCGTTTGCCTGCTATGAAAGTACTGGAGTATTTCCATTCTTGCAGTTAGATGTAGCACCCCGTTGAATTAATATAATGCTGAAAAAAGGCAGAGTGAGATATCATTATTGACAGAGATACTGTAATTTAAATATGTAGAAAAACACGTATAGGGTAAGCGGAGAAAGATAGCAACCGTAAAACAAATGTCTTCTTTTTTGTTATCTACTGAAAAATTAAATATTTTGATCATAAAAAAACTGAAGCGGTCAGAAGCTTGTGTGAATGTGTCATTTGAAAGGGAAAAGGGGAGGATGGTCCACTTTGTTTATACTAACTATTAAAATGGTATGCTTGACCTGTTTCTATGAAAACTGCCATGCGTATAAAATGCCAAAAAAAGTTTACTATCTTATAAATTATTTCAGTTCTCAAATGTATGTATTTCTTTTCCATTTTTCTTGAAACAAAACGTTAAGATCCATTATAGACATACTTACAATTAAATGAAATATATGTTGTGAAAATAATTTTTAGTCAGCTCCACTGGTTCATGGTACTATTTAGGAGCGATAAACTTGATTGGAGTGAATCTTCTGTTTGAACCCGTCAATGATAATTGGATAATTTCAGTTCCACGCTTGTCATACGACGTGCTCATTTTCAGAGTAGAATAGTAAGGAATATATCTCACACGTACATAATGAATGAAATAATACTAGCTTTGAAGTGGCAGTTAGATCTGAACATCAACACAGATTTTCAAAAACAAAAATGAAATTTTAAATACACTTTTACTGTTAAACTCCACTTAATATAGCTATTATTACGACGATTACAACTTGCTTTTGACTGACTGCAGTTCTATCGACTAAAATATAACCTAAATTTCGCTTATGTAACAGGTCGGTTAATTCGTATTATACTACAAGATTATACTATAAGATCAAAAATAAGTTAAGCACAGTCAAAAGTTGCAAATGTCTCCAACCAACGATTGCATATAAAATGTAGAGTATTAATTTTGTAGTAGAGTTAAAGGAATGAGGAGTGCTCACAGCACAGGGCGATCCTTGTGTTTCTGTGTGGGGTAGAATATGTGTCTTACCGGAGGAGGCCCTAGTGTCGTCGACGACTCGCAGGTTCCGCGCCTTGAGGACGACAACCGTGAGTCTCTCTGCGGACGGCAGGAAGGACAGAGAGATCATCACTTCGCCCAGCTCCGCCTGCAAAAGATACCAGTACAGTACAGTACAGAAAAACTACTTTATGCCTGAAAAGTTTCGATACCCATACTACAACTGTTTTATGTATGACACACACTTCGGACCTTCTGTTCCAGACCTATTTTTTAATAAGTATATTAAAAAAGTATCAATTTACATGAAGTAGCTATAATATGCGAAGACAGTAAGTTTCATAGTAATCGGATAAAGGGAGTAATGTTTACTAATGATAGCTTACAGTACCTTAATGTTGGTAATAATCATTACAGATTTCAATGAAATTTTATGTTACGCCTTAATGACATCTCCGTGATAAAAGTTTCGTGATTATTGTGTTCTTCACCTGATTTTAAGTTGGTTCAAAACTCTTCTTCTTATGTACGCCTTGTCCCTGTCCGAGCGTAGGTGGTTACAATAGGGGACGTTTACCCCTTCATGGTAACATATGGGAAAGTGAACTGGGGTGGTTTCCCGTTATCTTACCCAGTTTGACAGTGTTCGCAAGAGTGGGTGATTGTGATAGTGTGTGTGTTCGGTGCAGAGTGTTGTTTTTCTTGTGGATGAGGCATGAAAGAAGAAAGAGGGTGAAATGCGGTGTAGGCCTATCCAAGCCCACTCCTCCGAAAGAAAGCAAACTGACCGACAGACTTAGCGTTTCCGCCCCTCCATCAACGGTGCGTATGCCCTCACTCCTTGCACATTGTGGAGAGGATTGGGGGCTAACCCAGGAGTTTGGTTTACAATCTTCTGATTAGGAACTGTGCACCACCACCTCTACTGATCTCCAAGTCTTGATGATGAAATTATTTTCACAAGCAGGACACGAACTAGCTACCACGGTGTCAGCGCCGGACACCATCACAGTGCCACAGCCAACTGACCCAACGGCGAGCAAGTTCATAAAGAGACATTTTTATTGATTTAGGTACGGCGAGGCAGTGGTTAGAAAACAGAGATAACGGCAGACGTCATGATTCGCAGAAGAAGACATCTGGAAGAGACCAGTTTCCACCCGAAGCATTGGGGCTTACCATCAACGCGGTGAGTAAAAAGGAAACAACTAAATAACATTCGAAGAGAAGTAAGAAACAGATTCTATTGGCAAATATTATAGTTACTGCATTTCTTCCCTATACTTGTCACACTGCTTTACCATCAAAATTACTTTAATGATTCTGATTGGGGAACCGAGGGACGGAACGTTTTCCGGATAATCGTTGAATCGTTGAAGGAATTATTACAACAAAGTGAATTGAAATTCGCCTTGAGTAAAACGGAGAAATTTTGAAAAATATAGATTGCACTACAAAAAAAAAAAAAAAAAAAAAAAAAAAAAAAAAAAAAAAAATTAGCATCATATCTTGCCTCGTTCGATAACTTTCATCTGTCCGACGTTACTCTGGTTCTACTGTAATTCATTGTGATATATTTTTCTAGTGGCGGAGTAATATTCGACCATTTGAAACACCAATCGTTAGTCAATGATTTATTTTCCAGTATGAAGAATTTAATATTTTCACCCAAGGAAGGAGAAGATGGTAATGAGACATCGACCAGCTGGAGAAACAATATCATGACTTTTCCAGATTATTAGTTTCAATCAATAATTGTGCTGTTTTGGACGAGATATAAGGCTAAAGATTTTAATCGAATGCCAGCGTTAATAGATTCACATATATCGTTTTCTGTCAAAAGTTTCATAAAAGAACACAATGTACCCTGGATGACAAAATGTACACTTCTTATTTTACTTTTACTCAGTCGTAGAATGCAGTGTAAAGAGATGTAACCGTTGTGTCGCCCGTTTATCCACACTGTATCCCACTAATCTTACTTTGAGGCGTCAGTGCCTAGACAAAGGTTGTTTTTTTTTTTTTTTTTTTTTTTTTTTTTTTTTTTTTTTTTTTTTTTTAAACGACGTTTTTTCATTTTAGCCATACTTCCAGCTCAATGCTTTTGCGCCTTTCTGTACATTTCGTATCAGTGGATTATTTTTCTCTATCTTCTAAACAGAACACAAGACAAACACAACACGTAATTAAATCCACCGCTGCCCGAACCGACACCCCGGCAACTAGAAGCAAGCAACCCACCCCTACTATGCCAGTGATTTGGCACAGAAACATTCCATTAATGAGAAACTCCTTTGAGGAGAACTTCCTAGTGTTAAGGTAATTTTTTCGTGGCTACAGCAGTATAAGTGTATGGGAGACTCTAAGAAAATTAATGCTTGTTACTAAAGACCATTGTTACACTCAATGCAGGACGAGATGGAGGGATTTGGTAGTGTCGGAAATTCTTCGATGGCACTCACTTCTTACCCTTACTCTTTTGACTGGAGATATTCCTTCGAAACAGTACGACGATAACTTACTTGCCAAGAACAAAATGTAATAGTCACTAAAGCTGCAAATACAAAAATTGCAACTTTTAACGCGTTCTCGATTCATATGAAAGTCGTGTATGATCAGGCAGGTGTAGAATAGTTACAAACCCAATCCTTCAACTTATCCATGGTTTATTTAGATTGCTGAGTTTGAAGGCGAACTTACAAGATGCGCAGCTTCATGATGCGATAAAAATTTCACTTTTTTAATCATCATCAACAGTGTTCTGGTCTGGGACTGGGTACAAGGAACTGGAAGGAATTCCGCCATGGCCTTTTGAAGGAAGCATCCCGGCATTTGCCTGGAGTGATTTGGGGAAGCCATTGAAAACACAAATCTGGATGCCCGGACGGGGATTCGAACCGCCGTCCTCCCGAATGCGAGGCCACGCTCGGTGGCAAGTTTTCACTTGGTTGCCCTCCATTCTCTATTCCTCATGGAGAGTCATATAAGGGGGCGCCCATTAATTAAATGAGCACAATTGGGGGTGGGGACCGATGAAATCTCCCCAAGGGAAAGGAGGCGTCGCAAAAATCTCACGTCATCATTTGATTAATCAAGAATAGTAGAGCTCCCACAACACCAAATGCTCTTCTGTGGGAGGTGGATGGTCCCACCAGATCTCACCAATGTTCACCAAGGGGGAAGGGGGTCCAGATTTTCGAAAAAACTGCTTACGTAATTAATTGAGGCCTTCTAATACACAACTAGAGAAAAATGAAAGTGGTCGTGTCCCGCTACTTACTTCATATGTTGGAGGAATGTTGTGTTGCCATCTGTCTGCAAACGTGTGACTGTGTTCTGTGCGCGATAAATGTAATTTTGTTTGTGAAATGTGTAGTTTATGTGGCGGAGATTGGGAACTGTCTCTGCAGTCACCTTGATTACTGCGATAAAGCGCATAAAGCCGCAATCAGGACGGTCGGTAAGCAGGGATCAGGATGGATCCTAGGGGCTATGGTACCTCTCCGATACAGTGTGAAGTGCCTTAACGCGCGCAGGCACACTGGCGGGTAAATGTATTTCACAATAACGAGAAGATATTACATGTGGAGTCCGCTGTTACCTTAGCATCCTGATCCGAGCAGGGTCCGAGCTGTCTCCACAGGGTGAGTCTCTCCGAGAGGTCCAGTTGGCCCAGAGGAAGCTGCACTCCCCCTATGCTGTGGTGGCGAGAGTATGCGTCAAAGTCGTACAGTAGCACCTCCAGAGTGCGCCGGGGTAGTTGTGTGGGAGATACTTCAAACACGAAGTCTTCGTCGAACACTGCAACAAGAAACCGCGATTCCTTAATGAACTAATAAAACACTGAAGAAGACATATTTACTTTGAAGTGGGAAATCAGCAAAGTCTGATTTCTTTCTAAATTAACATTTATTTTATACTGTTTCATCTTGCAGACAAAGTTATTTACGTACCATTCTAGTCGTGGAAAATTATTCACAAACACTGCTATTAAGATTGCTCTAACACTGCGTGCCTATATCTTCACCAATTAATGAAGGATAAAAACTAAAACACGTTCATTTAACAAAGGCGGCTCAAGGTCACTCTGATCTAGCCCTAACGAGATGGAGAGGTGAGGAGCGGGGCGAGGACAACATGACCTTGAACAGCCAGTTGGGGGTGAACAGAGTATATATACTTCCACGAGCTACTGTAACATGGACAATAGTCACCAACGAGTGGGTAAGTACTTCTCCTGAAAACACTGTGACAATCTATTAGCTGTGGTAGTTAAGATTTAAGTTAAGCTTACACATCAAAGTAAAAGGAACATCGGCAATGATATCATTGGTTTGTTTTACCATTAAAACATTTTTTGATGACAAACTACTGCTATTATTTCTTTCAGCCAATCAAATCAGGTGGAGGGTTCTGTGCTTCAAAATTAGCCGCAGAGATGATCGGTAAAGATAGCAAATGGAGTCAGACATGGAATTATCTTAGAAAACTATGGTCGCAATCACTAAATTCTTGCTGGAATCCTACCAAGTCGACATTTACTGACAAGAACTTGAAACATCAACTTTGTGCGGCATGTTTATTCCCTTCGTTTGATCAAAATGTCAATAAGGAATTGTTTCTTACTATAAATATCACTGATAACAGAACATTTGTGCAGCCGTCATGTTGAAATATATTCGAGACAACTTTTATTAAGGACAACCCTTTATTGGTTCTTATAATCTTACGGAAAATCCTCAAAATTTTATTTAAAATAAGAACGGTAATATATGTTGGTTCGTTAGTAAATTACCAAAGAAATAGGATTTGGTTCCTATAAAAGCAGGATGGATAATCTGAAATTGTAGCTCAGTATTAATATATGGGCATTAGGAAATCAAGCTTTTAAGTTTAGGTGCTATTATATTTGTTTTCATTACTGATCAAGGCATAATAAGAAGCGTTTATCAAGGCTGTGTTCAGAGTAGCGGCGATCATATACTGATTTAACAGTTCGAATCATTTAGTCACGGTGAAAAATTTATGAAATCAACGCCAAGAATTAAATCAGAAGAAATATATTCTCGTTAATTTTTTTTCGAATGGTATAATAGAACAGGAGTATAATGTTTGATAGTATGACGGTCAGGATCATATCCAATTTAGTAGGAAAGTTTACAGACCTGTAAGCTTATGTAAACCTCCATCAAGGCTTGCTCTGTGTATGTGAAAAACCTTCTGTGGCTCAGACACCACGTTAAATCATAGTTATCAACGGAGAGGAATTAGACACATTGCTGACAATATGTGGCTTAGCACATCTATTGAGAGAAGATGAAATTAATTTCCGGTTGTGGAACAAGTTATTATTCCTTATATTAATAAGGGCAAAGTAGTTCCTGCATATACACTGAATGTTTACGTAGCGTACCGGTAACGTTAGTTATAGAAGTTCAAGCAATGCCACACAGCTGTCGAACAATGAGGGTAGTTCTAGTAGCTCATCTGCCATCGGTATTTGTCAGCAAGAAGTGTATGGGGAAGCTAATAATGTCAGAGACAATAGAGGTCTATGCGCACTTGACGCCTGGAGCACCTTATTAACAGCTCCGTAGCTAGTTAGTAACTCGACTGTATCAGCGCTTATTGGCCAGCTAAGTAGTGCAGTCACTAGACAAAGCATATAATGGCTTGCGCATATCCAGTGCTACCACATCACGAATTCTATAAGTCCTCCATTCAAGACACATCCCGCCGCACCTCCTGACAAAGATTAAGTACAAATATCGTGTGGCTAAGTAACGCAACAACAAGACGACAGCTGAACGAACCAAAACGGAACATAGAGACTAGGAATGGCTCATTCGATCACGTTATGATCTGAAGCAAGACTCGTCGCTTCACCAGGAGACGGGTCACGCAGCTACATCTTCTTTGACCCGGAAGGCAAGTCAACATGCTGGCAGATCAATTTTAAAATCAACTTCAGCCAGCAGGGGTGGAAGATGAGGAACACACTGTTGACATCCGTAGATAGCTGGAGAGATTTATGGTGGCACAGGACGTCAGAAATTTCTTTCCTTTATTTTACAGAATAGTAAGTGCATTTGTTGATTAACCACCTACACCTGGTCACGATAATGTACTCAACCAGCCGCTAAGCAATCTCCGCGGGAAACTGTCACACACCTAACCATCATTTTCTACCACATCGCTAAAAGTGAAAGCTAACCAAGATTCTGGAAGCAACCTTTTGTATCAGCAGTATGGAAGCCGGGATAGGTCCTAACATTCCCATATCACAACAAATCTGTTAGCTCACTGCTAACATTAAGCAAACCAGCTTCTGGATGGAGATCAAGCGATTCCTGTCAAACCACATTTGCAGCTCGACTTAACATGAGGGCACTCTGCCGCACAGCAGGTAATGCGAATGATTAAAATCGACATCCATCGCCATCAGCAAGCAAGGATACCGTGCAGTCACCCTTGACGTCGTGTGTACCTTTGATTCTGTCTGGCACAACGGTCTACTGGTCAAGTTCTATCACCATGGTATTCACAGCCCGAAGGTGAAGGGACTAAGGATCTATCTGGCTGTAAGGATGCTCAGCAAATATTTGGAAGCCTAATACCTTCCCGCAGATCAGTTCAAGCAGGAGTGGCTCAAGGATTAGTACCATGACCTGTATGGTACATCTTGTAAACAACCAGCCAGCGTAAACACCAGATAACATGCAGGTAACACCATGCTTTGCACAAGCACAGTACCATTGAAACGAGGAATCTGCAGCATGTATTGCGGGAGAAAGAATTTTGCGTACGAAAGTGGTGCATCACTATCAGTGCCAAAAAAGCCAAGTTAAATCCGTTCGGCGAAGAAATCATTCGGTGCTCAAACAAGAAATATCTTTGTGCGACGGCGGATAGCCATTTAACTGAGAGCAGACCCAGTGAGGACAGCAAAAGAAAGTGATCAGCAGACTACTTGACTAGCACTCAGTATTTAACATGATTAGTGCATCGGCTGCTGCAGCAAGAGGAACTATTTGATAATCCTGTTCTTGAGTTTGTATGACCAGTGTCTGTACTTGGCACACTGGCAGACTACAAACTATTCAAAACCAGGTGCTATGGCGAGCTTTATAAGTTGAAAATGGTGGCTGAGGTAGACGCCTCCGAAACGTTCAACTAGTGTGACTTTTTAACGCAGCTGGAAGCCCGAGAAGAATTTATTTATTTAGCCATAAGCATTTCTCTGCTCCGAGATCGGTTGTGAAAACAACCAACATTTGACCAAATAACAAAATCAAAGTGACTAACCCTGTGAAAATTAAAAGAATTGGGTTCGGAAACACGGCATCTCCATAATATGCATATAAAATAATATTGCTATTGTGTATGTGCAGCTCAAACCTACTTAGAAAGTCACAATATCATATTTAAAAAAACTTGAGTAGGAAATGTGATAAAGCCCTCCAAAAGTAATCAAGATATTGGTATATAATTGCTAGAGTCGTTCGACTCACCTGGGTTGAGAGTCCGCTTGTGTATACGAGTTTGCCAGACGTTGCCTCTGTCAGGTAACAGCCGGATCTTAGCGTACGGGTCTGCCGTACCACTGAAGTCTCGGGCCTGTAGGTCGTGTGCCTGGGAAGACATCATACATGACTAGTTTAATATACGCCACCAACAAATGATACCAGCACTTGTATCAATGAAGACCAATTGCTAGACCGAGCATGTGTGATGAATAAGATCAGGTGCGAAGGAATGGAGGGTTTACTTTGTATAAATTGTTCTTGTGTCTTCCATCAGGGAGCGAGTCCATTTGTTGCGTCGTTTCGAAGCCGGTCTCCATCTTCTATCAAAGTGTCTGGTCTCCGGAGAGTCAGTGACGATTGCCGGTGATGGTCACGTTTACAAGCTCCGAACGCCTCTCGGTGCAGTGGTGGCGGGACAGGGAGCCTGGAGGGGCAAGTTGCGCAGTGAGGAGGGAGGTGTGGTAGGGATAGGCAGTCGGTGCACACGACCGTGACGTCACCGGCAACCGTTGCCCGTCGTAGGCAAAGAAGGACTTACCGGGAGCTCTACACTTCGTCGGAAAATGATGTCGGAGACTCTCTTCGAAACGTCACATCATTTTATACATGTACGCGTGTGTTTATAGAGTTACAAATAAGAGAAAATCACGGAAGTTATCAGAAGTAATATATGGTTGACCTGGAAGTATAGTGTACTGAACCGTTGTGCCACGAATCACCGGTTTGAGAACGGTATGCGGTATAGTTGTTTCTAATTAAATACTAAGTTCGTTTGTTATGGTTATATCAATACTCGATGGAAACCGCCAAGTGTGTTTGGATGAAAGACTTTCTTAAATTTCATGCAATCTATATCGTCTAAAGCTGTCTGAACTAATTTTTTAATGCTACCTGCTGACGGAGCCTACCACCACTGTACTGAATCGTTCTAATGTAAATCACATACTAGAAACAAGCATTGAACGGAAAGGAAAATACCTGAGGCGTTTTCAAAGAATCATTCACGCCGAGTGAAGACGTAAATCCGAAATGTGATTAGCTGGACAGCAGATCGAATATTGTAGTTTTGTTGAATACTGTAACAGAGCCACCAGAAAAACTGCAGTATATGAAACGGGAAACCGGCTCATCGACTACGCATGACCACCAGCTTCTGGAGAGAGACTAGCGATTCCTGTCTTGCAGATATAGCTATAGTATCTCCTCCTCGTATCAGATGGCAGTAAAGGGCAATTGTGTTTTCTGATCCATGTGAAAGCCAACTTTTAAAATATCGCAGATAAGAACGAAATAAAAATAGTAGAAATAATTTGTTTTATTGAGATTGTGTGAACCATTGACGATGGAGTCAGTAGAACCCGAGTTAAATAACGGAAAGGAAATCGACGAAAACAGGGAATTTGGCTTGATTGTTTCTGGTAACCTGGAAAAACCAAACTGGAGCCACGTCATCCGAAACAGTCTGAACTTCACAGAAAGCCAACGAGAAATTTAAAAGTTTAGTCTCTTCATTTAATAGCCACTGCATCTTTTACTATCTGTTTCAAACCACCATAAAGTCGTTTGTGTTGTTTGAGATTGGAAAAATCAGACTAACTGTGTGTGACTTAGATGTAA
This sequence comes from Vandiemenella viatica, assembly GCA_031002005.1. Lineage (NCBI taxonomy): Eukaryota > Metazoa > Arthropoda > Insecta > Orthoptera > Morabidae > Vandiemenella > Vandiemenella viatica. Next base: position 81,274,497 of record JARYHS010011408.1, on the reverse strand, counting down.
GTAGCCACTTTTCCTTGCCAAGTTGAAATTTACTTGTATCATTCCACATTGAGAAGTGTTAATAAAGTCGTCAGTAAATAAATGCATTTAGTGTCATCGGTAATACATCCAGTCCGACCTCAGTACTTGAGCAGTTATCGTGACAGTATAATCTCAGTATTAAGAGGAACAAATATTATATATTTATGATAATAAGTGAGATTTTTGCCTTTTATTTAGATTCTAAGCAGTAGAGACTCAATGCTTTAAGGTTGCTACGTCACAAAGGACACCCCGCAAAATATACATCATCACTTTTGCTTAATGTGTTTAAAAATTCAAATTCATGCAAGTTTTTTCTTTTATTCCCAAGAAACTTTGAAACGTGAGTACCCAAATGTATTAATTGAAGAACTGCATGTGGCATTCTGCGCCATAAAATATAGGATCCTAGTTTTGACTATGTTATGCTAAGTAATAACGAATGGCTGACATTAGGAACAGTACTCGTGGAGAGCCCATTCGTTACATTGCAGCTGACCGCGCCCTGGTTAAGGCAGGAAGAGGAGCGCTTGGCTTCTCTCCAGGCCTACTTGCACTCGGACGTTTGGTGCTGCATAACGAAATGCAGCCGGGCGCATAAAACCTCCGTACTCTGCCCGCGCTCGCTTGGTTTTGCCTGCCGGATATTTCCATAATTTGTGTGACCTAAATTCATCCACAGGAACCACCGCACTGCAGGAAATAGTTACCTCAACGCTGCTGCCGAGTTATAAATGAATTGCAAAATCATGTTCCTCGGTCAGTTGATTCAGCAAGAGTAAATCATCGTTACCAACAAGAAATCATTTCCTCCCTGCCCCTCCTCCCCCCCCCCCACCTTCAACTGGATCCGTCCTGTATGATATCGCATTTGAGTCAGATTTCCTGAAGGTCCTTTTCGATTCGAGTAGTCAATCTTTCTCCGTTTTAATTGAGATTGCTCCAGAATTCTCTTGCTCAAGCTGTTATTATTCGTTTTGATGATGTGAACGTAGAATTTCATTCGTATTTTTCTGAACATGTCTGTAATTTTCTCAGAATGCTGATATAATTCTTGAGATTACCTTTTATCCAAATTCTTCCTATGCAAATAAATCGATCTGTTCAATATTTTTGTGTTCACAATTACCGGTTCTAGAGTTTTAATCTCTGAATCAGTTTTAAAATATTTGACATATCCCTTTATTTTTCGCTTTCTTTGATCAATCGGCAAAAATATAACAAGAAATGTGTGCAATAATGCTTTAACGTTTGACTCATAGATGGAAGAAACGATAGTTATGCAATTGTACGAATAGAATTTATTGTATGTTCCTGATATTAACGACAGTTAGTGGTAACTTTCTGCGCGTACTATGCGACGAGCAATAATAATCCAACTTCTTCCAAATTTCTTATTTATTAATTTCTGCAGCAGTGGAGAAAACAGAACAATATTGAATACGCGGATTACAGCTGTACAGTTTGCACTAGAAATATGATAAACATGAAATACAAAAAATTATGAAAAACAAGAAGCAGATAAATCGATGGTTGTAGGCGAGTTGATTCATAATACGTAAAAATGAAGTAGAATTTTGAGGAAATTAATGGAAGATGTTTGAACATGAGTTCAAGGCTGGTATGGTCTCAAGGGTTGCATCTTATGCTGGATACGGTGACACAATAAAACATTGAGAAATGCATGTGCGATTTATTTTAACAGCTCTGCCAGAAACCTTACTCCCACGTCCGCGAAGGCTAATGCCGCGTGGGACCCGGACAGTGCACTCCTTTATACTTTACCTAACGGCGGAGGATGGAAGCTGAACCTGCGGTAGCATAAAACTGTGAGACTCTGTCTAAGGGAAGGATAACCCTGGCCCTCTCATGTAAGTGTTGGAAATAGAAAACAGCTCAGAGCCAAACATATCAACGTGAAATTAATCAGTGAGAACAAGAAAAATCTCAGAGGAACCAAAAATTGAGATGAATACATGCTAATTTACAGTGAGGTCGAACAAGAAAAAAGGGAATTTTCAGCTGTAAGAATACATTGGTCAATAGTGGAATACAATTATTGTATGATAGAAATATGTGCACGATTTATGATTTCGAAAGCATATTTTACGCTCGTTGGTCTATATAAATAGGAAGTAGGAAAGATAGAGACACAGAACAACTCTATCACACCCTTTTGATTGACCAGTTTAATAAATTGGGTTATCTAATTTTGCAGTAGATCTCAATGGAAGAGCAGGCAATCAGGAAATTCAAAGTGACTGGGAGATTTGTTTAGTACTGTCTTAACAATTATGGGGGGTGTAAGGGTTTGGGAGAGACTATATCAGCCTTTTCCAACCAAATGTTAACCTCTACTTCACGTGGTGCATCCTGTTTGCACGGACGAGGCTCTGGCGACTGAAAGATTCCCGGTATAAGGAGTCACCCACTGCTTGCCAACGGCCTCCGAAAGGCGAGCGGAAGAGTGATGAGCGGTCCAGGGCACCTTGGGATTGGAAACGGCTCCTAAAGGCGGATGAATCAGAAATGATCAACGACATGGGGATACAGAAGGCAACGGGAAACCACTGCATCAAAGGAAGGGTAACCCAAGGACATGTAATCCTCTCAAATTACATATATTATGATGGCTTCTTCCTGGGTAAAATATTCAGGAGGTAAAATAGTCCCCCAATCGGATCTCCGGGTGGGGACTACTCAGGGAGGAATCATCAGAATGGATAGAAACATTCTACGAGTCGGAGCGTGGAATGTTAGAAGTCTGAATAGGCAGGTAGGTTAGAAAACTTAAAAAGGGAGATGGAACGACTTAAATTAGATGGTGTTGGGATTAATGAGATTAAATGGAAGGACGCACAGGATTTCTGGTCTGGGGAACACAGGATAATTAGCACACAAGCTGTCAATGGAGTCACTGGTGTAGGATTTGTAATGTATAAGAGAGTAGGGAAACGTGTAAGTTATGAACAGTTTAGTGACAGGATTGTTTTGAGGAGGTTAGAAACTAAGCCTGTCCCATCTGCTTTAGTGCAAGTGTATATGCCAACGTTACAGTAGGATGACGAAGAAATAGAAAAAATACACGCTGAAATTGAAGAACTAATCCAATATGTGAAGGGGAAGGAAAATCTAATAATCATGGGTGAATGGAATGCAATAGTGGGAGAAGGAAAAGAGCGGAATACTGTAGGATCATCTGGTCTAGGAGAAAGAAATGAGCGAGGAAACAGGTTGTTAGAATTTTGTGAAAGATATAAGCTAGTTCTGGCAAACACACTGTTTAAGAACAATGCAAGGAGAACATAGCTAGAAACGTCCAGGGGATACAGGAGATATCAGCTAGATTATATCATGGTCAAGCAGAGATTCAGGAATCAAGTTCTAGACTGTAAGGCGTACCCAGGAGCAGACATAGACGCTGACCATTATTTGATAATAATGAGGTCCAGGCTAAAATTCAAGCGAATAAGGAAGCAATGTAAGCAGAACAGACTGGAAGTGAATAAACTGAAACGATGTAGCAGGAGAGAAAAATTTGCAGAAATGGTAGACTTAGGTCTAAGAAGTAATTCTGAAAGGAGTTCAACCGAGGGCGAATGTAATGCATTAAAGACCGAAATAATGAAAGCTGGTAAGGAAACATTAGGCTTTAAGATCAAGCGGCCCGTAAACCTTGGATCACAGAGGAAATTTTGAAACTTATGGATCAGAGGAGCAGGCACAAAACTTCTCAGGATGAAGCAGGAAGGAAGCAATACAGGAAATTTAAAAATCAAATAAACAGGAACTGAAAAAAAAAGCAAAAAAATATAGTGTACAGAAGTAGAAAAGGAAATGGTCGTAGGTAAAGTAGATGTTGCATATAGGAAGATCAAACAGAATTTTGGAGATATGTAGAAAAGCGGTGTAAACATTAAAGCTGCAGATGGGAAATCTCTTTTTAGCTCAGACGATAGAGCTAACCGATGGAAGGAATACATCTAGAAACTTTATGATGGGGATGACTTGAACAGTAATGGAAAAGGAAGGCGATGTTAGGAGATCCTGTTTTGAGAACAGAATTTAATAGAGCTCTGAATGACTTGAAAGCAAATAAGGCAGTTGGAATTGATGAGATCCCCGCAGAACTTCTTAAGTCCCTAGGAGAATAAAGAATCGAAAGATTATTCAAGCTGATATCAAAAAGTTATTAAACAGGAGAAATTCCAACCGATTTTAATAAAAATATCATCTTCACACTTCCGAAGAAAGCACAAGCCGAGGATAATGTGAGAATCATCGATCATTAGTCTATCATTACATGCTTCAAAATTACTGACCAGAATAATATGCAGAAGAATGGAAAGGATAGTAGAAGAGATAGTAGGTGAAGATCAGTTTGGGTTTAGGAATAATCGTGGTGCGAGGGAAGCAATTCTGGCTTTACGATTAATACTTGAAGGACGGATCAAGAAAAACAAAGACACATTTTCGGCGTTTGTTGATTTAGAAAAAGCTTTTGATGATAAAAGATTTTGTTATTTTTGCAGCCATCATATTAATATAATTTGTTTACAGGATTAACGCTGCGTTGAAATACTCCTACTTCTTCTTCTTCCCGACGTTTCGACCAGGGCTTAGGTCTTCATCAGGGGCCATATACCGAATCTGCTACAGACTGTGATCTGCTGGAGACGTAAACAACCAGCACGCCAGTCTCCAGCAGATCACAGTCTGTAGCAGATTCGGTACACGGCCCCTGATGAAGACCTAAGCCCTGGTCGAAATGTTGGGAAGAAGAAGAAGTAGTATTCAACGCAGCGTTAATCCTGTAAGTAAATTATATTATATTAGCTTTTGATAATGTTAGGTGGGACAAATGTTAAATGTTTTAAAGAAGTCAGGTCTTAAATATCGAGATCAAAGAATACCCTATAAACTATATAAGAATCAAGTAGCTATAATAAAAGTAGGGTACCATGAGATAAATGCATCAGTTAAAAAGGGTGTGAGACAAGGTTGTAGTCTATCCCCGTTAATATTCAACTTGCATGTAGAAGAAGCAATAAAGGAAATAAAAGAAAATTTTCATGTGGCATAAGTGTTCAGGGAGAAAAAATCAGTATGCTACGATTTGCTGATGACATTGTCTTGTTAGCAGAACGGGCTGAGGATATTGAGAAGTTAACGAATGGGATGAACAAAATACTGAGGGAAGATTTTGAACTGACTATAAACCAAAGCAAGACAAAAGTGATGAAATGTAGCAGAAATGATACCAATGATAGTAATATAAAAATAGGATCGGATGCAATAGGAGAAGTAAGTGAATTCTGCTACTTGGGAAGCAAAATTACAACCGATGGCCGAAGCAAGAATGATGTTAAAAGCAGCGTAGCACTAGCGAATAGATCCTTCAGAAAAAAGAGAAATCTTTTAGTTTCAAACATTGATCTAGGAATTAGAAAGAACTTTTTAAAACTCTAGGTGTGGAGCACAGCACTTTATGGTAGCGAAACATGGACTTTAGGAATACCGGAAAGAAAGAAACCTGAAGCATTTGAAATGTGGTGCCACAGAAGAATGGAGAAAATAAAGTGGACAGACAAAGTACGAAATGAACGAGTTTTGGAAATGATGGATGAGGAAAGAAGTTTATGGAAGAAGCTTACAGAAAGAAGAGACAGGCTAGTGGATTGGTTAATTTGTTATTGGAGGGAACAGTCGAAGGTAAGAACTGTAGAGGAAGACAGAGATTAGAATATATGAAGCAAATAACTGAGGACGTGGGTTGTAAGGGATATGTAGACATGAAGAGGTTAGCACAAGATAGGAAGGGTTGGAGGATTACATCAAACCAGTCGAAAGACTGATGACAGAAAAAAAAAATGGAATTAAACTGTGAAAATTTTGCAGTTATAATAAATTACGGATTACGAATGCTTTCCTTCGAAAAGAATTAATTCGTAACTAGTCATGGAGTTCCATCCTCGATTGAATGTGTTATGGTAAATTAAAGAATGAAAAGATGGTACAGCACCAAAGTGTTTTCAGAGATAACGACATATCCACACACCATTTTCTTCTAATAAGCAAACTGGCACTGTGGAAAAGATACAGGAAAAAAGACGCAAGTGATATATTGTGAAAAGTTCAAATTTTGGCTTTAGGAGGGAGACAGTATTGAATTTCTGTACCAAAGAGGGGTGATGAAATGCCTATTAGAAAAACCTATAGAAGAAGAAATAGATTCAGAATGGAATAAAATGAAAGAATGTCACTAAAATAGGAGCAGAAGTTTTTGGCAAAAAAAAAAAAAAAAAGAGTTAGCAGAATCCGGAAGGATCTTGGAATATTGAATGAAGAAATACTGGAAGAGAAACTTAAGGCATACTAGGCATAAGTACAGAAAGGTAAATTTCAAGCAAAAACGAAATATCGTAAGACTAATAGTACGGCAGTTAATGGTAACTTACTGTGTATACGATGGCACGAGTAACAATGAGCCAACTACAGATACAGAGGATCATATAACAATAAAACAGAATGAACGCTAAGAAAAATAAATAACAGAAAAGAGGCCGGATGTGAAGGAATAGCTGCAGAATTACTTAAATATTGAAGAATGCTACTAAAGTACAGGTTTTTACATCTCATAAACCCATGTTGGCTTAAGGTAAAATTCCTGAACAGTAGCAAATATAATTTACACTATCTTTAAATGAAAGGAGGCAGAAGCACACAAACAGTTACAGAGGAACAAGCATCTTGAATTCACGATACAAAATCTATGCTAAAATGATCGATGCTACACTGCGGAAGAATTTCATAACGGATTTGGGATAGGATATTCTTCTTCAGATAATATGTATATTATAAATACAAACTCAGAGAATCGTTTATATAATGTACTTACATACATTGCGTTTGATGACTTAGTTTTTGACGAAGTTGATGGAAAAATAGTGTTATAAATCCTTCGAAGAAACACATTACAGCATTAATGAAGAGTATACTAAGAACTCTCTCGGCATTGGTTATTAATGTAATGTTCCGATATTGATAATAAAGTGAACAAATATAAGATGATGTCATATACAAGTATCGGAGATGAAGTTCCTATGAAAGAGGCGTCGGAAACATATATTATAAATGACAAAACAGAGAAACACGGGAAAAAATGGAGAGTCCATCTAGTACTGAATGAGTGATGCACGATTCTCGAAAGCAGTAACCCTTATCTTTTCTGTATTACAGAGATTATATTGTAAACATGATTTTGTGCAGCAGTTTTTAAAAATAACATGAATGATCTTAAGGCTAACGAACGAAAAGCGTACAGTGGTGGGCAGATGAGAGCAGTCAAAGCTTTCTTCGGTTATTTTTGATTCAGATATCCTCATCTTGGATTTATGAGTGGTGTCCGTTTACAGACGTCATTAATACGTTACATTCATTCCAACAAACATTTCAAGGAATGGTGTATGCTTCTGGTTTTGTCTTCGAAGACTTATTCTGTAGATGTGTTATAGGAATATGTCATTCTGGATTTTCAAAAGCTAGATACGTGTATGAATTACACGTAAGCGACGAATGACTAATCCTGCAGAGAGCGCTGGACTTACCTCTATGAGCCGCACTGCCAGCAATCCTGCAGCTGCGTCGTATGTCAGAGCCAGTTGTAGAGAACCTACCGGCTCCTCAGGCAGGCTAGGCGAGCGAACAGGGGCCTGCTAACAACCACAACAACAGGTGCTTTTTTAAATTGAAACCTTTTTGGGAAGGATAGAGAAAAAGGTATTAACGGTACGCGTTGAGTTTGCACGCGCAGAACGTCGCTGCTCATTAGCACTTAACGATACTTTGGCGCAAGCAGCTACGGTAGTGTCCGCTGTCACTTAAGCTAATATTTAACAGTGGGTCATATTAAATGAGAACCATATATTTCCAATTTCAGTCACCATAAACCTTTGATTACAAAGGTATATGATACAAATTCGCCAAATACAATATTATTATTAATAAATAATAATCATCAACATACTATCTTTAAATATGTATATGGTAAAATAGTTTTTGTTTGTTCCAAATAACAATTATATTTTTCTGATCTCTCTAATTACTGATTGTATGATCGATTATCAGATAATGTTGTCCAAGTTGTTTTCCGTTATAAAAGATCGAAACACAAAACACAGACTAATTATCGATGCAATACTCTATAATCTAGCGTAGTGTGTTTAAACTTTTTCATAATTTTAGCTTTTCTCGAGGATAGAAGTTTCACACACTGATACACACACCTTTTACGACTATATGAACATCAGCTATTGTAGAATAAACATCAGGAAAAGTGGTATGATTTTTCTGGAATTCTAATTTTTTATAAAGTATACCCAAATGCACTGGATATGATTAAATAAGACTGAAAATACTCTTTTTTTATTTTTATTAATGGCAGACTCACACCCTATCCCGTCATCATGAAGGTAACTTACATTTAATTCAGTCCACAACCCTGAAGTTAGGTCGAATCCTCCGCAAGCTGGCATATGGTGACACGGTGTCACTGGTAGGAAACCCAGTTTTCTTTCTGCGGGACCTCCAGTGTAGTGTGGAATACGAATAACGGGGAATTCACAGCGGACTTGCATGCACAAAGTGACCTTTACCAGAAGTTAGAACCTTTAAGAATTCCTGACCTATATCCGAAATTGAACCGGAACCTTCAATTTGTACATAAATATAAACAATACGAATACGACAATAAAGTAGTAACAGATAAACACCACGTAGGGGAACATTAATTTCAAACTGACGCTATAAAAGTTTTGTAAATAACCTTTTGCAACATAATTAATGTCTAGAAGATTAATTTTACTAAATATAGTTCTAAGATTTACATAACTTAATGACTATGTGTGAACTGACCCAACTCTGCACAGCACACCACAAACAATATTCAAGTTCAGAGAGTTCGTTCAGTAGTTAAAATTCTCGTAGTTTCTGTGGTATGATCTCCGTGAGTGTCAGATGTAAAAACTAGGCAGCTTTGAAAAATAATTATCTTTGTCGGTACTGTAAATCACATTTTATTATTTCCGCGGTGTTATCAGTAAGTAGCGATTCAGGTAGGCTTACGAGGAATCTGCAAACTTATCTTTCTTAAAAACCTCTTTCTTATAACTGAAGTGATAGCTGTTATATTGTATTAAACATTTGTGATTCTATTTATTTTCTGCTTGTAGAATTTGTTATGCAACGTAATAAAAAAAATCATTATTAAAAGAGTTTTTTTTTTTTAAAGTCGCGGACCAACTTTTACGCAGATAAATTGTAACAGCAAAATGTAACAACAGTCAAACCAACCACGGTTTATAATTCATACTGCATTGTCATAGCTAGCAAACAAAGGGAAAGAAGATTCACATAATTCCTGTTGTTGTTAGTTATTATTTTGTGTGCTGATTTTAAATTGCTTTTGTTATTTATAGGATTTAAAAAAACTAATTACCCCATTAAGTCAAGTTAATTATTATGACTTTTTTAAAAAATTAACTTGATGGTTTCTTGTAACTATTACAAATAGTAACTCTAAATAATTTACGATACGCAGTTAAACTGAAAAACTTTAATTTGTATTTTTACGTTCTCCTTATTCATTTCTACGTTTTATATCGGCTTTTCACTCTCGTTTATTTACTGTACAAGTTTTACAAAATGGAAACGATGATTTACTTTACTGTTTATTCTCTTCCTCCTCAGGAATATATACTTCTCTAACACATTTAGCTCCATCTTACAGAAATGGTGACACTAATTATCTTCTCTCTTGTACCTCAAGCTTAGAACACCATGAGAAGTCTTAGTAAAAAATATTAGTTGCTTCTAATACACTTTTATTACATAAAAGTGTCACACTTCATGTCTTTAACAGTCATCTTCCAATGAAATATCTGAATAGACTTCAAAACCTCTGGAATTATTTGAGGGATTAGAAGAACCCATCAACGCTTCCAGAAGGTGCTCTCAAATTTTGGTGGCGCTTCATGTGACACAGCGCGTAGGCACCCCGGTATGCAGAACTACCAAAGATTCGTGCAAGCGCGAAGACTGTATATGTGTTTGCCTGTACTGCATACTTACAGGCGTTTTAGAATGCACATTTCAAAACTCAAGGGCCGCAACCACAACAGATGGTGAGAGTTGGATATAGAATTACCCAGCACAGTAATAAATTTAACGTTAATACCTAAGCAACAAATTTGCTTTGTTGCCACAAACAGGCAAGATTAAGCGTGGCCGGAAGCGGTTATTCTCGAGAGAGTCAAGAAATTAAGATTCATGTGGTATGTAAACATAACTTAGTCAGGTCGATGGAAGAGGTGACAATAAATTCATTTTTCGACGAATTTGAAGTCATTTAATAATACTTAACCTGGCACAAAAGACCCTCCCAACTTTTCTTAACTTCACATTAATTACTTTTAGTGGTATTTAATCGTTATGGTTTTATAAAAGCAGTTAATTATTTTGGATTATTGCTTACAATCATAAACGACCAAGATGGCATAACTCATCTCTTTATAAAACTTCATTAATTATTTATTATCTATGTTGTTGGTTCGAACAGCATGTTTTCATAACTGTCTAGTTCTAGTTTTACCGAGCGTGGTGGGTGAACGGTTAACGTTCTGGTCTCGCATTCGGGAGGACGCGGGTTCGCATCCCCGTCCGGGCATCCAGATTTGGGTTTTCCATGGTTTCCCCAAATCATTCCAGGCGAATGCCGGAATGGTTCCTTCAAAAAGGCCATGGCCGAACATCTTCCCGTTCCTTGTCCCCAATCACATCCCGCCTCTAATGACCTTAACCGTTGACGAGGAGTAAAGCAATAAGTAAAAAAAAAAGTTCTAGTTTTTATTGTTGTAGGCAGACTTCAAACAACAAGATGTTATCAGCTAATGAACATTTATGTTATGAAGAATTATTACTATAATTATTATCATTCACTGCGATGTAGATATGTTTCGGTACCAGTTTTTCTACTCACTTACTTTTGCTTCATGCGAAATTTCTACTTTAAATTGTTTTACTGTTTCAGTTTACATGTGCGGCACCTCTCTGGACAATTTACTCCAGTCTCTGACTCCTTTATCTAAAAATCAGCCTTTGTTTTACACTCCTGAAAATAAAGCCACGAGTATTTTATGATGACGGTGATCTCTTTCCTTCCATATACTGTTCTTAAATCTTTTCTCAATATCCATCCACGTCTCTTTGCCGGTGCAAGGTTTCAGCAGCCTTTTTTCCCGCCTCATGTCTTCTTAGCCTAACTCCTTTGTGTGTCACGGATTGTGTTCTATTGTAATTTTCAGAATCATTTATAACAGCCTTTCATTGCACCTCTTCTAACTCTTGAATTTGACAACCGTAATGTGTGTTCAGAAACTGTTGATGTCCAAGGAGGAATTCCATTATATCTTAGGAACTTCCATCTTCGGATAAAGTTTATTAATGTATAATAGTAGTGGAGATTTTCCTACGCTAAGAATTTATTGAATCTGAGTTGAGAACTTCTGTGTTTATCGCGTTAGTCCCTTATTAGTTTAATGCTTTATAAATATAACCCATTGACGTGCGTGAAAAGAAAGCGAATCTGAATAATTGTTTTTTGATGTCGTAGAATTCTGTCAGTAGTTCGCTGAACTGTGAAATCGATTTTTTATTAATTAGCTACCAATAATTAATTACGAGAATTGTTACATGGTTAATGCCGTAGGACTGTGGATTAGCCATAATTACTACAATCAAATTACTACGAGTGTTCTATTAGCCGATGGCACTGTATAATTATTGACGAATCGATAGCAAATTAGGTTTCGTGTTGATGAATGACAGGGCAGTTAACTTAATTGCCAGTATTACCCCAATTACTTAAATGAAAATAATCGAACATCGTTAATTCTGGTGGTTAAAGCACTTGAGTGGGAATCGAGAGGTCCCCTTTTTGAATCCAGGTCTCTACCGTAATTTTTAGAGGCCCTGAATCGTACCTACTCTGGAAAAGGTTTTGCTTTGTTCATGTAAAATACATTGCATGAATCGAATTCACGTTGAACTGTACTGTATATTTCATTATCCGGTAGGGTTATCATAATCAGCCTATTAGCTGTGCTGTTATTTTTTACTGAAATCTTGGGAATGAAATCTCTCGGTACAGGAATGTTACGCTTTTCAGTTGGAACACTAAGCTGATTTTGACAAATGCAGACCGATCGTGGTGGTGTAACGGTTAGCGTTCTGGCCTCGCATTCGGGAGGGCGGCGATTCGAATCCCCGTCCGGGCATCCAGATTTGGGTTTTCCATGGTTTCCCCAAATCACTCCAGGTGAATGCCGGGATGGTTCCTTCAAAAGGCCATGGCCGATTTCCTTCCCATTCCTTGCCCCCATCTTTGCCCCCCATCCTTTCCCGTCTCTAAAGACCTCGCTGTTAAGAGACGTCAAGAAGATAAAAAAAAAAAAATGGTAAATGCAGCACACTTCGTGCCAAAGTAAAACTCCATAAAGAAATTCGAATTATTTTCTTAGCCATCGGACGCAATATCGCAAGCAATTTAAGTGTCTACAAAATAAGACTAAGTACTTGTTCTTATACTCGAATTCATCACATAGTAACATTAGAGACTGTGTTCATCCGATTATTTCTGTCTTTTTAAAACGTTGAGGCTTTACAACCTGTAGAGGTCATTAGACGCGGGGGAGGATTGAGGACAAGGAACTCGAATGATTTCGGTCAAAGTCTATTAAATGAACCATTCCAGAATTCGTCTCCTGTGATTTTGTGAACCCACAACAAAAATGAAGTATTGATGGTCAAACGGGAATTTGAACTGCTCGCCTATAAGCTTGTTTTGCAAAGACTGTAAGAAACATCACTTCAGAACGGAGTTCCAAAGTCAAGGGGGAACGCGAAATCACTGCATGCCATACTTTGACCTTCAGATGAGGTGAGTATGGAATCGGGCAGTAGGTACTTCTGGAGCCGGTTACCTATTCACTTAAGGTAGCCAACTATACATTATTTTCGGAGCTATTCCTGGCGGTCTTTGACCAATAACCTCTCGAAGTCTTCTGATAACTACGTAACGATCGCTTTTTGTGACCAGACACCAGACGTTATCATTTACATACAAAAAAAAAAAAGAAATTTATCAGCATGTAATTCAGTCTGAATTAAAGGAGGAGTAAAACGATTGGAGATGGCTGATAAGAGATGCGACGTGTAAAGGAAAGTGCCTCAGGGAAAATTATGGCAAGTCTGTACATTTTTAGTTTGAAAACGGACTGCTTTGACTAGAGTTATCATTCTTATTCCAAGGACCGTAGATCTGTGAGAAAGACTATTAATACATATTATTAATTCACTAGCTTTAAAGCTCGTCCAAAATGACGAATTAACCAGAGTGTTTTAGCAATCACTTCCTTGCTATTGCTTGACTAAATAGAATAATTATAAAACAAAGCAATTCCTCGTTGTTTAAGCTATAACAAAAAGTTTCGTCAACCTTAGAGAGATTGCATTTTAACCTTACCACAAACTATATTACCGCTACAAAAATGAAAGCTTCAATCACACGCGCATATATACGTTATGCCGCGTAGTATTAATTTAATTGTGCACCAAGTCATATAGATCATGATCAACGTGGAACTACTTCCATTAAAATTAAGTTTCATATTATTTCACATTATGACGTTCATGGAAGCAAGTTAAATAATTTTAGTAAACCTAAATAGCTCATTCCCTTTGCTGTAAGGATGAATGGTAATGTGTCTGCTCGAAATTGAAAGCTTCCGTCACACGGGAATTAATATATTCACTGCATCGCGATATATTCGTGATCCCATATTTCTTAGCTTACTGTAAAAGTGACCAGAGAATATAACGAAAACAACTACATCGAACGAAAATAAATAAACAAAAAGCATCTAATAATTAATATGCAGATTTAAAGAAATAAATACCTTTCCTTCAGAGTATCGTCAGTTCATTTGTTTACAGTTATTTAACTAAATAGAATTCTTATTAAATAACGCTCATAACCTCGCGTTTTCAGAAACATCTTTGGCCGTTATATAGGAACGAAGTCTTTCTCGGCGTTGAGAATGGATGTAGTCTTCTCGGGAGACTAGCCGAGTAAGTAAGATGTTTCCACACGATATTTCGGCGATCTCAGACTCCGTCGCCATCTTCTGGTGAAGAAGATGGCGACGGAGTCTGAGATCGCCGAAATATCGTGTGGAAACATCTTACTTACTCGGCTAGTCTCCCGAGAAGACTACATCCATCTTTGGCCGTTGTTGGTTCAGCAAGGAAGGCTGGGAGCCTGACGTTTCATCATTAAGGACACAATGACCAAGCTTACCTTTTTTGTAATATTTACTATGATCAATGTAATTCAATACGTGATTCGGAAAAATCGTGGTTGCGACGTGTGATCGGGGGGAACAGCAAATCATTAGATGTTTTTTTTTGTGCTGGTACCTTTTGGTAGAGCGAGGTATCTATCTTGGTGTGGTCGAGCTTGGTGTGCATGGAGGAGACCCTGGGCCGGGAGGGAGCCGAGGCGAGTACGACGTGTTTGTCGCTGCGGGCGAGGGGCAGTGCCACCGCCCCCGCTTCTGGCGCTGCCGCCCCCACCACCGCCTCCCCCGGAGACGCCGGCGGCTGCTGCGGTTGCGGTGGGTGCTGCGGGGACAGCGGCAAGCCCTGCGGCGTGCACGGACTCGAGTCGTCTGCAACAGGACAAAAGAGGAACATCCAACACTTGTAATACCCCGCAGCAAAGAGGACACGTTTGACTCCAAAATGCTTTGGCTGACGCCTGTTTCAAAAGACGCGGAGCAGGACACCCCGGATTACATTACCCCTTTATTACGCCGGGACACGCCGCTGCGGCCTATAAACCTATCGCCCAGTTTGTGTGGAGTGCATGTATCCGGCAGACACGAAGTGCTTTGTTGGCCAAGCGGCGAGAAGACTCCTGCCCATATCAGGTGGCTTGCGTCTCGCTGATGGGTTGGGTGCAAAGAGCAGTAGCTTGAGATGTCGGAGCGCAAGCATCTTAATATCCGAGACTAGCTCTCAGTAGATCGCGCGGCGCAAGCTACCCAGTCCCAAGTTCTGTGCAACGGATGCTTGTTAACGGATTAGATGTGCGGTAGGGATCACGTAGGTTATACCGGAGGTAACTCTTCAAAAGCTGAAAAGGAAGCCTTGCTAGCAATAAAACAAGCACTATTGTTTTGATGGATGTGAGATCATTTGGGAAGACTCGTAGAGTATCCGCGTAGGACAGTCGCTTGAGGTGTCGGGATTTTCCGAGTCCTACTATCCGAGAAAAGCCCTCGGCATACCGCACAGCGCTTACCCTTAAAGCTGATGGTGGACTATCAAGTCCCATTATATGGTAACCAGCGTTACAAGCATAACGAGCGCCCATAAACTACAAAGTTTCATTTTGGCCTCCTGTGTTTTCTTTCGAATGTCTGGTGGTGCTATACCCATGATTTGGTATATTTTGTTGACAGGAGTTGGTTTGAGGCAACCTGTTACAATGCGACCGGTATCATACAGTGCTATGTCAACCTGCCTAGCATGTGCAGAGTTTTGCCAAACTGGTGCTGACTGTTCTGCTGCAGAGAAACTGAGTGCCAGATCAGATGTTACGAAGCACATTTGGCTGTGCTTTCCAGGTGGTACTTCTGACTTTTCTAATGATGTTATTCCGGGCAGATACTTTGAGTTTCAGATCCTCACAATTGGCTTTGAATGTAAGAAAGCGATCAAGCTTTACTCCCAGATATTTTGGAGTATCGCAATATAATAGTTGTTGCCCCCTCCAGTTGATGTTCAACATCCTTCTGGCTTCTCTGTTTCTCAGGCGTAATGCACAGACTTGCGTTTTTCTAGGGTTGGGCTTCAAGTGATTAGCATCATAATACTTGGCCATATCCTCAAGAGCTGTTGTCAGCTTCACCTCCACCGTCTCAAAGGTCGTGCCTTGAGTTGCAATTGCTGTATCATCAGCATAAATGAATGCTCTTGTTCCATGAATTATTGGTTGGTCATTTGTATCTATGTTGTACAAGAGCGGGGCCAGCACACTACCCTGAGGAAGGCCATCCTTCTGAGTTCTTCAGCGACTCTTCTTATTGTGGAGGGTGGCGTAAAACCTTCTGTTTTGTGGTAAACACTGGACGCCTTGTGTTAGATGGTAGTATTTTGTGGTGGAATATACCTTACTTATCAACATTTTGTGGTTGACAGTATCATACGCCGCTGTGAGATCGATGAATGCCACACCCGTAACCTGTCCTCTTTCATACCCGTCCTGTATATACTGTGTCAGGTAAGAATTTGGCCGCAGAATGACCGACCAGGTCAAAAACCAGCCTGTTACTTTATGAGCATTTTGTCAATGCACTGTCAGATACGGTTGAGGATCAATCTCTCAAAGACTTTGTATAAATGACAAGGAAGTGAGACTGGTGGGAAGTTTTTTGGATTTGTTGGTTCCTTTCCAGGCTTTAGCTTTTCGCGTCGTATACGTCGACGTAATTAAAGACGGGAAACGATTGGGGGCAATGAACCGGAAGAAATTCGGCAATGGCTTTGTGAATGAACCATTCCGGTATTCGTATGGAGTGATATCATTAAATCATGCAAAACCGAAATCAGGATATCGGGATTGGGATTCGAACCTACATTCTCCAGAAAGCGAGGACAAAGCATTACTATTCACTCACCAGGATCCGTGCGTGCAGGGAAGTGTCCTCATTACAGGCTCTTTGTGATGATACATCAAGCCCTAACCATAGTGCACTGTCTTAATATAAAAAGCCGCAAAAAGACTAACAATGCAGCGGTTTACAGGAACTACATCATAACAGAACAATAAAAATGACATTTTTTGTGGATTCATTGCTGAAGATTATTTGATAATGTGTTGATAACATCCCAACGACCGATCTTCGACACTGACAAGCATACATCACATTTGCCAGCATCATCATTAAATCATGTTGGTGTATGGAGACATAATGAAATATTCTATTTATTAATAGTTTAGCACAAGACAGAAAGAAGGGAAAGATTGAATCAAATCAGACAAGCGACTGATAAAAGAGAGAGAAAAGCACCCCATGGCACACACAAAAATCGACTATCTTTCCAAATAGCTCTGTCACCAACAACGTGTCGCGCTATTATGGTTCCTGGTAAGATGTAAATAAATTTCATACGATTTGCAGCAGTAATATTGGGTGTTTGAATAGTAGCGTAATCTCGAAAATGTATGGAGAAGAACTTAACTGAATAATATGGTAAATATTATATATTATTAGAATTAGATGATGATTAATGGAGATATGGTAGCCAAAGTAAGTTACCAGTGTCTACTATTTGTTAAACAATAACCAGAAACAATAACTTGTTTTGTATCTTACAGGCTTTATACTGTATATGAATGGAGGCTTTTGCAGCTGCAGTTCTAGAACACAGGTTCTCGGGCTTCTTGTTGTGGTTATATTGAAACAATTTACGTTTGGTAGTCATTATTCCTACGATCTTTGTCGTATGTCTATATCTGGGACATAGATGGAGGTACTGTCGTCACACTGAGGATCTTTAAAACTCACGTAAAGTTAGTTGTGATCAATCTTCACAAAAAAATGCCTTTTTTTAAGGTATACTCTAGACTTGTGTACCATTGTAACATAAAATGATCAGAATCGCAACTAATTTCTGAGACCTAGAAAATTTCTGTAGACTATCGCAGTAGGGGATATAAACCATCTTCTCTTTTCATGCAAGAAATACGCCCACATCCAGGACAGAATGCTAAAAGAACTCACAAAATGTAACATTTCTCTCCCAACCAACGCTTCCATCCTGCTCGCCTTAAATAAACACGAACAGTGATAGCAAATAACTGTGAAATATCTGTTTTAGCTTAATTAATGTCTTAATTCAGATGAAACTATTCTGTATACACCTCGCGATATATTAAATTTTGTTCGTTGCCTTGCATCAAGTATAATGATTTAGAACATTAAACCCACTGCTGACTGTACACTATGATTTTAAAGTAGTCTTTTAACTATCAGTACAAGGATATAAAATATTCTTAAACTGTATTTGTTAAATATGAAAATTCATAGCCGTTGAATCATTGATATCATGGTTATAATGTTGACACTAGGTCCTTGAGAATTGTACACATTTCTGAAATCAGTGAAACCGATATTCAAAATAATTTCCTCCATATCAATTGAATCAAACACATCTAGTTTGCTATTTAAAGATCTCTATTAAGCATGTTTTAAATAAGTTGGTAGTTCATTATTTAATAACATTTTTTTAATTAATATATATCGTCTCGCCCACGTGGAGGTATTTAAAATGGTAAAGGAATTGGGCAAGGGATTGGAAGGAATTCTGCCTGTCATAATTTTGTAAAATCATGGGAAACCAATATCTGGACGGGGATTTGAAACATCGTCCACCGGAATACCAGCCCCGTGTGATTCCACTCATCAACGATTTCAGTGTATTTAAATCAGACCTAGTTTATACCAAATTTCATACAAATGGCTTATTTGTCTCCTTTTTTTTTGCTGAGAAACTGACTTAGTTAACACTGCTGTAGATTTCATATGATTTGAGGCACTGTAATATTACGCTATGGGAAGTAGGAACATCGAAAGGCGAATTCCTGCCGCCGACAGCCTTCAGGTCAGCCTCATTACGATCTAACGCAGTTTTCCGTGATATTCTTTGCGAATGATCCCCGCTCTTCGCTTAAAAATTATTGCTTTCACTACACAATAAGACATGCGTAAACACACCAGTTACATATTTCTCAGACGTCGGAAATTACTTGTCTTACTCAGCATACATCTTTTTCACTGTCGTTACTGTCCTTACAACGCAAATATCTTTGCTTTAATTTGTTTATAAATTTATTAAGCAGGAGAAAAGGAGAGGTTTTAAAGTCATACATCTCTTAGAGAGAATGATTAAAGGCGATGCAACGGGGATAAAAAGGAATTAGTATACAAAACCATGTTCAGATTGACTGAGCCACAATGGCGGGTTACTTCATTGCGATGGGGTGGATGGGGCGATTACAAAATACATGGGTACAATGTTAGCAGTTAAAATTGTATGAAAAAAATCATCTTAAAACACAATCAGTGACAGACATTACAAATGTAGCCACTGGAAGACAAGATGTGTCACAAGAGACGTCTGGGAGTGTATAAGGAATATACCTATGATGAGACTCGGATGGAAAGAAGAATAAGAAGTAGGGATAGTACGTGGAAGGGAAAAGATGACCTCAGGCGTAAACTTCGCTTCAGGCATAAGGAGGAGGAAAATTTTTCTTTGGTGGCTAATGTAGTCACAGAATACAGTAAATTATCGGAGGATATACTGAAAAAATTACCTCATACATTAAAATAATATAAAGCGAAAATTTGTGTAGTGAATTTACAGGAGCCAAAAGATTGGAAACCGTTTATAAATTGTTGTTTCCCACCCTTCAACATTTTCTCGGTATTATAATTTATTGAGAACGTAAAAACTGCTTTTTTATTTCTTAAAATATTCGCTGTTGTTGTTGTTGCTTTAGGACGCGTCGACATCGAGGTGATTAGCGCCCTAAAAATATTCGCATTGTTGCGAGGGATTATCAGGTACTTCGCTGGGAGCGTGGTTGTATCGATCTTACTAGAACTCGTTTGTCAGTGCATTCAGACTGCCGGCCATTCACTTCAATCCGATTGTGTCAGCGCATGACGAATCGAGGGGCCGCTCTCTCGTCGATGACAAATGACGGCGAGCACTCTTACGCAATTTGTTCGACTTGAAATTCCGCGTAACGTCGCTAATGGGAGGAAATTGGCAGTTTTGGGGTCGCAGGATTCTCTGAATAGGAGAGTAATGCAGCCATTTATAATGACATCGTGCCACCACTAAAATTTCAGCTGTATTAAATTAGTCTTTCCGGCGTGCAGCATTTATTCCAGAATTCTCCCTCAGCAGTTACTCATTTTCAGTTAAAAAAAAGAAAAATCCACAAGGATATATTAAAACACTAACGCATTTTCATTGTATTCTTGTGTTGCTTTTGATTAAAAGAGAAAGCTGAATACGGATTTCCACAGATGACTTTAATATTTCGATGTATCACTGGACCTTACTGACGAATTTCTTTTCTTATTCTCCATTTTTAAATCACACTGGATTAACCAAGTCGCCAAGGAAACAGGTTTGATGCGAAAAGAGAAATGTGCAAAGGTATGACATATATTAGAGTATAAAGTTGTGCTAATATGAAGAAACTTGATATTTGTGTACAGATGAAGTCAAAATTGATATAGTAGATGAGACTTTGTATGAATTTAAGATCGTCATTTACTGTGATCCGAAAGTTCCATCGAGACTAGAGGAAACATATACCCAACAAACAGCCTCCTTTACATTTAGTTCCGTCAAGTAAATTTGTGTGATTCTTACGTCCAGCTATTTACAGTCTGAAGTTGCCGCGCACTCTGCATCCATCGTGGCTGTACCCACAGTTTACCGTGGAACCTTGGTCATAGCAAGCCATGCCACATGTGAAGATCTCTGTAAAACTTCAGTTACGTGTGATGGTCAAAATGTTCTGCGGTGTTTAGGCAGAGTGAAGCGGTAAAGGTAACTGTTAATTTATCTTGTACCTGTGTCAGGAATTCTCACGGTGTCGAAGGGTACCAATTCATGATGTTTTGGCACAGGCAATGAACTGGAAGCTGATTATAACGAGCTGAGTAGCTCCTTCCAGCAGGTGAGGAAAGATGAAATTCTCGTCACTCGTATCAACACTTGACGCTTACATTTGTGAAACTCCCTTGACCCGAGGATCGCTGTAGTACTATACTTGTGCCTTAGGTAGTGTATGAATGTGGTGTGGTGGCTCAGTGATTAAGGCGTCCAACTGGAGATCAAAAGGTCCTCGGGTCGAATCCCTATCTCGGCAAGAATTTTTAAAGGCTCTTAAGCCCTAGCGCACCAGAATGCTTTCGTGGTTCTGATTTCACGTTAAACTGTAGGTCCCCATTAGCCAGTAGGATTACCAGGTTAGGTTAAGGTAGTCATGGCAGAGACTCACGAGCGGCAAATGGAAACTCTGCTGACCGGCAGCCAGACTCTTCGGGAATACGACCCGGCCAATCATGCCATATGCATTATTATCAGTAGATAAACCTATTCGGGCGATTTTTCAGCATTTATTTTAAACAATGATCTAGATTTGGCTGATTTAAGCAATGAATCTGGCAACGTTGTCAAAAACTGGGAACAGATCTTTTCATTTTTAATACAGACAATATGTAATCTCAAATTTCTCAGGGCCAGTTCAGCAGGTCGCCAAGCCAACTGGCGATTTTTATATAGCACACTTACCTGCCGATGTGTCGACTTGCGCTGCCTCGCTGTGTGTGAAGCTGTTCTGCCTCTGAAGATTGGGCGGGACCCAGAACTTGTCTCCCTCACAGGCGCCTTCCTCCACCAGAGCCTCAGCACTGCGAACAACGGCACAGGACAAACACTGTTAAACACAGCGATTAAGAACTATTTTTATACGTGAGAAAATCCTGTCGCTAAGGATCATGATAGAAAATTTGATAGTCAACAATAGAAGTTATGTGATGTATGAGAAATAATGAATGAATGTAGGCTTGACGGTGTATTAACTATAAAAGATATTCTCGGGCCTTCGAGAGAGCATCAATATGATGCGACGTTCCGAAATCGCTCTCCCACTTGATCTTCGGGCTCCCGGAGAGTCCGCCCTTATATAGCCTGCACGGGCATTGGTTGCCGCTGACGTCACGTTCTTTCAAGAAAGATTAAAAATATTACCCATTCCTCGCCACATTTAGGCGTGCATTGTCCTGCTGAAATTTGGTATATGGCGCTGCGTGCAGTAGAGACAGTGCCTCAGCCCTTGAAACCTCCCAGATGTAATAGTTGCTGCTCATATTGCCCTCAATACGCAGAAGGCTAGATCGCATGTTATAGCTAATGCCACCCCAAACCATCACACTTCGCGTTTGTCCGCTGTGTCACTCAGCAATGCAGTCTGCCCGATTGCCATCAGCACGATAGCGTCCACGCGTGCACGGTCATCACTGAAGGTCGGGTTGAAGCTGGTCTCGTCCGAAAACACTGTCACTCAGCACGCCAGTGACGGCGCTCACGTGTCCATCGCAGTCTGAGGCTTTGGTGGTTCGTCAATGGAATCCGACGCAATGGCGTGCGTACCACCTGTCCAGCAGCCTTTTGCAGGCGCCATCGAGTATGTCCACACCCGGCGTGTCAACATTGTGGACGAAGCTGTTCTGTGGGTTATGGATAAACTGGTGGTCATCCCAAGCTGTGGTCACAGTCTATGGTTTAGTAACCGCTCATCGCTGAGTACGACCGGCCCTCTTCTATACACTGGTTCCACACAAGCATCACTATCGCAGCAGTGTATCCTGTACGAATCGCAATGTCACGCTACAACAACCCGCTTTCAGAAAACAATTATTACGTCATGTTCGAACTCGCCCAAATGCTGATATTGCACTCTTGGTCTCAATGTGGCATACCGGCGCTTGTTAGGAGGCTTCCTCTTCGTTTCACGACTCTGCACCAACTGAGTGTGGCGTAACTCTGACCTGTCCGGTCACACAAAAGACGTCACTGCTGGGCCTACGTACACGCCATTTCTCTGCAGTTTCCATCTCTTATTACGGTTCCACTGTTATACACCACCTCAGTTTCGAGAGTGATTCTGACCATTCCATCTGTATGTTGCAATTTTCGCAAACATTACTGTAACCATTGCTGATTCATCCGTGCTTAAGGATCTTTCCCAACCCCAAGAGCAAGTAGATACTCTGAAACGTCAACTGCTTCTTCGTCGCTATTTCAAGAGCTTCTTTTCATCCTTCCAAAGAATAAATCGACATTTAGAAAAACAACAGTATAATTAATTGATGTAGAAATTACGTTTTCAATTGAAACCGAGACAGCTAGGTGAGGGGTTAAAACTTTGACTTTGCATTTGGGAGTGACGAAAGCTTGATTCCCGGTCCTGTATTCCAGATTTCAGCTTTGCAGGGTTTCCCTTTATCACTTCAGATGAATGCTGAGATGGTGTCTTCGGCTGACGAGCCGTAAAACCCTAACCAAAAGAAAGGGAAAAAGATTGTAACAGAAAGGAAATTCGTGTGTGAGGCACATCTTCATAAATTCATGATATTAGATTATTGTTAATTTTATGTTACTTTTTTGGTTGTGGCTTGACGCCTCGTCAACGTCGAGGTCCTCAGAGGCGGGAAAGGACTGGGGCAAGGAACTGGAAGGAATTCGGTCATGGATCTTTGAAGGAAGCATCCCAGCATTCGCCTGAAGTGATTTGGGGAAACCATGGAATACTCAAGTCTGGATGTCCGGACGGGTATTCGAACCGGTGTCCTCCCGAATGCGAAGCCATAGAATTACCGCTCACGGACCACTTGAATATAAAGTGCAAATCTTTCTTAAAGGAACAGCAGCTTTATATACTCTTTTGCGTACGTTGTTTGACGGATAAATATCGCACAGTAGAATTGCTGGCACTTTATTGCCTCGTATGTGAAGAGCGTTTCGACGCGGGCGGCAGACTCCCACTTTCATTTCGCCTGAGGACTGCCGTCTCCTGCCCTCCAACCGACTCTCTGCTCCTGGAAAATATAAAGTACAACCTGCACACAGCTGTACTATTACTTTCTACAGAAGGCAAGTCGAAAAATTTAGCTACCACGCTGAATCGAATTAAATTAACTTTGCAATAAAGTGACAATATGTTTTACGGCACAACAGGAGCCATATTGATATAGCTATCGTATAGTGACTCAAAAACTCGATGTAGCAGTGGCCCAGTAGCACTTGCGGCTGTCGCAGCAGAGTACGATTGTTATTGTGATCACGACACTCTGTTGTCATTTAAAGCAACTGGCTATATTGGATTGACTTTTAGAGATCACCTGTTTTAGCTAAATGTCATTTTGGCCTTGGAACTCTGTAACTTTTTTGTATGCTTAACACATAGTTCTAATCGACGTATATTTTTGATGATGAAAAAAAGGGTTCCAGTTAATATTATCGTGGAAGGTCAAAACCTGGCTAGTGAAAAAATAAGGGAAATACAAAAAAAAAAAAAAACAACACACAC
Source organism: Vandiemenella viatica (assembly GCA_031002005.1). Classification (NCBI taxonomy): domain Eukaryota; kingdom Metazoa; phylum Arthropoda; class Insecta; order Orthoptera; family Morabidae; genus Vandiemenella; species Vandiemenella viatica. The sequence goes on along the minus strand of JARYHS010011408.1, from coordinate 81,250,178 downwards.
ACATTTGGCGCTCGTTGTTACGTAAAAATAAATCAGCCAACTTTTCAGTATTGACAAACTATGTGTATAGTATCAAATGTTTGATAATGTGTATCAGTCATTTGTCTTACTGACTGATTTTCGTAGTTACTGATTTTTAATGACCTAATTTTAAAAATATGATCACGTACTGCTTTAAAAATGTTTCGTCTTCACGAAATTGTTCTAGTATATAATAAAAGTTTGTATTTGATTCCATTGTAAAAAATTAGAGAACCCAGAACTAGAAAAGCTTCGTAACTGTTTGCGAGGACAAGATTTATACCACCCGGATACATAAGTAGAATTTTTATGGTTCTAGATCTGTTAGAAATCAGGCCCCGCTTTTAAAACTTTTCGTTCAATGTGACGTTTTAGTTTTTTTTTTTTTTTAATTAAATGGCATTCGGCCATGTTAGCCATTCAGTCAGCTCATTGTCCTTTTTTGTTTTACAATGTATAGATATCATCCAAGTGTGATTGCTTTCTCTCTTTTGTAAAGACAACACAAGACGAACACAACACTTAATTAAAACCACCCATGCCCTCGGCCGGACTCGAACCGGCGACCCCTGCAACGCGGAGCAAGCACGCTACCCCTACGCTGCCGGGGTCGGCGACGTTTTAGTTTATGATCATAGTTAGTTTGATCTGAACATACAGATTTGATTCTGAATATTGCTCAGTCGTTTATTTAGTAAATCTTAACTGCGAAGAATATTTAATTTTTCTTTCTTCAAACCAACGAATATTTGTTAATCAGATTGGTTTTAGACATAATTTAAGCTTCCAGATTTTTATCGAAATTTTATCACATTAGCATGAGGAAAACGAATTAAAATGTTTGTAATATATGAGGTACAGTTTGTAGGGTATCGTTATACTTTTATTTTCTTATATCATTAAACTTCAAACCATGTTTTTACTGCTAAAGAAGGACAGTAACGAAAACGTTGGTTGAGACTTTTAACATTGAGCTCGGACAGCTATAAACGCCGTTATTGACACCAGGTGCAGCTCAAACCGTGAAACATTCGAATTTTTTTAGTTTTTATTTGAATAATAAATTATAAATGGTTTAAATGACTTGAATGGAAATTTAACAAGATATTTTAACAATTGGATGAATCATAAACGACAGCGCATGAAAAGAACAAGAGCTGTAATTTGATGTCAAATGCCTACAGTGATCCGCAGGTCTAGATGAACCGTTAAAATCATATATATTCGTATCTGCACGGTAACATCGTACAGTCCTTTGTGAGCACTCAAACGGAAATCGCATTCTCCTTTTGTTATAAATGCAATCATTATGTACTAATTAGTCTTTTCAATTAATCTCAAGAGAGAACAGGAATTTATTTCCATTTCGCTTGTCTGTTTCCAGTAAATGAGCATTTTTTACTTTGAAATATAAACCTCTTATATAAATAAACTCACTGGGGAATTAGATTATTCAGATAAAAATTAAATAAACACCATTTATTTAAGTTGATAGTCATAATGAGGTAGGAGGTTATGCTGTAACCAACGAGTGTTTGCTTATTGTTGTCATCATTTCTATAACTTTTCAAGTGTTGGAGTAAATAACATTAGAGGAGGGATTTTGTACCATTATTACGTAGGACAATACATGCAGCAGCTATGCCTTGTATTAGACAACTATTCAGAAATTTACATCGAATGATTTATAAGAACAACAGGAGGCTCTATTAAGATCATAATGCTATTTCAACCCTGAACGTGACATTACCTATATAGTAATAGCGTCACTTCTGTCAGTTTTTTAAGTTTAAATAGCTTCAGTTTTTCCAATATTTTGATTACTTATTTCCGCTTCTAATAGAGGTATGAGTCCTCAATTTGAAGCACCTTCCCATGTTTCTGTAATAATTATGGATGTGTCTGGTGTTTCGCTATATATCCGCAGGTTTCCATTGAGAATCATGTTTCTTCAATCGCTCGTTTAGTCTTTTTTAATGTGGTGAATCTGTTATAGTCATTTTGTTATTACTTGCGTGTGTACTTCGTATTAACTTTTAAGAATCTTATTTCAAATGGCTGAATTAAGGCATTAAACGCTATATGACAAATAAAGCTGTCGCACTTAAACATCTTTAAGTTGTTTCTATATTTCCAAGAAGGCTTCCATTAAATGCAAATCGCACTCAGCTGACTCGTTGAATACGGATCTGAGCTGTGGTGGTGGCGATGTTTCGCCGGAAGCCACTGGGCATCCTCTAGGCCGAATGTAGGTTTACTCCTGACTAAATGTTAGCTGCTTGTAGAGATGTTCCGGGGATATTATTTCGTTATGTTCAGCGCGGCACTCACAATGGTCATATAAAATGCATTACCACGCTTCACTCAATCCGTACCCTCCATATCCGTTTATATTCAATGAATTTTAAACACCTGCACCGCTTCCAGGACTATTAAAAGCAAACAGCTTTCTTTTATGGCCAGATATTTTGTCTCTATCCATAACACATGTGCTCATTCAAAATGTGTAGAGTGACGATAGATTTTGAAGGTTGGCCTAATATTACATGTCTCTGGTGTTCTTTGAGTCTTGTTTCGAGTGGTAGTTTTGTTTATCCTATAAATCTCTTTCCATAATTACAAGATATTTTACCTTCTTCCGGGTTTGTTGTTACGTTCCTAAGGCCAGTTTCCCCACTAATTATAATCCTTTAAATAAACTGAATTTGTGTCTGAGAGAGAGAGAGATGAGGCGATTGATTGTAAATTCGTATGATAATTCTATGAATATTTGATATTTCGATCGATGAGAGTGGTTTAAAATGGGCTGAATGATTATTGTAATTTTTAAGCATTAACTTTCATGGTGTATTAGTTAAAAGAGTGTAATGAAGATTGTTGTGTAAGACATAATATTTTAATGAGATCCTGGCTGTTTGGAATTGTTAAATTTTGTCGGTTTAACATTTAAATGGTTGTAAATATTTTAAATTTCATTTAAAAATGTTTCTTTATGAATTCAACTAGTTTTGTACGAATTTGGTAAGATTTGTGTTGTTAACCTAATGTCGGTGCCTTTATTATACTCCAGAATATTCTATGATACGTATTTAAGCTGTCTATAAACGCAACTGTGCAGTCCGGTATGGAACAGTGCTGGAACGAACTTCACGACATTTGGTTATAGCATTGTGCTTTTAACCTTCGGAAAGGAGTCTGATGTAATATTTACGTGTGTTTTTCTGAAGTGTTTCTACAAAATGAGAGCTGAGTAAATAGTTTACAGACGCTGACTTTATTGAGAAGCAACCTGTCATTGTAAAAGTTCAAGCAATTAAATAATATACTTTAGTGGAAGTTTAAACCACTTGACTACTTATCAAATCTACATAAACCATATTTTAAAGCAACAAATACCGATTTGTTTCACACTGTTTTTCGTGGACGGTGGCTTTGCCTGATCTGATTATGTGCTGGATCTTATTTCTGCGTCGTCAACTATCAATACCTTTAATGAGTAGAAGGTGTTGTGTTTCAGTAATGAAAGAATGCTTCTTAATCAGTGGCTGCAAGATTGAGTTTAATTTAAATTTTATTTAAATTTCAACATCGTTGATGAATGTTTGACACTGTACGATGTTATAAATGAGGATCATGTCGTAACATTAATGGTAGCACTAGTTTTCAGCACACAATCTCAAACAAGTAACGTTTTAACCGAGCGGATTTATTCACACTACATAAAGATTGATTGACATTCATTGCGATCAGGTGCGAACACTCGTCTGTGAGTGTATGCCAAGGAAAATGGTTGGGGATGAAGATAAATTTTTAAAAAATACTCAGCTTATTATGAACACAAATAATAAACTAAAGGTTTACTATGATTGTAAGGTGGGGTAGGAATTGCTTGTTGAGGACTCCATATATAAAAATACATTTACATAACATTTGATAAAAAAACTCAACTGGGCAGGAAGAATTGGAAACGTTGTAGAAAAAGGTTTCAGAATTCTTGACTTGTTGGAGAGAGTGATGAGGGGATGTACCAAAGAAGTGAGGGAATTGGGTGACAAAACTTTGGTTAGATCATTGCTTGAATAAGGCGGTGTAAAATGAGATCCATATTTTGTGTATTAGACACAGGAGTTGGAGGGGGAGCAAAGAGGGCTGCTACGAGATTTGTTTTCTGCAAATTGCTGCACTACACAATGAGAAACTGATATGATAAAAGAGCTTGAATGGGATTTATGAGGAAAGTGAAGAGAGTCATGGGAATGTACAAGGCGTATGTTAGGGACGATGCATGGAAACATATTGGTGGAAGAATTAAGAGAAGTGCATGGAAGGAAAAAGATGACGATGGCCACAAGCTGGCACTCGATTTCAAACACAAGGGTGTGGGAAGATTTTTTTTCGTAGATAAGGGGTGTTAGGAATTTAAATAAATTACCAAGAGAAATTATGCATAATTAACCAAAAACGCTTAAAGAATTTAAAGTTAAAGCTCGTGGAGGGCAAATATAGGCGGGTACAGGAAAGGGGGAAAATGTATGGGGTAAGGAAATTGCATTGGACTGTGCTCTCCAACGAAATTCAATTAAATTGATTTAATGTTAAATTAATCCAGGCAGAAATTGCATAAAGTGATGGCTGAGATAATGGAACACTTTCGTTACGTCATGTCGTACTTCTGCAGTTTATGGACAAGGTAATACTTCATGCAAGAAAAAAAGAGTATATTGCTATTTATTAAATAAACACCTGATGTTTGTTGAACGCACACTTCGTAAGACATAGGATCAATATTTGAGCATGGATAATAAAAATAATACCCCATTACTGGTATATTAATGGCTTAGGCACTGGAAAAACTCTAACTTGAATTCGTGAGTCGTGGAAAAATATTATAAGATACAACTTATGTATCTTTAAGTGGCTGCGGCGTAGTCTTTGGAAGATGTGGTCCAGTGGTAAGTGGCTCCCGTGATTGGCTGGCAGGTAAATCTATACTGTTTGAGTGGAAATGTTGCTCTAACTGGCCGAAGGTGTGGCTATTCAGTAAACAAGTGGGGAGAGCCAGTAGTCCCAGTGTTGTGCAACGCACTGCTGCGCTCAGGTTTTCTATATCACTAGTATGTCCCTCGCAGTGAGAAATTGTGGCGGTCAGTTGGTAGGTGTTATCACAACCAGCGACTGTAGCTGTAGCCTATGACCTGACTCAGAGTTTGTGGCTACGCAGCTCTAATATTGAGTCGTGTGTCCGCTAGCGACAAAGATTCGACTCGAGAGGAAAAAAATATTGAGATAGAGGCTTCGAAACTACTCCCTAACCCATGAAATGAATAAACATGCGACAGTACTTAAGTAGCTGAGGTTTTGTGCGAATTCAGCGTGGCTGTTACCTGTCGTTGAGATGTGTCTTCTCGGCGGCCTCGAGCAGGTTCTTCTCGAACCAGTTGAGTCTGTAGCGCCGTGAGCAGGCCACGTAGAACAGCACTACGGCCACGAGTGCGAGCATCAGCGAGCCCAGCCCGTACAGCAGCAGGTAGTGCAGGGACTCGCCCCCGCCTGCAGACGAGCCAGGGTCCGCCATCTGCAACACCAGGCGTGGAGGGCTCACCTTAAACGAATCACTGGTCTTTCTCTTCAGGGACTAGAGTCGTGAAAACGCTGTCTAGACTCGCTCGGTTTGTCGTTGCCAGCGCGACCTCTGCCGGCCAAATGCCGAAAACAGTATGGAGGACCGAGCCTGGTCGTAAGATTTAGCCTGATAATAGGCTCGGTCTGTTATTCACGTGATGGCACTCGATGGGTACAATCGGAACATTGCATCGCAGTCTTCAAACCTCTAAATTAAAGAATGAAGTAACTGAAAAATTAAAGAGTGAAGAGTATATGTCTTCTTCTTATTATTTTCTACGTGCTGGTGTATCATTCTATAAGATTGTATACGTTAGTTTAGGAAAATTCGGATACTTAAATACCTGGCACAACTCTGTTATGAAAAAGTAAAAATCGGCAGATTGCACCACTTTCAACATTTCTGTGGGATGTTCCGGCGTTTCATAAAAAAGTGGAACAATCTTTCTCCTGAACATATAAAAGGTCTTTTGGATGTTAACAACAATCACTTATTAGAGTGATATCATTTATGTCATTAACGTGACTTCAGTGTTGTGTATTAATTGGTACAAATCCTTACAAGACATCATAAATGTTTGAAACCTCAATATAAATCACAGTGCAGCAAATTTGGATTCAGGGTATACTTTATGTATGTCAGTAACTATAGATAACTTATTTATGTTATAGTTTTTGTTCATACTTTGTAATATTTCCGTTACATACGTTTACCAAACACATACATCTTGCACTTAATGTCTGTGGCGATTCAATTGATAGAACATATACAAAACGTTGGTAGTAACCATTGCTATATTGTAGATTCGAGAATGCTTCTGCCGTACAATCTTGTCCAGTTTTCTATGACGTACCCTTCTTTTTAAGGGACACGAATGAGGAAGACACTGCGCGCTATTCCTGCATTGCCGAGCCTTCGTATGTCCGCAGAGCCATCGTTTGTCCGCCGAGCCTTCGTTTGTCCATTGAGCCTGAGGAAGCTCCAGCGGTCACAGCTCACCCGAGTAGAGAGAACCACTCATAGGGAATAACCACGCGAGTTCGAGCGTGAGTAGACGGCGATTTGCACGACACTATCAGGGACTATAGTGAATTCGACACACTTATTTTCGTGTGAGGACATAAAATCTGAGAGAATTCCTTACGTAGGGCTCACTCAAGACTTTATGCCTGTCCATCACTGACATGGACAGATCAGTGGCAGTACAGATGGACAGCACAAGTGTTTGGTAACACCGCGACCCTGTTGGGTTTTATTGTCAACTCCCATGTGAAGGAAATATGCGTTGTCGGGAACAAAATAAAATGCTGACTTTCATTTGGTTAAAAAAACTTCAACAGGAAAGAAAGGCTGCTATGTGGACGTCTATTTTTTTTTTAAATTGCCTTTTCGATAATATATTTTATGGGACGAAACGAAACAAATCGCAAATAACAAATCTCAAAACCATTATTTAGACAAATACAGGGTGGACTCTTGTAGTCTCGTTCATCCATCTTCATCCCGTGCATCTCAGACGGCGATTGCGTATCAGCATCAACGTGTTTCAGTATCTGCATTGTCTTACCATACGTGTGATAGGCTGCCTGAAACCACTCTTCTTGTGGCATGATCTAAAAGCTGAAAAATTGTGCTTTCGGCATTTTTTCGGGGTATCATCATGAGGTTCCTAAATCTACATCCTTGACAAGAAAATAGAAAGAGCTGTCATATGAATGGATGAAATGGGGAGAAGTTTTTATCTTAACGTACTTACTTTCCATAAGAGAAGTGTAATCAATGTAAATTTTTTTCATGCTGCCAACGAACACAGCATACCCCTCCAATCTCGTCGCAGCATTTTGCTTACATGCCGGTCGACCTATCTTATCTGGCTTGAGGATTCCATGTGTTGAAAATCTATGTAGTGTAATTCCGTCCATTTGATCTGAGCCATATCTGGAAACGTCGTGCTTAGCCACACGAAAAGCGTTGTGTATGCCTGTTTGTGTTATGATATTTGCCTGTAATAGAGAGATGTATTCTGAACAGTTTCTCATTTTTCGAAATTAATTACTGAATTATTTTATATCAGGAAGATATCAGATGGAAGGACTCTATTAAAAATTTATGCGACCATTAACTGTTGAGATGCTTTAATCCGATATTATCCCTTCTAACATTTAACTAAAGTCTCTTTTAAATATCTCTTGTGGTCTTTGGAGGTGATGATTGAGAGCACGTTTGAAAATACTGTTTTCCAAAAAATAAACTCTGAGATGATATAAATTTCTCCCTATGTTGTCCTATGTCATCTCAAATTCCTTAGCTTTCTGACTTCGCATCAAGATGAAACATATCCTATTTCGGTCGTTGAGCTGTACAGTATTAAAAACCTCATCAAAAAATGTTCTATAGTTTCTCCACAAATTCTATTCTTCTAAACAGGCAGAATCTCAGTCAATGTACATTGCTTCTCGCTATATAAGTGTACAGCTTGGTGTATTTTAATATTAGAATAACATCACACAGCGGGTCATCATGGGACCGCAGCGGCGACCGGTTTCACCCGACCTTACGCCTGCGCGTCGCCAGGAACGATACCGCCACCTACAGTATATTTGCCGCGCAGACCGCTCTCGATCAGTCTCCATCGTGCAGCGATGGAGCACAGTTGGCGACGAACTCGTGTATCCTGCCACGAGGGGAGGGCTGCAGCACACTGTCATCTGCCTCACGGGGGTGCCATGTCGGCTCCCGGTCTGACACCGACAGTGAACGGCCCTTGCTGAAAGGCACGCCTGCATGGCACGAAAGGCCCTTGCCAGGAAACTCCACAAACTCCTCATGGTCGACACCTCAAGACATCACCGACGACGATAGCAATTTCTTCGTCGACGCGCCCATATAACACCGCTACCGCAGTCGTGATCGCGGTTATGTTTTCAACACAGCGAAATACACAATCAAGGAGCTCCTAGAGTATTTCAAAAAGGAAGGAGGCTCGTGGTCACTAGTACTCCGAGTCAGGGCTTGGAAGAAGGTCTTCGCCTGGTGGATCCCCACCGAGACCACCAAAATACTGGACCAAAGTTATGCTACACGAGCTGCGCACATCTTGCCGAGCCAATCATCGATGAGGGAAAGGACTGGTCACTCCAGATACCCTTCCCATCCATCTTCGCAGACAACTTTGATGTAGATGAATACTTCGAGGAACTGTATAACCCACTCTCAACAGCTATAGTCCCACCAAGCAAAGAAGACCGCCATCCTAACAACCTGGAGAACCTCGCCATGTTCTGACGTAGCCCAGGTAGCTGCCAATCAAGCAACCCTGGACCGCGTGTTACAAATTTCCTCTCCGGATCAGCCAGACAGATCCTCGAACCGTCACTAAGAGGTGACAACCCCGGCGCCAACGCTGGCGACACAAACAAAACTGCTCGTGACATGTACGAGCCCAGCGGACCTAGTGGCCCTAAGGAAGTTCCTAGAACACCGCAACATCGAGTACAGGAGGGAACAGAAAATCACCACCCAGCCTCCAGTATTAGATGGTCCAATACAGCCTGGACAAGACGGAATCAGCGCGAACAGGAAGGAGCACCGAGGATGAAGTGGCCCGACCCTGAGCAGCCCCTGTCTCCACCGGCCAAGCCCCCCCGCGACTCTCCGCCAAGAAAAGAGCCGCCATGATCGGAGCTCTGAGAATTGGATGAACAGGAGTAAGGCAGCCATCCAGCAGTGCTTCCGATGTCAGGGGTTCCAGCACTGAGCCATGGACTGCGGTGTGTTCGTTGCGGGGAAACTCACAGCGCCCGTGGACACGCCGATATGTACAGACTGTGGCACTGACCATGTCGCCTGCTACGGGGCCTGCCCCGTTAGAAGGAGACTACAGGCCACCGCAGGAAGACAGCCCCAACCCGGTCGTAGCCGTACAGGATGAAGGAAAAACGAAACAGTGGACTGCACAACCCACCAAGTCAGTGTGTTCACCAAATGGTAGCCGAGACAGCGACAACAAACGAAGCCAACACATTCGATGATCGGAGCAGTGTGTTAACCAGCAGCACAGATACTACAACCATGACTCCAGAGAGACTCAACCACGAGACAATCAGCTGGGGAACATCGTCCAGCTGCTAACGTAGCTGATCATGGCGATGATCCCTGCAAATAAGAATACTCAAGGGTTTCCCTAAAGTCTTTTATGTAATGGGCAAAGCCGGGTTTTACCCTAACGTGTACTCCACTGTATCCAAAACAACCCAGATGTAACAGTAGATAAAGCTATAAATAGTAGTGGGACTACAGCAGGGGCGGATCCAGGATTTTGGTTTGGGAGGGGCTTGAGTGGACTTCGGTTTGGGGGGGGCCTTGCTCTCAATGGATTTAGGGTTTTTTTTGGGGGGGGGGCTTGAGTCGGCCAAGGGGTAGTCTTTATAGAGAAAATAAATCTACAAAATTACAATGTCGGCGGAGGGGACCTAGAACCTTTTGGGGGGGGGGCTTGAGCCCCCTAGCCCCCCCCCCTCGATCCGCCCCTGGACTACAGAACGCCGTTGAGGCAGTGAAAATGAAACCTCTTAATCAATCTACTTGCAGCATAGATAAATTCACTGCGAAAAGGTCAGAAGTTATCTGGCGAGAGAACGGCTGTTAGCCGAGGGTCAGCGACCACATGTCATGCAATTTCTTGGAATGACGAACGAACTGACCCAGCGGCGGCGGCCGGGAACACATCTCTGATCCGCTGGCAACAGTGACGAGATACATGTTAGTGTTTCACTAGCTCAGGTGGAACTTAGGTTATTGATGGAAGATCGTGTGGGTGCAACGGGCAGTGCTGTCTGATTCAGTAAAAGGATACCACATAGTTTGAACTGTGCACTAAAATTCGAATAAGTTGTCTTGCCCGTATAACGGTCCCTGGCAAGGAGACTTGCGTATAAGAATCTCAGTCTATCCAGCAGTCATGAGTTGTAGCCGGAGAATATATTTCAAATGACTTTTTGTTTATAAAATCAACGCCGTGCTTTTGTTATTTCTTTGATTCATTAATTGTTTGTAAATTGTTAATGTCCCATAATAAGTTTATCATTCGTTGTTGTTGGCCAATACTCTCTCTGAGAAAACCTGGGACTACATTGAGGAAGATCGCGCTCTCTGGTGTAAAACCATCTCCGCGACTGTCTTACTACTGGAAAAGGAGCAATGAAGACGGGTAATAGACGCTCATAAGAGACTAAAAACCTCGAGAAACCCAACCACGTCCACTACCCACAATTAGGTACAACGTGTGCGGGCGATTGTTTTAAACGAGCGTGGTGGGTGAACGATTAAGGCTCTGGCCTCGCATTCGGTTCGAATCTCCGTCCGGACACCCACATTTTGGATTTTCGTGGTTTCCCCAAATCAATCCAGGCGAATGCCGGGATGCTTCCTTCGAAAGGCCATGGCCGAATTTCTTCCAGATCCTCGTCCCCAGTCCTTTCCCTCCTCTTAAGACGTCGACGAGGCATAAAGCCATAGGCAAAAAAGGTGATTATCTTACGCCGGGATCGGTCTGATCAGGTTTCAACGACGACCACAGTAGCATCCAGTTACCGATGTAAGTAAATTAAAAAGTATAGGGTTATCTTGCAGCTTCTTAAAAATTAACAATTTCAGTAAACTCAGTTTCTTTTCAACTTATACTTTTGTGTGATAGGTTTTATATTTTATATTCAGAATGGATTTAAAAAATAAAACTGTAGATATTTCTTATTAATTCCACGCTTTCTCTTACAGACATTTTGTGTTTGATTTCATAAGTTATTAAATGTTAGTACAAGTCGCTTCCTGATCGCCGTAGAGGTAACATCGGCGCTTAGAGAGCTACACTCCGAGTTTTCCTTGTGACGAATAACGCGTGAACTAGGACAGTGCAAGCACTAGTTGTGTATACTATTATACAGTGAATAGCAGTCAATAAACCAACTAAAAAGTTTTGTTTAGGAGAGTGTGTGTACCTCGCCACCATGGAGGGTGGCGAGTATGGTGAAGGTGGCATACAGCCACATACTGACAGTGCGCCGTCGGGTAACACGTGCACCAGTTCCGTAGTGGGCGAGGCGCTGGAAACATTAGCAATGGACTACGCCGACGGTGCCCCTATACTCCAAAAGCAGTCCAAGAAAAGACCACGCCGAGAGGAGAACAACGTAACAGCACTGGGAGAGGAAGTCAACATGCTGCTGCCAGCTGCAGCAAGCACGCCGCCAACAGCTCCTCCAAGCACGTCGCTGTCAACTCCAGCCTACAGCATACAGTCAACAATCCCCGCACACTCAGCTGGACTGGTAAGTGAAGACGCTTTGCAAGCCAGTGATCCTAACGCAGTGCTGAGGCAGCCCCATTTCTATAAAGAAACAGATTGCGGTCCATTTGTTGTACATGCAGAATATGAAGCAAGTTATGTGGAGCAGCACAAAACAAACCTAGGCCGTCTGCACCCAATGGCGGTAGGGAAATTAATACGTGACGCTGTGCCCGGCATAAGAAACTTTATCTTAGACATAAGAAACAAAGGGAGAAACAAAGTTCAAATTGAGCTTAAATCTGCTAAGTGGGCAAACCTTTTGGCGAATTCCAACAACCAGCCAAAGCATATACAATATTATATCCCTCGTTTCTTTACTGTTAAGGAGGGCGTGGTTAGGAATGTGGACCCAGGGCTTACTGACTCAGAAATCTTGCAGGAAGTGGAATCCGCTATAGAAGTTTTGGAAGTGCGACGTATAATGAGGAAAGTTGTAAAAGACGGAGGGGTTGAATACGTTCCGACTCAATCGGTCCGCCTAACGTTTGGAGGACAGCGACTACCTGAATATATTAGCATCTTTTGCACAAGATGTAGTGTAGAGCCATATATACCCCGTGTAACTCAATGTTTTAACTGTTTACGTTTTGGACACCTGAGCAAGCAGTGCCGCAGCACATCCCGCTGTGCCAAGTGCATGGGTAAACACGTTACAACTAGCTGCGACTTTCAGGGCCCAGTCATCTGTATCTATTGTGAAGGCAACCACTTGGCCACTAATTTCAATTGCCCAGAATTCAAAAAACAAAAGAGGATTAAGGAGAACATCATCCTCCATAACATGACTCTGGAACAGGCTCTGACCTTAGAAAATACGTCAACTTATGCAAAACGCACAGCTCCACCACCCCCACCCAGAAGCAACAAGGAATACCCCCCCTTGCCGCTACGTAATAATGTGGAATACTCCACACCGTCGCCAGTTGCCCAAATAGCCGGTACTACTCCACTCATACCACAAGCCAGGGCCACGAGAAATCACTACACCATAAAACCACGACACCCACAGTCTGTATACAACCGTACAGAACAACCCGCCATTCCTCATGGGCGTCGGCAACAAGACAGAATAGACAGGAAACAGGCAACACATGACGCAGAAAACCTCCAGCCCCGAAGAAGAACCAACCTGCCCCCCGCGGAGTTGTATTACGACGCATATGCACAGGCCAGTGGACTTCCCATACAGAATAACCCACACGGTGCTAGTAATACAGTAGCGAACGAGGAAGCAATTGATAGAGTATGTAGACTTGTGACCTCACTTTTCAGTATGGCCAACACAGGAAACCTCCCACACAACTTGAGGGAACACATAGCCGCATTCCTAAACTCGGACGGTCCACAGGAAGAAGCAGAGACAAACGCACGAGACAATGGAACAGATCTTATGTGGAATACACAACCAATCATGGCAAACAACGACAATATCGCATCTCGTTATAACTGTACTGATGGGTAACCACGGCCCCAATATCTTACAGTGGAACTGCAGGTCTATCCGCTCAAACAAGGAATCCTTAGAACACTTGCTGAAATCAAATAACATTAGCATAGCCGCCATATTAGAAACTTGGCTGAAACCCGAAGAGGAATTTAAGTGCGCGGGCTACAGAATAGTGCGTGCCGACCGTCCAGGCGGCTACGGGGGAGCGGCTCTACTAATAAAGAAGAACATACAATTTTCTGAAATAAAAATCCGGAGCACTGCTCCGAATATCGAGGCTTGCGCGATACGTCTCAAAATTATGGGGACAGAAACAACGGTCATGGCTCTCTACCGGCCTCCAAACACTCAGTTCGATAAACAAGCATTTTCAAATATCCTGAAGTATGTCATGCAACCTGCCCTGATAATGGCTGACCTAAACGCACACCATAGCACATGGGGATGTGGAAGAACAGACCGCGCCGGAAGACTGTTGCTAGATGCGTTGGACGACACAGATATAATAATTTAAATGATGGCACTGAAACAAGGATAGTTGGGCCAGCACACCAAAAATCAGCAGTGGACATAACGCTAGCATCACCAGCCATTTCTCTGGCAGCCACATGGCAGGTCATCCAAGACCCATCCGGATCAGATCACTTACCAATAATGATCACCTTCCCTGTGACTAGACAAAGAATAACACCGACACGATCGCCATACCGCTGGAAGATAACTAACGCGGACTGGTCGCAGTATGAGAAGGAAGTCACAAGAAACCTTGAGAGCTTCGAACTCTCGGACGACGTAGTAGCTGACTACCAAGGCCTTATGACAGTCATTGAAAAGGCGGCAATAAAAGCTATCCCCGAGATTAAACCACGCACCTGCCATAAGAAATCACCTCCTTGGTGGGATAAAGAGTGTCAACTAGCAATAAAAGAAAGACAGATGGCCCTTCGAAAATACAAAGTCTTGGCGACAGAAGAAAACTACCTGTATCTTCAGAGAACAGTAGCAAGGACCAAAAGAGTCCTAAAGAAGAAAAAACGCCAGGGCTGGACTGACTTTTGTAACTCTCTCAACAGAACTGCTCCAGTAAAAGATATATGGAAGAAAATAAAAGGCTTTCAGAACTCGACAGGAACTACACTTAATACGGCTCCAACTAAAAACGTTGCGGAGGACATCTTGGGCAACCTTACCCCAGCCACAGCCTCGGAGAAGGTGGAGATCACAGAAGATGGGAGGCAACATGACCCTCTGTTAGCGCCTTTTACAGAAGAGGAACTTGAAGCATCACTTAAACGTAATAACAACAGTGCCCCAGGCCCAGACAACATCCATTACAGCATGATCTCATTCCTCCCAAGGCGAGGGAAGAATATATTCTTAAGATTGATTAACGCTGTGTGGAGCAAACGCGTGAGTGTACCAGAGATGAAGCGCGTAAGAGTAGTACCTATCCTGAAACAGGGCAAAGACCCCGCACTTGCTTCGTCCTACAGGCCAATATCTCTTCTATCCTGTGCTCTTAAAACACTAGAACGAATGGTCAAACACCGGCTGGAGTGGCACCTAGAAAATAAAAGTAAACTACCAAGACACCAAATAGGCTTCAGGAAGGGAAAAGGCACTATAGAGGTAGTTGCTAACCTAATGACAGACATTTATGAATGCTATCGCAGTAAAGCGTATCTCATGGCCTTGTACGTGGACTTAACACATGCCTATGATAATGTGGCTCCATCGATACTCTCTAGAAAACTATTGGACTTAGGCCTACCGAGCAGATTCGTAACTAACCTCATGTCATTGCAGGCAGATAGGGCGCTAGAAATTCACATCAATGGTACAACAGTAGGCCCTCGAATTGCATCTCACGGTCTCCCTCAAGGCTCCACGCTATCACCACTGCTGTTCAACATATATACCAGCGACCTTGGAAGACTGCTAATAGGGAGGGTAATGATGCTCCAGTATGTAGACGACTTGTGCTTCTACGTAATGATGAATGAGCTAGCTGACTGCAAGAAGGTCTTGGGAGACTTTGTCAACCTTTTGCGAAAATGGCTCGTTAACAATGGCTTGGACATATCCCAAACCAAATCAGCGGTGTCAATTTATAGCAGACGCAGGATACCTGACATGGACGAGATACAGCTCGGACCCTACCGCTTCCCGTATCGACGAGTCGTCAAATACCTAGGGGTCACAATAGATAACAAACTCAGCTGGAAACCCCAAATCAAAGACATCTCAAGCAAATGTGAGGCGGCACTTAACGTCTTGAAGGCAACCACAAAACCTTGGTGGGGTACAGACCCTAAAGTTGCCATGACCTTATACCGATCGCTCATTAGACCACACCTGGATTATGCAAGCATCTTCTACGGATCAGCAGCAGAGACCACCCTAAAAACCCTTGATAGACTGCAGTACAAAGCACTAAGAATATGCACAGGTGCAATGACATCAACCCCAACCAACGCGCTATTGGTAGAAGCGCTAGAGCCACCTCTTCATATAAGACGAATGCAGCTCTGCAAACAGTTTCTACTTAAGCAAATGAAGATTACAAACAATCCCCTCATCCAGAAGATTGAGGCACTTGGAAGTCAGCTCACTAATAGAAGAAACTGGCCACGCAAAAGGACTCCAGAGCTAATTATAGCAGAAAATGAAATCAACATGTACAGCAACAACATAATGTCGACCTCCCACCTACCAGAGTTTTGTGTGCCATACGAAGCAACGATTACACCTCTCAACGTGAGAACCGACATCAAGCTGAAAGACTCCAGTCAGAACAACTCCGCTAGACTGGCAGAATTTCTCGCGCAATGGCCAAATGCTTCCCACATCTACACAGATGGGTCAAAATCAGGTTCATCAGTTGGTTGTGCATTTTTGGATCTGAAGAGGAAGTCATACGGTATGCTGAAACTACGCAAGGAAGCAACCATCTTCACTGCGGAAATGGTGGCAATTCAAAAGGCAATTGAGTATGCTGAGGATTTGGAGGACACAACATCGGTCATCATATCAGATTCCCTCTCTTCGCTGACCAGCCTGCAAGGACACACGCAGACTACCAACAAAGACAACATCTTATGCAACATCTTGGAAGCAGCATACCGGGCGAAACAGAAAGGCAAAACACTTGTGTTCGTGTGGGTGAAAGCCCACATCGGTCTGCACGGTAACGAACAGGTGGACCAACTGGCGAAACGAGCTTGCGAAGAAGGTGGCGACTACCCCCTCCTAACTGCGAGGGACCTACTGGCAACTGTGAAGAAACAAACCAGAGACGCATGGAATAGAGAATGGGAAGAATCTCTATTGATCAAAGGGAAACACTATGGAAAAATCCACCCAGTCATCCCTCACCATCATTGGCACCACAAACTCAACCTACCAAGGAAAGCTATTGTAACAATCGCTAGATTAAAGTTCAACCACGGTTGTTTCCCGGCACACCTAAACAGAATCAACATTGCCCAAAGTCCGTTATGTGGATGCGACGATACGAGCATAGGGGACATGGACCACATCTTCTTCGGCTGCAAAAACAGACAGGATAGCATCACAGACCTGATAGAGGAACTAGTGAGGTTAGGTCACTCTCCACCCTCAAAAGTGTCACACCTACTGACGACCGACGACGCCAGAGTTTTCATGGTGCTGTACAGATTCCTGAAAGACGGTGGTATTGACATATAAACCCCAAAGATCTCCAAGAACATTAGTATCCACGATCCCTGATTTTACACACCTAATAACAATATGTTACGTAAAATAGAGACATTAGACCCTGAACGCAAGATATGTAACACTGTGTCACTAACCATGTGAGTGTGAGTGAAGCCACAAATTGTGAGATGGACACACGGGCTACATGACATTCAGGACCTGTGTTTTGTGTGGAAGTGATATAACTATAATTACTTTATGTACCTAATAATAAAAATGTAGTACTGTAATAACGACCAAGGACTTGGGAGAGAAGTCCATATACTGTTATAGACATAATTGTTATGACTAGAGCTATGTGTGGATAGCTCAGGTAACCGTGGTGATATCAAATACCTAATATAGATATGAAACATTGTAATAACGACCAGGTATTCTTATCTTTATCCTACTCTATCTTCTTTTGTTCAGAGAAATCACAGATTGTGATACAATTATAAATGTCACATAATATCAAGGACCAGTATAATATGTATGTAGCTAGAGACGTAAGACCAACCATATTGAATTCTCATTCCTGTCATTACGCAAAGTAATAGAAACCATGTATATGTGAGAGAGCTTATAATTTGTGTTAAGGCCATAAGCGCCACATATTAATCATGACCAGGTCTTCCCGTGGAAACACAATGTACTGTAATCATAGCTTTAGGTAATTAGAGATATGAAATATTGTAACAATGTCCAAGTAATGTGTAAGAGAAGTCATAATTGTGGCATGTGAGATACAATTCCATGATCAATAATACCTGTAAATAAGTGATGTAACAATTGATATGGCTATATGGCTCACCGGCCCACTGCCAATAATAAAAAAAAAAAAAAAAAAAAAAAAAAAATGTTAATAAGTTAATTATAATAATATCCAAATCGATGAGGAAACAACAGGGAAGGGAACTTTCCTCTGCCTCCACGTAGATGAGGGTGCCGTAGTTGTATAAACTTTCTTAAACCACGCAGTACAAAATTCATGCGGTTTTCATACTGTATGTGTGGAGCACTATTTACTAAAATAATTCAAGTAGTTCAAAGGAATGCCAATTTCTTAAAAGAACTAACAATTCTCACGAGACAGATTAAGTATTCAAGTTTTACCTCAACAATTCTAAATGGATCCATCGGATATAAGACGCAAGTCCGCTAAACTCAGATTCTATGTTTCCTGAATATCGAGGTTCCTGTCAACGAGAAGAATTTCTTTGGATTGTAGAAAATCTCTTGCATTGGAGTTACATATACTGCATGTTGATATTACCAGACAAGAAGGATTTTTTACCTACTGATCAATTTTTCATTTCAGTGGTAAAGTTACAAATGTTTGGTTTTTCGCTTATAAAACTCTAGAACTTTAATCTGTATGGAATACAATGCAGATGTTATGAAAGATATAACATAGCTTGAGCTCAGATGGAACCTGGCTAGTCTATTTTCTCGTATCCCTTACGTCCGTAGCGCGAATCTTTTTAACTCTATTTTTAACGTTGGTGGTAGGTCTAAAATTTCCCCAGGGAACAGACAGTTTCTGTTTTCGGTTTGCTTCTTCCATCGTGCCGTTCAATTTGCACGCGGTTCTTATTCGGCCATAGTTTTATGATATTTCACCTTAACTCTCACTACAGCTCTAGCTCGTTCGAATTTCATCACACAAAAATAATTCTATGAATTTAAAAGGAGAAAGCGTCTAATGCTACAGTGGTGCAGGTAAATGATTAATAATATCGAGAAAGTAAGAAGGGAAACCACACGTTTTGTGATC